>CM076578.1:1570975020-1571441351 GCA_034641835.2 Pinus albicaulis | reverse complement strand
AACAAGTATGTCAACTTTTTCTAGTTTGAAGAGGTATGTGCGGCAATGATTTATATTTGTACCCTTTATTTTTTTCTTTCCACCAGTTTTTTTATCAACTACCATCTCTGCCTTGTACACACCATTGAATGGGTGTGTGTTTGTGGCATACCAATATACTTCAACACCTGTAACATCCTCATTTTTTGTAATCACCTTTATAACCTTGGCAACCCAGAATGGATAGCCATGTGGATCTTCATGTGCTAAGACTATGATCATGTAACCCTCCTTAATATCTCGTACTAAACCCCTGTAAAGGTCTTCCATGGATTCACATTGTGCATGAGATCTTTTAGAACAAATATACATTTCTCTTTACCCCACCTATGTAGAATTAATAATACCGTGTGATTGTTGTTGTTCAAGAATGTTTGTTTCCTCCTGCTCATTTGACACATTTTGTGGCCAAATAAATGGAGTCTTCAAAAACATAACTTCATTTGCTGGCCTTGAAAGGATATCACTCTGATCATTGAAAAATGACTCCCACCAAACTAAATCAACAACATCAAAGTAATCATATGTATATCTAATGTTTTTTTAATTTATTTCAAGCACTCCGAATAATATATCTCTCTCTTTTTCCTTCACACATTATGGACTTCACCCATTGATTGTAATAACAATATATTTGATGCAAATATTGGATGATCTAGAATGGGCTTCAAAAATTCCAAACCTAATCATTGGTGGCCATTTTGCAGTTGTTGAATATTTCTTGCCCCATATAAGTGCTTTCCCATCAATTTGTTTGATACGAAATTGATGTTGGAAGCTAATGCCATTAAGTTGTTCAATGCATTTCTCCTCACCTTGCGATCCAAGAATAAACCTTTGCATGTAAATAGTTTCATCTAACACACAAAAAATAGGCTCTCATATATATGATTTCTTAATACATTTAATTAATGATGGCAAGCTCCCGAATTTCTTCCTCCTCAATTTTACTAAAAGATGAGCGAACATCTAATCAATATGATTGTGAGTGTGCCCAAAAAAAAGGAAACTAACCTTCACCTTATGAAAAATTCTCAATTCAACAAGCATATTTAGATATTAAAAAACAATCTCATTTTTGTTTTCACAACAATTGTTATCTAATTGTAAATACAAAATTTCAGGAAGATTACCACCCCAATGAGAAAGCACATCATGAATTATGGTTATTTTTATATCTCCATCATTATTAATGTTTGGAGTTGTGAAGTAAACTCTTGGCAGAATTTTCACATTGAATACCATACAATCGACCAAGTGAAACCTGATACAATTTTTCTCCTGCAAATTTTTGGATGTGCGAACAAAATGTGGTAGAAGTGTTTTCTTCTGGTCCATACCATCAATTATCAAACCCAAATATTTATTTGGATTATCATAACACTTATTTCGATTCATCTACAACTTTTTGCTTTCACTTGTTTTTTGTTCGTGATGCTCCTAAAGTGCTTTAACAATGGAATCTACACATAACATAAAATAAATGTATTAATAAATATATTTTCATAGTTGATCACTGTACAATTTAAAAGAATATTGTTATGAATTCTTACCTCCTTTTGCTCCTTGAAACTTATCCCTTTCTTATTTTAGAGAAACACATGTACTGCAAACCCCCATTCTTGTCTTCTTAGGAATATGAACATTGTTGAATTCTCTCCTCCATAATTGCACTAAATATTTATATGTGATAAAATGACCATTTCCTTCAACACCTTCTGCATATTCCTTGTATAAGTTGTATATTTCTCATCTTGAGAAATTATTTGGAATGTGTATTGTATCTCTATTTGGCATACACTCTCCATGTTTTGAAAAGAATTCTTGCAGCAATGACATTGCGGTGTTTGCTAGTGGCCCAAACTCTTGTTTATGATGAACTTCTGAATAATATGTAGGATCATTTTTCAAATTATCTTGGATTCTTGATAGATGAAAATTTCCAATTAAATGAATCATTTTGAAAGCCTTTCTACAGAGAAATAAAAACCCAATATGATATTCATAATCTTCCAGTGTAGATTGCATGCATCCCACTAAATATGAATTCGGCATGCTTTATTCATTGACCAATAGTTCTTCCTTTTCTCTAAAGAAAAATTGAAATCCATATGTTTCAAGTAATCCTTTTTACAACAGTCACTTAGAAATAATCTCATTGATAGAACTTCTTCTCGTGAGATATACTACTCTACCCTTTGTATAACTAGAATGTCTTGGATTGTTATGAAAAGGTCTGCTCCTACTCCTAGAAACCACATTTGCTGGCAACATCTCTATCATTTCATCATTCTCTGAAGAAGCATTTCCATGATAATTAGGAAGAATACTATTCTTATTATGATAATTTTCAATATAGTTAGGAAATTCACCACCAACATTGTTTGAAAAATATTCATTACCATCTTCGGCAGCATGAAAATTTTCAATGCCATCATCTATTCTTTTGAAATACTAGATTGGAGGATATTATTCACCATCTTTATCTTTCCCTTCATCATTGATGCTCTCATAGTCCATAGGATTAGGAGTATTTGGAAATTGCAACTCGATTTATTGGAAATTCTTCATCCTTCCCTTCATCACTGCTCCTCTCAAATTCTGCAGGGTTAGAAGGAACTGTAAAATGTGACGCTTTATTTACTGAAATTTTTTCATCTTTCCATTCATTACTATTTCTCTCATAATCCTTAGGATTAGGAGTAGGTGAAAAATGTGACTCTCTATCCACTGAAAATTTTTCATCTTGCCATTCATCACTATTTCTCTCATATTATTTAGGATTATGTCTAAGTGGAAAATGTGACTCTCTATCCACTGAAAATTTTTCATCCGACCTTTCATCACTATTGCTCTCAAAGTCCTTAGGATTAGGACTAAGTGTAAATTGTGAGTCTCTAGTTTTTGGAAATTATTCATCTTGTCATTCGTTTTTTTTTTTCTCTCATAGTCTATGAATAAGTGGACAATTAGACTCTCTATTTATTTGAAAATCTTCATCTTTCATTTTGTCACTACTTCTCTCATTATATTCATCAATATGAATAGAGTTGTTACGTAACGAAGATGTTGATGTTTCATAAAATGAAACTTCAATATCAAAGGAATCCATAACATTGAAAAAAGAAATGTTGAATGATACAAATGATCTCTCTCCCAATGATAATATATAGCTGAAACAATGAAAAATTCCCTCCAAAAGTTGCCTCCAAAATTTTTCACCGAAATATTTTGCTTGAAGTATGTCCCTCCAAATTTTATTTTTACAATTTATTTGAAAATTATTTACTAAAATATTCTCTTAATATGGACCATAATTTCAAATTAAATTCCAAAAACATTTTATTTTAATAATTGTTTTCAAACTACAATACTTTTAATTAAATTATATAACTTTTACTTCATTATATATTTTATTTTTTTAATATTCATCATAGTTTTTTATCCCACATTTACCCCGCTGAAAATCAATTCTGTTATTTCTGCTTTATAAGAAATTTCATTGTCACTATTCCACACATCACGTCAAGATTTCTCGAGGTCTATTTAAAAGCTTGTAATGATTTTCTAGAGCAGCAGTATTGTCAACGGGAGATTCGCGCTTTTGAAAGGTTAGTTTTGTTTCTATTATTCTAAAACTTAGGAAATTGTTAAAATTAATGAATGTCAAGTTCAGAGACCCAATAGTAAATATTTTAAACCCTTAAAAATTTCCCAGCGTTTACCATTATTTTTTTTTCTAGAAAAACGAAATCTTTTTTTTATCTAAAAATAAATAAAAATAGCATGTACATTGTGGGTGGGCCTACTTGGGGTAGCACATGGCCGTTCTAGCCCAAGTAGGTGTGCCCACCAACCTCCTGGAAAATAGGGGGGGCAATTCTGAGAATCTGCCCCCCTGCTTTCCTAGGGGTGATCACCCCCCCTATTTTCCAAAGGGCCCTGTGGGTGAGCCCACTTGTTGCAAGGCACCCATGCTATGGGTGGGCGCGCCCATGGGGTGGCCTTTGCCTGAGCCCAAGGGCACCCAAGGGGCGATGTACGTCTGAGCTAGAGGGCGCGCCCATGGGGTGGCCTTTGCCTGAGCCCAAGGGCACCCAAGGGGCGATGTACGTCTGAGCTAGAGGGCCGCCCCTTGAGCACCCTATGGCTCGGGTGGACGCCGCCCCATAGGTGCATCCGCCCACAACACAGCGCCCACCTACCTGGCATAATTTCGATTCTTAGAATCGACCCCCTCCCAGTAGGAGGACTGATTCAGAGAATCAACACCTGGCAGATACTACCCCATGGGCACGTCTTCCAGCAGCACCACACCATGGGCATTCTGATGTGGGTGGATGCACCCACGAGAAGGGATTCGCTCGAGCCCGAGGATGCCCATGGGGTGGCACTCAGCCTTGGGTGGACGACGCCCCATGGGCTTGTCCACCCACAACATAGGGTCATCGGTGTCATGATATGGGTGGACAAGCCCATGGGGTGACGCTCATCCGAGCCTGAGCGGCATGACGCTGTGCTGCAACTAGATGCACCCATAGGGAAGCGTCTGTGTGAGCTTGATGATGCCCAAGGGCCGGCCCTCGTGCTCGAGCAGATGGCCCCTTGTGGGCACATCTTCCCACATCATAACATCGTGGGAGCAGTGCTGCGGGTGAATGCACCCACGGTGCGTCGTTTTCCAAAGCCCAGGGGTGCCCAAGTTGCGGCCCTTGGGCTTGAGTGGACGTCGCCTCGTGGGCACGTCCTCTTGCAAAACAACGTCATGGGCATTGTGCTACGAGAAAATGCACCCATGAGGCAGCGTCTGACCAAGCCCGAGGGTGCCCAAGTGGTCGCATCTACCTGAGCCCGAGGGCACCCAAGTGGTCTCATCCACCAGAGCCTAAGTGGCGGCCCTGAAGCTTGGGTGGACACTGCCCTGTGGGCACATCTGCCCGTAATGTGGCATCATGGAAGTTGTGTTGCGGGTGAATGCATCCACAGGGCAGCATTTGCCAAAGCCCAAGGGTACCCAAGTGGATGCATCTGCCCGAGCTTGAGGGCTGCGGCGCTATTTTGCGAGCGGATATGCCCACAGGTGGTATCCGCCCTAGCCCGAGGTCACCCTACTTCTTCACCAACATAATTCCATGATAGCTACATTGGCTAGAACTAATATTTAAAGAAAAAAGTTACAATTTTCACTGTATGCAACATTAGACTCGATTTGTACTAGACTGATTATTCTTACATGACTTCAGTTTTCTTTTGCGTTTTTATTAGTAGTAGTATGTATAATATCAATAATTTCTAGTAAGGATTTTTGGTTGAGTTTTCATTGTAAATGTGTGCATTTTTGGTGGTATACGACGCCCTTAATTTTATGAGTTTGATTTATTATAAAATTCCTAAAACTCGTAATGTATTAGAGTTACCGAACACTCTAATACTATCCATTGTTCAGGACATAGTCCAAATAAGCAATGACACTCTCTTCAATATTCGAAAATGTTTATAAAATGCTCACAGCAAAATTCACTCTTTGGAGCATGAGTCGTGTTACAACGAGATGAACTTCACAAAAAGCGTTCTAATTTTGAATTGGTTTTTGTTCAAAAAAATAGTCAAAGTTTAATCAGATTCGTAAAGGTATTTTAAGAACATATTTGCATTCAAATGTGAACATTCAACTTGAACTTCCCAAAACCTTCATGAAGCCTTGGGAATCAATTACGCACAACAAAAATTGAACTGGTGTGGGATATAATAAGGATGTCTCTTTTCATGCTCCTAATTTTTCAAAGCCTATATAATTTTGGTGTAATCTCGGTCTACCCTTTCTAAGAGGTTCTCTTAGGTTTTTCATTTTTTGCTCCATACATTGAAATGTCATGCAATTTCTCGATGGATAGAAAAATATAACTTTTCTAGCGTGGTTGATCCCTATATTTTCACAAGCTGTGGACTAAAATGAGATGGTATGAGAAGTAAGGAATATTGTAGAGTGTTAAGGCAAGAGGGATTGTTGTGGAGAGTTTCAAGCCTCAAACCCTCCATGAAGTATTTTTGTAAATACAAATGACTTACTCTATATAAATTGTTCAAATTTTCACATGAAACAATGTAGAGGAAAAAAATAACGAGGGAAATTAAAAACAACAAGGCTATACTAGCATAACATGTTTTTAGCTGCAACAAAATGAGTAAATAATAAATACTACTATGTACTAAAGTTGAAATCCAATTTCAGTTATACATAAAAGAAAAAAATATTTTGGTTATATTAAGTTGTTTTTCATTAATCACAATATGCAATAATTATGATATGAATGAAGTGTGTGCTACACTCAAATTTTATTCATTTCATTATTTTTTTAGTTACTTTTATTTTTCTAGCAACCTTGTTTTCCATATTTCTTTCACACATGTCTCTACTGACTACTTATTATTGTGACAAATTGCAGTTGACACATTCTTGGCCTTAATTATGCTACCTACATTGCACTATTGGTTGCAATATTATTTTTCATTGACATATTGAATTTACCTTACCATACAAATGGATGTAATATTATTTACCATTAACAAATTTACCTAATCTTTGATTACCCAAATAAATAAATCATTACTTTTCAACTAATTTTTTTTTAAATATCTAATCACAAAACACATAAAGGCACATAAAGAAACAGATAATATTTACACTCTATTAGGTATTCACTTCTCCTGCTTCAGGGTATGCTAGTTTTTATTGAAGTTTGGGCCAAACGAAATGAAAATCATTTGCTATGGTAAGCAGATCCAATAGTTTCAATGACTGGTAACAAGGCGGGGCTTTGGTTACACAAATCCTCGCATATAGAACTACAAAGGTGTTTTCATTGAGAAGTAGTTGGATTTCATAAATCAATCACTGATATTTAAGAATAGGAAAATCTAAAAGTCCCACACAAGTTAGTCTCAATTAATTCATTTCGAAATTTTTTTGAAAAGGACTTATAATCTGCAGTGAGAATTTTGGGACTCATAGCTTCATTTGTAATGTTTAAGATTCGTCCATTAGAGAAATCTATGAAATTCTATGGCTCACTACTTTTTCCCCTGTTGCAAATCAAATTTTGTAGTGTGCTCTCAATATTGTTGTAAATTCATTATTGCCATAACGTAAAAAGCAACATCTAGTTTTTTGGAAAATTGATTAGAACCACTGCGTTTAATTTACTAACAACAACCATACCTTATTGAATGTTTTGCAGGTTATGGATTGAATTTGCGTAGAAGAACAAGTTTGGATCAGGGTACATTTTACCCATTTCAGAAGACATTAAACTATTTAAGTCAAATAGAAATTTAAAGCATCATTATTAAAAGCGTATAGGAAATATTTAATTCGCAAGTATTATTTAACTCATACAACCTATGTAAACATTCAGAAATTCATGTTAGCTCATCCTTTGTATTAAATTATGTCTGTCATGAATTAGATTTCTTAGATATATATGTTTTTATTTTACATATAAGAAGAGTTGACTGTAATGTGGCAAATGTAAGTCTGGAAAGACAAGAAGGAGAAAATCATGGAGAAAATTTTGATGGGCGCATGAAAACAAGTTAGAGGTTTTACTATGTGTAAATTCTGCAACCCTAGTGAATGTAAGAACTCTTGTTTTATTGGTAAAGGAGTCGCAACCTCCATATGTGGATGTATTTCATGATTTTAAATTATAATATAATGTTTGGTTAGTTGCGATCTAGTTCTGGAAATTTTCATGTATCATTCTTATCGCAACACTCTGTTTCACTGTGAGTAAAATTATTTAATTTTATTTTCTCCATTATAGTTGTGCAAGTCAACATGTTTTAATCTCCACCACTCTATATTGAAAAGAGGTCTCATATGATTTAATTCCGCAGTTGAATCCTCTCCTTTAAGACCTCTCCATAACTCTGTGTGAACATTGCGTGTTGAGGAAAATAATTTCCTATGTCTTAAAAATTCTAACATGGTATCAGAGTGGATTTAAAATCTCAGTAAAATAAAGTGTTTTTACTGAGGAGTTAATAGTGTTCTGAAATTTGTTTGTGGAGAAAATTCTCCAGCAGTGAGAAAATTTTTACGCAGTGAGAAAGTATTTTTTACATAGTGAAAATGGCAGCATCATGCACAAGCTTAACTAATCCACAAATACCTCACTTTAATGGAAAAATTACGACTATTGGGCTACTACAATGAAGGTTCTATTTTCTTCTCAAGGTATTTGGGAATTGGTAGAGAATGGATTCCAACAACCAACAGATGCAGTAGCATACAATGCTTTAACACAAGCAGAAAGAGATGAGTTGAGAGATAATACTAAGGACTCCAGAGGCCTCTTCTATATTTTTCAAGAAATTCATTAAAGTATCTTCCCAAGGGTTGCAACAGCAACAAAGTCCAAGCAAGCAT
Source organism: Pinus albicaulis (assembly GCA_034641835.2). Classification (NCBI taxonomy): domain Eukaryota; kingdom Viridiplantae; phylum Streptophyta; class Pinopsida; order Pinales; family Pinaceae; genus Pinus; species Pinus albicaulis. The sequence continues at coordinate 1,571,432,884 of CM076578.1, read as the reverse complement.
GGGATACCCTCCAGACAGCTTGACAAGGCATGGCAAAGGTGACGACAACAAAATTAAAAATGTTGAGAAGATATTTTGAGACAATCTGTATGAAAGAGTCTGAGAATGTAGACTCATTTTTTACACATGTAATTGGGTTGGTTACCCAAATCATATCTCATAGTGAGACACTTGAGGAAAGAAGAATAGTTGAGAAAATTTTCAGAGCTCTGCTAGCAAGATTTGATGCCATAGTTGTGGCAATAGAAGAGACAAATGATCTCTCACAATTTTTAGTGTATAAGCTTCATGTATCATTGATTTTTCATGAGCACAGATTTAATAGACCAACAAAATCATCATTGGAGCATGCCTTCAGGACACAAGTTTCATTTGGTCAAGGTAGAGGTCGTGGAAGAACAAATTATAGAGGAAGAGAAAGAAGCCCACAAAGAGGTGGAAGAAGCAGCCCTTCAAGCTCAGACGGAAGGGGAAGCAATCAAAATACAAGTCAAGGCCCAAGCCAAAAACAAACACAAGGTTAGAGGTATGATAAATCTCAAGTTCAATGTCATTATTGTAAGAAGTATGGTCATTATGCAAATGAATGTAGAAATAAGCAATATGACATAAGTAAAAAACCAAGTGAAAATTTCATAAAGGAAAATAAGAAACATTATAACATGTTTTTATCTTGTAATGTAGCATAAGAAAAACAAGGAGATGTATGGTTTCTATATTCAGGGTGTAGCAACCGCATCATAGGGAACATAGAAATGTTTTAAACTGTAGATGAAAGTGTGAAATCTGAAGTGACATTAGGGATTGATAGAAAAGTATCCGTCATGGGAAAAGGAAGAGCTGACATTCTTACCAAGAAGGGAGAGAAGAATTTCATGTCATATGTTTACTTTGTCCCTCGTTTGAAGAACAACCTCATAAGCATTGGAGAACTCATGCAAAATGGCTACAATGTCTTTTTCAAAAAAGATGAGTGCACAATCTTGGATAAGTCTCCGAGCAGACAAATGATTGCAAAATTTCATATGACAAACAATGGAATGGTTCCTCTCAAGCTAAGATCAGATTTGAAGGAAGAAGGTGCTCAAGAACAAATATCAATGAATTCACAAATGGATGAAAGAAATGTAGCATCTATGACATAAGAAAACTTTTAATCATATATTAAAGATGAGAACTCGTCATGGAATTTAAGATTTGGTCATATCAACTTTGGAGGTTTGAATTTGTTGCATAGGAAATGTATGGTGAAAGTATTGCCACTCATAGAAAAGCCAGACAGCCCATGTGAAGGACGTATCTTGGGAAAACGACATAGAGAACCATTTCCAATAGGAAATTCTATAAGGGAAAACACATCTTTGGAAATTGTCCACTCAAATTTATGTGAACCAATGCAAACACCATAAATTGGTGGTAGCCATTATATTTTGACCTTCATAGATGACTACACAAGGAAGACATGGGTCTATTTCTTATAACATAAAAGTGAAGTGTTTGACTACTTCCACCACTACAAAGCTCTTGTTGAGAAGCAAAGTGGACACTACATCAAAGTTTTGAGGACTGACAAAGGTGGAAAATACATCACAAATGACTTCCTACATTTTTTTAGGGAGCATGGAATTCACAAGAAGTTCACAACAAGGTATACACCTTAGAGAAATGGTGTTGCGGAAGAAATAATAGGACCATTATGGAAATGACAAGGAGTATTTTGAAGGCAAAGAATTTTCGAAATGATTATTGGGTTGAAGCTATCGCTTGTGCAACGTATATAATTAATATGTGTCTAACCAAAAGTGCTATGAATATTTTTCCTGAAGAGGCATTGAGTGGAAGAAAGAGATATGTCACTCACATGAGAGTGTTTGGATGTCTGGCGTATGCACATGTTCCTAATGAGTTGAGGAAGAAGTTGCAAGGCAAGGGGGAGAAATGTATATTTGTTGGATACATTGATGAATCCAAGGCATACAAGCTCTACAATCCATCAACCAAGAAGGTAATAATCAACAAAGATGTTTAGTTCATAGAAGAGGAAGCATGGGATGGAAGTTTATAGAAGACAACCAATGTGAAGACATGTATACCACATGAAGACAAAGGGGAAATAATCGCAAAAGTTAATTCCTCAATGGTGACTCCTCCTCCACCTACACAAGCTCAACAAAGCAATCAACATATGACACCACAAACAAATAATAGGAAAGCATTGTGCAACCAGGAAAGTGCTTCTACAAGCACACCACAAAGATCCACAAATCCATCTACTTCAAGCACAACACCAAGCCCATCTTCCACAAGCATAAGAAGATGAAAATTTAGAAATTTTAATGAAGTTTATGAGCAAGATGAAGTTGATAGCAGCTTTGGTCTAAATTCTTTATTTGCATTATTTTGTCATGTAGATGACCCAATACACTTTGAAGATGTAGTCAAAGAAGAGAAATGGGTTGTAGTAATGGATGAAGAAATAGGATTAATTGAAAAGAATGACACATGGGAGTTAGTGGACCTTCCGCAAGGTAAAGAAGTCATTGGAGTGAAGTGGGTCTATAAGACCAAGAGAAAAATTGAAGGCAAGATTGAAAGACATAAGCAATGCTAGTTTTCAATGGTTACAAGCAGCAGCATGGAAGAGACTATGCGGAAACATTTGTGTCAGTCACGAGGATGGAGATAATGTGTAAAATGTTTTCGATTGTCGCACAACATAAATGGAAAGTATATCAAATGGATGTAAAATCAACATTTCTGAATGGAGTGCTGAAAGAGGAGGTATATGTTGCGCAACCACCTGGTTATGAGGTAGAAGGCAAATAACACAAGGTGTGTAGGTTGCAAAAATATCTCTATGGGCTGAAGCAAGCACTGCGTGCATGTTATAGTAGGATAGATGCTTACTTGATAGACAATGAGTTTGATAAGTGTGATGGTGATCCTACTCTCTACATCAAAGAAAGTGATGGTAAGCTTTTTATTGTTGTTTTGTATGTAGATGATTTGTTTTCTACAGAGAGTGATGATTTTCTCATCGTTGATTTCAAAGCAGTCATGAAAAGTGAGTTTGAAATGAATGACTTGGGGTTGTTAAGATATTTTTCTGGCATAGAAGTGAAACAAACATAAAATGGAATTTTTATCTCCCAAGAAAAATATGTTGCATACATTTTAGAGAGGTTTAATATGAAAAACAGCAAGCCAACACCAAGTCCAACTGTCATGGGATTGAAGTTGAGCAAGTAATATTGCAGTAGCAATGTCAATCCGACATTATACAAAAGTATGGTGGGCAGCCTAATTTATTTGACTGCAACTAGGCCTGATATAATGTATGCAGTGAGTTTGGTGTCAAGATTCAGGGAGACACCCAAAGGGACACATTGGCAAGCAGTGAAAATAATTTTAAAATATATCAATGGGACAAAGTACTATGGCATTTTGTACTCTGCAATTGATGATTGTAGGCTAGTTGGTTACACTAATAGTGATTGGCCAGGAAGTGTTGATGATAGAAAAAGCATGCCAGGATATGCTTTTTATTTGTTTTCGAGAATCATTTCATGGGCTTCCAAGAAGCAGCCGATAGTGTCATTGTCAACAGTAGAATTTGAATATATCGTCGCAACAACAACAATGTGTCAAGTAGTTTGGATGAGAAGGATTTTGCGGAATTTATTTCATGAACAAGATGGAGCGACCCTTATTTTATGTGATAGCAGTTCAACAATTGCACTATCAAAGAATTATGCTTTTCACAAGAGGACAAAGCATCTTGATGCTAAATATCATTTCATAAGAGAATTAGTTAACAATGGTGTGATTTTGTTGCAACATTGCAAGTTAGCGGAACAATATGCAGACAACTTCACAAAGCCATTGGAACATGAAAGTTTTGTTTAACTCAGAGATTGTTTGAGAATAGTCAATGGCGGCAGTTGCAATTAAGAAGGGGTGTTGGAAAATTAATCACAACCACTGCGTTTAATTTTCTGACAGTAGTCAGACCTCATTGAATGTTTTTCGGGTTGGGGATTGAGTTTGCAAAGAAGGTCAAGTTCAGAGAAAAGTACATTTTACTCATTCCGCAAGAGATTAAACTATTAAAGTCAAATAGAAATTTAAAGCATGGCTATTAAAATCATATGGGCAAACATTTAATATGCAAGTGTTATTTACCTCACACAACCTCTGTAAAAATTCAGAAAGTCATGTTTGCCCGTCCTTTGTATTAAATTCTGTCTTTCATGAATTGAATGTCTTAGATATATATGTTTTGATTTACATGTAAGCAGAGTTATGTAATGTGACGGATGTAAGTCTGGAAAGACAAGAAGGAGAAAATCGTGGAGCAAATTTTAGTGTGCTGAAAACATGTTACGGGTTTTACTGTGTGTAAATTCCGCAACCCTGGTGAATGTAAGAACTCTTGTTTTATTGGTAAAGAAGAGGCAGCCTCAATATGTGAATGTAATTCATCATTTGAAGTTATAATATAAAGTTTGGTAAGGACCTCTTTGCAACTTTGTGTGAACACTGTATGTTTAGGAAAATAATTTCCCCTGTCTTAAAAATTCTAACATAGTTGGATGAGTCCATAAATGTTTTGGAATCGTTGAACGAGCTCTTCTTTGGTTGTGGAGACGCACTGTTTACAATAAGAAGAATCTAAATCTCCCCTGCATTGGGGAAACCAATTAAACAAGACTATTAAACAAAACTATTTTTGTTTTTCCCCTCAACAACAGAACTAGAAGTGTGGAATCCGTTGTGGTAAACGTTTCTTACCAGTGAATCCAAAACCTTGTTGAGATATTTTTTTGAAGGCACTACCATTTCTATATTGGCTATTCTCACAATCAACCGAGACCCTAGTACTCTCTAGATCAGCTTTTGAGAGGGGTATAAATGTACACAAACTGATCACCTTAAGTAATACGCAGATGATTAATGGTTTCATATTTATTGGCATCAAAGAACCTCAACCCTCTTCTCTTCTTTGATCTTGGCGTTACAAAGTTATAGTATTCACTTTCAGATTCATTTTCAAAGGGCTGCAGTTGACTTGTGGACCCCGACATTGACAATGAAAATGGAATTGGTCAACCGAAAGAATTTTGATGGCCTTGCCTGAGTTACATTCGATTTCCAAAAACCATGGCGAGTTTAAAAAAAGGACTTTTTGTTATTTTATATGAAATAAAAAAATACAATCCAATACGTTTAAAATATTTCATATAATCTTAGTCATAAAACTTATTATCAAAATTTACATGTCAAAATAAATAAATAAAATATGTATTTTTACGAAAGGATTTGTAAATTCAAATAGATTGAAAGATAAATAAGAGAATAAAACATTTTTGTGAAATTTTAAAATAGAAATAAATCCATTATAGAAGAGAAAAGCTTGCTTATGAGATTGTTCTTTTTGTATACATGTGAAATCTTTGAATCCCTTTCCAATTTAAATACTATTATTCGAATAGTATTACGTATTAATGGTAGGATATCTATCGACATCACTATTAGCTCTCTGCCATAAAGTTTGTTCCTCTGGCCCATCCCTAGATTACATTTAATCATTACATGATCCTATATATATAATTGCGCCAACTCTACACCCACTTTAAACTCGACTATCAAAGAATCCCCACACCCAACTATCATTAATATCCAAACCATCCTCAACTCTTTTCTATTTACTCTAGTTCGCTTGTTCCAAACATGTCACTCTTATGTTGTGTGCAATAGCCCTAGTATGAATTACAGACTTTTGGAAAATAACTATATTCCTTCATAACCATTCACTTTAAAAACAAAAATTCTATAAAATTTAACTAAAGAGCCTTGTATATGTAGATCCAATTGAATGGACACTCTTCCCAAGTTTCTGAACGACCAGTCATTTAGAGACTACATTATGCCAAACAATTTTATAAAAAAGAATAGAAAATGAACAAATAATTAACAGATTCACTATCATTTACCAAAAAAACAAAAGCAAACCAACCATATACGTAGGCCTTTCCATTCTTTAAATGAACATCCTACGATAATATTTTCCTTTCATCATCAACTACATAAAAATTCTACTCTTGAAAAAACTGGGCCCTGCCAAACTATCTTATACCACCACACCACTTGATTCACACACCACAGATTTTGTTAAATGATTCGATCGTACCCCTGTGAGAGATTACGAATAAGCCATGATGATTTGTGGACACGGATTTCCCAAGTGCATGTGGAATTGCCATGGAAAAGTGGCCATGAAGACAGGAAAAGATTGACATATTCTCTGCTGTTGAAAGTACGAAGAGCACATGCTCCATTATGCTGTCATAGACTTATCTCTGACCCGGACTCTGCCGTGCCCTGCCCGTTCCCCTTGTCTTGAATCATTGCACTCTGCAATTTTTTCCGCATGGCAGTCGCTATTGAGGCGACAAGACGCGTATCAATGTTACGAAAAAGTCGAAGTTTCTTACACAGGACGGTTGACTAAAGAGTATGTTAACGCGGTCACATTTATGTCCATCAAAATAATGGAAATTCATTGGTACGAAAAAGTCGAAGTTACTTGCGCCGGACGGTTGACTTGAGCATAGACTTTAAAAAGAGTATGTTAACGCGGTCACAATTATGTCCATCAAAATAATGGAAATTCATTGATACGAAAAAGTCGAAGTTACTTACACCGGACGGTTGACTTGAGGATAGACTTTATAAAGAGTATGGTAACGCGGTCACAATTATGTCCATCAAAATAATGGAAATTCATTGATGCGAAAAAGTCGAAGTTACTTACACCGGATGGTTGACTTGAGCATAGACTTTATAAATTTCGACTATCAAAATTCTATTCAAACATTCCATTAGAATCTATTTTCACTATAAAATAAAATAAAAATACATAAATTAGATTTTTATAAATTTCGACTATCAAAATTATATTCAAACATTCCATTAGAATCTATTTTCACTATAAAATAAAATAAAAAATACATAAATTAGATTTTTTAAAAAAAATCTCACTAGATTTGGTCAAAAAATTTCTTATAATTTGATCCGGTGGAAAAATATGATTGAAATTCGGCCATTTTTTCTTAAGAACGGATAGTAGGAGTTGGTGAATCCTTAGACTATTCTCTTTATAAATGGAAAAACTTATTTCTTTGATTATATGTTATTAAATGTGGTGGGGCATACCGTTAGATTTAATATGCCCACCATTAAATTTAAATTCGTTTAAATCTAACAGTGGACAGTGTATGCCCCATAGCGTTGAATAACATATAATCCAGGAAATAAGACTCTCATTTATAAATAGTTTATTATAAAATTATTTATTGGTAATTACGCGGTAAGGCATCTTATTTGAAAACAAATTTGCTAAGTGCCACGGTGTACAAGTCCAAAACATTCAATGAAATGTTAGACGATTCAATAGTTTTACCCTGTCTGATAAAAAATTGTCATCTCAACCAATTCTTGATTCTCGATGTTTAACTGGATGACATGTTGAATCGATTTACGAGCGCCTTCACCTTCACGACTTCTGTCAAATATGTGAGCCTGCTGATTTGTTTCTTGACTACCTTCATGTCGCATGTATGGAGAAGGAAGCACGATCTGGGAAGGTGGAGTATGTTTCAGACGCAAACGAATTCTATCTCTGGTCGTTCTACAGAGCCATCATAGCCAAGTTCGTGGCCACGCTTTTGTTTCTGTATGTTACCGTTGCCACATTCATCGGGAATAATAACGATAAGAGTCGGTGTGGAGGCGTGGGCACCCTTGGTATCGCCTAGTCCTTCGGCGGAATGATCTTTGTCCTTGTGTATTGCACCACTGGAGTTTCAGGTGGTCATCTTATTATATTAATCACTGTTTTTTTTCTTCCCTGAATTCATTGATATTTGATTTGAGAAAACCATATAATGTTGGTGAAGGTGGGAATCTAAACCCCGCAATCACGTTTGGGCTATTGGTTGCTTGGAAGGTGACTCTGAATCGAGTTGTCTTTTACATGGTGGCACAGTGTTTGGGTGTAATCTGCGGGGTGGGAATGGTGAAAGCATTGCAAAAAAATTACTATTCTAGAGGCGGCGGAGGGGCTAATTCAGTGTATAAGGGATAAGCGAATAAAACAGATCTCGCCACAGATATGGTTGGCACTTTCGTCTTGGTGAATACCGTAGGAACTTGCCTAGTAGTATGTATCAGCCAAATTGTTATGGGGTCTAAATCATAGCTCCGAACTGATTTTTAAAACCATAGTTTCCATTAATTTATGTACTTTAGAGGAGCAGCGTGTTTTATTCACAATTTTTACAAACTGCTCCACTCTTATTCACAAGTTTAACCTTCTCGAAGAGAGATCAAAATAGCTGCTTGTTTGCAAAGGTTTCTCTAGTGTGTGCTTCACATGTAATTGCAGTCACTGGAGAATCCAAGTTTGAGAGCAATGCACCATGGATTCTTCCATTTCAGTTGCAGTTATATAGACGTTTTTGTTTTTAATTCTTTGAAAATAAAACCCTCTATATGTATATGTTTGACTTGCCTCTTCAAATTGGTTGGATGTTGGATGCATGACTGAAGTTGATTTCATGTCACAATTATTTTTGAAAAAATTAATAGGTTTTTGAAAAACATTGGTAATTTTTTTTGGAAATTATAATTATAATTGTCAAGTATCAGTATTTTAGACTTTTCAAAATTTTTAATAATGCTAAATCCATCTCAAACATTAAAAAAAACCATTCAATTCTAGCAAGAATTTCACCATCCCTCCAAAATTACAGTCTCACAAAACTTTATTTTTTAACCGAAAAAAAAAAATTAATAATAAAAAAATGTTAAATCACTTGATTGGAAGGTATTTAAAATTGATGGAGAATAAAATTCCAAAAATTAAAATTTAACCATGACAAGTTATGTATAAAAAAAATTAATGAAAATATCACCCCTTGACACAAATGATTCAATTAGGCTTTAGCCTTTGGAAAGATGTTGACATATACTTCACCTATCATTTTGAAAATAGGCTAGAAGGAATATAAGTAGAAAATTAACTAGCATGGAGTTGTTTGTATCGAAATAAATGAAAGTTTGATGTTTGTGGTGTTTCCAGAAAATGAACTAGCATGGAGTTGTTTGTATCAAAATAAATGAAAGTTTGATGTTTGTGGTGTTTTCAATATTGTTTAGTTTCCCGCCTTTACTAAAATTGACCAAAATCATTACAGATATCTTGCTTAAAAACTATTGGATCTCTTTAAGAATCTTAGGGTGTTTCCTTTGCAACATCTGGTGATAGTGCAATTGCTAGTTTAAAAGATATTATTATTACTCAATGTTAAATTTTAATTACTAAATTTATATAATCTATTAAGAGGTTTTTAAAAAGTTTTTCTTTTATAATTAAAAAATAGATTTTAATAATTAAAAACTAGATTTTAATAATTAAAAAATATTTAATAATTAAAATTTTAAAATATTACAAATCATAAAATATTAATTAAAAAAATGCAAAATCTAATTTTAAAGTTCAATATAATGTATATTTGATTTTTCGTATCTATCAAAAGTATTAATTTTTAATTGCATTCATATTCAGGGGCTTTATAACTTATCATTATATTCAAAACAAATTGAAAAATGTAAAATATATATATTAGAAAGTTAAAATAATCAAAAATTTTAATATATAATTTTCTAAAAGGGTTTATTTTAATTCTAAATTTAATTGTTTAAAAATAAAAAAACAAAATCATTTTATTGTTATATATATTTTTAATAAATTACACAAAATTAAATAATAAAAGAAAAAACTACACATTAAAAAATTAAGCATATTTACTAGTTAATAAATCACACTTACATATTTCATTTATTATTTATACATATATACATATTCTTAAACTTCTTCAGCGTCTTAAAATGTGAAAATGAAATGTTTCTATGACAATATATAAATGTTATCACCATCACATTTTTTTTTCCTCAAATGAAAAATCATATATGAGAAACCTAAATATCTTCTCTCGAGAACCTGCGCTTTCATTCTATTTTATTTAATTTTGTCTTAGATCAATATACATGTATTTATTTATTATGAATTAGAGGAATTAGCAATTAGGTGAGTCTCATACATACATGACACAAGTTTTAGACACCTAATCTTCAATTTATGGTTTGGTTTATGGTATTTTATGATAATTCATTATTAGAATCCAAGAAACATAGGAAACTGAAATAACGATTTACCTATTATATTTATATGTATACTATGTACATCATTTTGATTAATCATTAATATACAGTTGAATTCATTTTCCAATTTGTTATTCTAACAGTGCTATCAGAGGGTAGGTTCATTTTCCCTATTGATCAAATTGAGCCATAAGTTTTGTGGCCTTCTAGAATTGAGGCACTAGTTTTGTGTCCTTCTTGAGCGCTTCTCCTTTCTCAAACTTTTGGCCTTCAAATATTGGTGAATCACTATCGGCTTTGTAGTCAAAGTTGTGCATGCACCTTTGTGCAGACAAAGACATCAAAAGAGAGGTTGTGTTTTGATTGTCTCCTAGAAAGAGCAAGTATCAAGGTTGCATCCAAGAGAACGTGTCGCCACCAACAATGAATTTAAAGGCACGTTTTGAGCAAATTAGAAGTTTCCATCACCATCTCTAATCAAGACGCATTGTGAGAAGTTTTGGTTGTTATACGATGCTTAGACACTCAGATAATGTGCATAGTTGATATATTTTATCACCTCCATAAAAGGCTCTTGGGATCCCTCATCTCTTCAGTTCAATCCATATCAAGGTCTTCAGTCAATGTTTGTTGAAGTCAAGTTGGAAAATTTTGCGGGTAAAAACCAACCAAGAAATGCAAATTTTTGTTCTGTAACTAATTTTAGCTTTAGAAAAATATGTTCATTACTAGTCACTAGAATAAGTGCAGTAAGAATGTTTTCAAAAGGAAATTTTGCACTTTCTTCCCTTTGTCAGAATAATTTGGAATTGATGGATGTATTTGTAACTCTTTAAGAGCTTATATGTTATACATGCTCTATAAGTGCACAATAGTTGTTCATCAAATACATTTTTGTAAGGATGTATATCTCAAACTTGTCGGTGATGCCATCCAAATTCAAAATCTGAGAGGGATCGCCATCGAATTTATAAATGAAATTTATGAATGAATTGCTGTTTGAATTTATGAATTAATGATCCTCATGGAAGTTCTCCCTACAAAGTGCTAACAACTACTCGTGATAACAAAGTGAACAACGGTGTCAAGTGACACCCTCACTCTAGAACATGCCATTCAAATTTTGGTGCAATTTGACAAGTCTAGAAAAAAATCTTTGTGCTTTCTTGGTGTTGTGTCTTTGTTGCTTCCACTCTACTATGACTTCGAAAGTGATTAAAAATTTCACCTTGTGTTTGCTCATTTTCATGGTGTATTTTGTTCGCCACCTATTTGGATGTCAAATATCGTGACAAGACTCATGTTTAGAACAACAACAATGTTATAAAGAAATATCATCATTAACGAGGAAATTTAAGTATTGAGACTTACAGATGTGGAGGCGTTAAGTTCCTACATGTGAAAACTACATCATTTGTTCATTCATTGTCATTTTCGTAATGGAGAATCAGATCAGTTATCAGGTGATTGGTGACCGTAGGTTTCTTTTCAATGAGGGAAGAGCATGATTTTTGAAATAACATAATATCAGGTATTGAAAAAAAATTGAATTTTGTTCTTGTTGTTTTGATAAAAATTTTATTATGTGGCAAATAAATAAATGTCGACCAGTCCAATCACATGCATTCGGGAACAGAAGATTGATTAGGAACATTTTAGGGTAAATTTTCTTGTTCATGTTGAATTCCTATAAATACTGTAACGAGAATTAACTTCTTACTCTCTCTCATTATTGCACAGTATTTGGTTTCTTTTTAATCATTTTCTAACCATTGTCTTAGTAGTGTTGTTGGTGTGCCTCCATTGGTGGTTGTCCCTATTTTCACATTAATGCATACCGAACAATGAAAAGAATAGAGTGAGGCTCACGACGATCACAGATTGATATGATTGATATGGTCATAATTAACAAATATTAATTGTGTATTCGATAGCGGCCCTAGTTTTTCATGAACATAATGCTACGATTGGTACATTGGATGGAACTGATGTTAAATAAAAAAGTTACAAGTTTGATTGCATGCAACATCATACTCGATTTGAATTGCACTGACTTTCTTACATGACTTAAGTTTTCTTGGGTCGTTTTTATTCGTAGTAGTATCAGGAATGTGAATAATTTATAGTAGGCCTTTCTAGTTGAAGTCGCATTGTAAATGGGTGTATTTTTGGTGGTATTCAACACCTTAATTTTCTCTGTTTTCTTTATTATAAAATGGCTAGAATTATTAATGTATTAAAGTTACTAAACACTCTGATAACATCCATTGTTCATGACACATTCCAAATCAACAAGGACACTCTCTTCGAATTTCAAACATGTTTACAAAATGCTCAATGAAAAATTGATTCTTTGGAGCATGAGTCCTAGTTACAACGAGATGAACTTCACACATTAGGGGAACTCTGAGGTATAAAATGGGGCTCCTAAGGAAATTATGAAATAATAGTGGAAATAATAAAATAAGGTTAGATTACATCATCATTTGTTAGAGGGAAAAAAGGAAAAACTATTTTTCAACTCTTATTTTCCACTTAGCTCCTTATGGGTTTACTCAAATTTCAAGAGGAAACACACGTTGGATGTAGAATTTGATTCCTCATTCAAGAAGTACCCATGTTCCATACTTTCGATGGACCATGCGACACGAAAAATGAGAAATACATGAAAAATATATATTTCTCATTTTTCATGTAGCAGGTGTAACACCCTCTTCCCACATCTAACCAAGTACCGGCCAACCAGGGTAAACATGTTATGAGAGGCTACTATAATTATATTCAACCTCCTAGGTGACCTTAAGGAACTAGAACCGATAGAAACACAACATACAAACCTTGTACTTCATCAATGACACCCCGAGGAGTTAACCCAACCATTCAGACCTCTTACCCCTGGGTTAGACTGACCTTTTGAACTCTTTGAGCCATAGACACAGGAACATGCTTACAATCCAGTGTCCAAGAGGATATACCCACAGGTATAACACGGCATTCCAGTTCCAAAGCCCCAATTACTCAGTTTTGTGCCAACATCCCCAGGATTTGAGCCACCATTTCAAGCCCAGAACCTGGCGCTGTGCCCAAAACTTTGTGAAAATTTGAGAGATGATAAATAACAACAGGACAATGATACAGAAGAAATCACATCATTAAGAACTCATCTATACCCCTCCTAAACATGGCAAGAATTTTTTCAAGCATGTCACAAACATGAAATCTACAAGTATAAACAACAGAACTGAGCATAGGGGTCTCACACTTATCTGAGAATCGCTAAGAAGCATTTCTCCCTTACATAATTAGCTACAATACAATGTATTTAACTATAGATACAATGTGAATTCATTTACAAGTAAAAACATGGGGAGAGCCGTACATCATCACTGATAAAATACATTATTATAACCATCATACTAACAACAGAAATAGATTGGATATAATAGAAATATAATCCACATAATAACTAGTACAATTATACATAAAATACCAAAGGAGTGAGATTCTCATTAATGAATGTAAAAACCAACTAGAGATGGGACTTCCACGTTCCACCCAACCATAGATTGGCTGAGTCAAATATCTCTTCATCCAATCACCCTTATGCCATATTCTAAGCATGAATGTGGAACTCAAGCCAAAATAACCAACCAAGCCATCCCGAGACTAAACCACCTCACCCTCATCAAATGGAGATTAGGATTTATTGTGATCTACACCCGATCACTAGGCCAACACAAGCATGGATATCACAGGATTCTCTCTACCGAAACCTTGAGGAATTTTTTTCTCTTAGTCTCTTAGGATTTACTTCGACCCATAGTCTGAATTAGGTGTCATTAAGCCCTAAACCAAGACATACTCTCCAAGATTTACTGTATATCCCAAACCTGAGATCCCTAGGGTTGAATGGAGAGAAAACCACCTCCCAGGCTTTACCATAATGAAAATGCGTATCACTATGCCCTAAACCGAGGCAGCACATGAATCGGTTATGTATCATATCATTCATAGATCCACCTCACTAAGCTTTGAATTGATACGGAAATACAACTAAACCAAAACATGAGAACTCCACAACACCATGGATATCAAGAAATGGAAAGGCTAGGCTAAAAACATTGTCACACCTAGAAAAAATCCATGCGAAGACAGAAAAGAAACACATGCAATACCATGCATGATAGATCTATCAAGGAAAGCATACATGCAACGAATCATGTTGTGGTTGCTTTCTTCCTACTCCTCCTTGATTGCTTCCTCCTTCTTCCTACTTTCTTGCCCCAATGCCAAAGTGCTCCAAGAAACTCTAAGTGTCCAAGAGAGAGAGAGAGAGAGAGAGAGAGAGAGAGAGAGAGAGCGAATAATTAGAGAGCTACAAAAATGCACTGATAAAAGATTTTTAGAAAAATCTTGAGCCCAAAACTAGCCAGCTGAATTTCAGAAGCTTTTTTATGAATGAGGCCTCTATTTTCTTCAATTTCCATTATTTTCCTTCATTCTCCTCCACACATGCAACCTGTGGCCTTTCACCTCCATTTTCTCCTATTTTCCATTATTTTCATAAATAAAATGCCAATTAATGCATCATGCCTTTTCAAATCCTTTGCCATTTCCTTTTCAATTAAATTTGTTATTTTTTGTTAGCCATAGTAACCAAAATTAACACCCACTAGGACGTTTTTCCCAACATTCAGCTTGGAATACATGTCCCATCAAGCATGGTTACTTTTTTTCCTTTGTTAACTTTTATTGCATGGAATTTTAACCAAGGCTGTTACAAAACTCTCACCCTTGGGGGAACACCATCCTCAGTGTTCCATGACACCTACAACCAACAAAACTGCTGAAAAACAAAAAATATTGCCTATGGACCTTTATAACACAGCTCATTGAAGAATTTACAATGACCACTCCTAAAACATGACAATCATACCATTTACTGGAGCTTTGTAACACAACTCATTAGGATATTTACAATAATATACACAAATACACATTTTATCAACCAACAAATAAAATGATACAATGTTTGCATCTACAACGAAGGAATCTAGAGGATCACACCTCTACCCTTAGAGTAATATCACGATACACCTCCTTCCTAGGAAGTCTAGAATCCACTGCCAAAGTCAAATTTACATCCAACATCTAACGCTACAACCCTGCGCCACTTGTCCTCTCAATGAATAGTTACCAACTCATTGTTCCAGGGCACACTCCCAACGTCCATTTGATTCCATATGGAAATGCTAATGAACAAAATGAGTCATCAATATGTGAGGAGTGCTTTCACCATTTCTAGTGTCTATGATCGTTAAAATGTAATATATATATATATATATATATATATATATATATATATATATATATATATATATTGATATATATTAAAAAGTTAAAATAATAAAAAATTTTAATATATAATTTTCTTAATACAGATAAAAAGGTTTATTTTAATTCTAAATTTAATTGTTTAAAAATAAAAAATAAAATCAATCTATTACTATATATATTTTTAATAAATTATACAAAATTAAATAATAAAAGAAAAAATTACACGTTAAAAAATCAAACATCTTTAATACTTAATAAATCACTCTTTAAATATTTCATTTATTATTTGTACATATATACATATTCTTAAACTTCTTCAATCTCTTAAAATGTTAAAATGAAATGTTTCCATGAAAATATATAAATTTTCTCACCATCACATTTTCTTTTCTTTTTTCTCAAATGAAAAATCATATATGAGAAGCCTAAATATCTTCTGCCAAGAATCTACACTTTCATTCTATTTTATATAATTTTCTCTTAGATCAATGTACATGTATTTATTTATTGTAAATTAGAGGAATTAGCAATTAGGCGAGTCTCATACCTACATGACACAAGTTTTAGACACCTAATCCTCAAGTTATGATTTGGGTTATGGTATGGTATGATAACTCATTATTAGAGTTCAAGAAGCATAGGAAAGAAAAATAACGATTTACCTATTATATTTATATGTATACTATGTACATCATTCTCATTAATCATTAATATACAGTTGAATTCATTTTCCAATTTGTGATTCCAATAGTGCTATCAGAGGGGAGGTTCATCTACCCTGTTGATTAAATTGAGCCATCAGTTTTGTGGTCTTCTAGAATTGAGGCACTAGTTTTGTGTCCTTCTTGAGCGTTTATCCTTTCTTAGACTTTTGGTCTTGAAATATTGGTGAATCCCTATCGGCTTTGTAGTCGAAGTTGTGTGTGCACCTTCGTGTAGACAAGGACATCAAAATAGATAGTTGTGTTGTGATTTTATCCTAGAAAAAGAATGTATCAAGGTTGCATCCAAGAGAGCGTGTCGCTAACAACAATGAAGTTAAAGGGAAATTTTGAGCAAATTAGAAGTTTTCATCGCCATATCTAATCAAGACCTAATGTGAGAAGTTTTGGTTGCTATACGTTGCCTAGACACTCAGAGAATGTGCATAGTTGATATCTTTTATCAACTCCACAAAAGGTTCCTGGGATCTCTCATCTCTTTAGTTCAATCTGTATGAAGGTCTTCAGTCAAAGTTTTTTGAAGTCCGGTTGGAAAATTTTGCGGATAAAAACTGAGCAAGAAATGCAAAATTTTGTTCTGTAACTAATTTTGGCTTTAGAAGAATATTTTCATTGACAGTCACTAGAATAAGTGTTGTAAAAATGTTTTCAAAAGGATATTTTGCACTTTCTTACCTTTTTTGGAATAATTTGGAATTGATGGATGTTGTTGTAACTCTTTAAGATCTTATACATTATATATTCTCTATAATTACATAATCGTTGTTCATCAAATAATTTTTTGTAAGGATGTATATCTCAAACTTGTTAGTGATGCCATCCAAATTCAAAATCTGAGCAGGGATCACCATCGAATTTATAAATGCAATTTATGAATGAATTGTTGTTTGAATTTATGAATTAATGATCCTCGTGTAAGTTCTCCCTACAAAATGCTAACAGATAGTTGTGATAGCAAAGTGAACAACTGTGTCAAGTGACACCCTCACTCTAGAACATGTCATTCAAATTTTGGTGCAATTTGACAAGTCTACGACAAAATCTTTGTGCTTTCTTGGTGTTGTGTCTTTGATGCTTCTACTCTACTACGACTTCGAAAGTGATTAAAAATTTCACCTTGTGTTTGCTCATTTACATGGTGTAGTTTGTTCTCCACCTATTTCGATGTCAAATATCGTGACAAGAGTCATGTTTAGAACAACAACAATGTTATAAAGAAAGATTGTCATTTAAGAGGAAAGTTAACTATTGAGACTTGCAGATGTGGCGTTGTTGAGTTACTACATGTGAAAACTACATCACTTGTTCATTCATTGTCATTTTTGTAATGGAGAATCAAATTAGTTATCGGGTGATTGGTGATTGTAGGTTGCTTTTTAATGAGGGAAGAGAATGATTTTTGAAATAACATAATCTCAGGTATTGAAAAAAAAGTGGAATTTTGTTCTTGTTGTTTTGATCAAACTTTTATTTTGTGGCAAATAACTACATGTTGACCAGTCAACTCACATGCATTCGGGAACATAAGATTGCTTAGGAACATTTAAGGATAAATTTTATTGTTCGTGTTGAATTCTTATAAATATTGTAACAGAATTTTAGGGGCTAATATTCGCAAGTGGGCTAATTTTCCATGGTTTTTCAAAAAAAAATATTCACCAATTTCCATTTTTTTATAAAAATAATTAGCCCAAATTTTACAATATAAAATTATTTTATCTTAAAAATTGCCAACATTATATAAACAGTATATATAATATCATTATAAATTTTAATAATTTTATCAATACATTAATAAAAATTTTATAGTTTGCATATTAGGGACTAGTGAGATTCGCCAATTTTTTAAACTTCAAGATAATTTTCCTTCCTTAAAATTTTCCCTGGTAACAGGAATTAACTTATTACTCTCTCACATATATTCCACGATATTTGGTTTCTTTTTAATCATTTTCTAACCATTGTATTAGTAGTGTTGGTGGTGTGCCTCCATTGGTGGTTGTACCTATTTTCACATTAATGCATACCGAACAGTAAAAAGAATAAAGTGAGGCTCACGACAATCACAGATTGATATTATTGATATGATGATAATTGACAATTATTAATTGTGTATTTGGTAGTGGCCCTGCTTTTTCATGAACATAATGCCACGATTGCTACATTGCATGTTACCGATGTTTAAATAAAGAAGTTACAAGTTTGACTGCATGCAACATCAGACTCGATTTGAATTGCATTGATTGTTCTTACATGACTTAAGTTTTCTTGGGTCGTTATTATTCACGGTATTATAAAAAATGTCAATAATTTATAGTAAGCCTTTCTAGTTGAAGATGTGTTGTAAATGGGTGTATTTTTGGTGGTATTCAACACCCTTAATTTTCTCAGTTTTCTTTATTATAAAATGGTTAGAATTATTAATCTATTAGAGTTACTAAACACTTTAATACCATCCACTGTTCATGACATAGTCAAAATCAACAAGGACACTCCCTTTGAAATTTGAACATGTTTACAAAATGCTCAAAGAAAAATTGATTCTTTGGAGCATGAGTCGTAGTTACATCAAGATGAAATTCACACATTAGGGGAACTTTGAGGTATAAAATGGGGTTCCTAAGGAAATTATAAAATAATAGTGGAAATAATCAAATAAGGTTAGATTAAATCATCAATTGTTAGAGGGAAAAAAGAAAAAAAACTATTTTTTCAACTCTTATTTTCCACTTAGCTCGTTATGGGCTTACTCAAATTTCGAGTGGAAGCACTTGTTGGATAAAAAATTATATTCCTCATTCAAGAAGTACCCATTCTTCATAATTTTTATGGACCATGCGACATGAAAAATGATAAATACATCAAAAATATTATTGCAATCACGATTTTTCGTGTATTTCTCATTTTTCATGTAGAAGGTGTAACACCCTCTTGCCACATCTACCCAAGTACCGGCCAACCGAGGTAAACATGTTATGAGAGGCTACTATAATGATATTCAACCTCCTACATGACCTTAAGGAAGTGAATTATACTGAAACACAACATAAAAACCTTCTATGTCATCAATGACACCCTAAGGAATTAATCCAACCATTCAGACCTCTTACCCCTAGGTTAAACTGACCTTTTGAACTCTTTAAGCCATGGAAATAGGAACAGGCTTACAAGCCAGTGTCCAGGAGGCTATACCCACAGGTATAACACTACATTCTAGTTCCCAAGGCCCCAATTACTCAATTTTGTGCCAGCATCCCTAGGATTTTAGCCACCTTTTCAAGCCCAAAACCTAGTGTTGTACCCAGAACTTCATGAAAAGTTGAGAGATGATAAATAAAAACAAGACAATGATACAAAAGCAATCACATCATTAAGAAATCATCTACACCCCTCCCATCCATGACAAGAATTTTTTCAAGCATGTCACAAACATGAAATCTACAGGTATAAACAACAAAAATGAGCATAGGGGTTCACACTTATCTGAGAATCCCTAAGAAGTACTGATCCCTTACATCATTAGTTGTAATACAATATATTTGACTATATATACGTTGTGCATTATTTTACAAGTAAGAAAATGGGGAGAGCCCTACATCATCACCGATAAAATTACATGCTTATAACCATCATACTAACAACAGTAATACATTAGATACAATAGAAATATAATCCACATAATAAATAGTACACTTATACATAAACTACTAAAGGAATGAGATTCTCATTAATGAATTTAAAAACCAGCTAGAGATGGCACTTCCACGTTCCACCCAACCATAGATTAGTTTAGCCAAATATCTCTTCAACCAATCACCCTCGTGCCATATTCCAAGAATGAATGTGGAACTCAAACCGAAAGAACCAACCAGGGTATCCCGAGACTAAACCACCTCACCCTCATCAAATAGAGATTAGGATTTATTGTGATATACACCTGATCACTAGGCCAACACAAGCATGGATATAACTGAATTCTCTCTACCTAAACCCTAAGGAATTCTTTTGTCTCCTCGTCTCTCGGGATTTAATTCAACCCATTTTCTAAATCAGGTGTCATTAGGCCCTAAACCGAGACATAATCTCCAAGATTTACCGTATATCCCAAACTTGAGATCCCTAGGGTTGAATGGAGAGAAAACCACCATACCAGTACTGCCCCTGAAGTTCTTTACCAACATACCACTTCATGTTTCAATTCATTTTGTTGTTTTTTCTAATTCTTGCACTTGGTTTCAATCATCACAACCACTTGTTTCATTCTTCCTATACCAAGAAAATAATTTTAATTAGATTAAGAATAAATTGAAATAAATTCAAATCATACATCATTGTTAGCCCATCAATAAGGTAAACTAGCACTTCTCTTTACTTCCTATCACAACAATTCAAACCAGATGTTTGATCAAATCATCGTGTATAAACATATCACATCAGGTTAGCTCAAAACACAACCATCATAGGTCAAAATTGTGACTCACATGCAATCATCATAAACTATAATCATAAATCACATGTAACCATCATAAATCATAATCGTAGATCACATGCATAATATAACTGAAATAAAATATCAATACTTATGCTTTGTTGGTCCTTAATTTTTCCTTTGCTATTTTGTACACACACTAGATTAGTTGCCACACTTGAAAAACACCCAATGCCTTCTCCTCAACCATGTGCACATACACATAGTGTACACCACAACACATACACTCAGATATGACATGCAACACCATACACTACATGCACCCACATCTACATACGACACATACACCTACACCTAGCGTATAGTAAAACACAACACATATGTGTACACTCGGATACAAAACATATGCCTACACTCAGTGTACAATACAACACAACACATATACATATACAGAGTACAACACAACAAATACACATGTCATGATACCATGACTATACCATGCATAAACATAATACCACATGCCCGTAACACAACATGTATGACATGCACACAATACCACATGTATACCGATACCATATGCACAACATGTACACAGTACCACCTATAAAAAACACTACCTGCATATTGTGTGCACAGCATCGCATGTATAGGACACCACCTTCACAACGTGTACACAACGCCAAATGTACACTGCACCACTTGTACAATGCATACACAATACCACATGTAAAATCATGCACACAACACCATATGTACAACACACACACAACACCATATGTACATAGCACTACATATACAACATGTACATAGCACTACACGTATGCAAGACCACATATCTGACATCTACACAACACCATATGCACACAACACCGTGTATCCAACACGTGCATAGTACGATATGTACACATCACCGCGTATCCAACATGTACATAGCACCATCTATACCTAGCACTACATATGCAATATACACACAATTCCATATATACAACAGTAATACAAAATCATATGTACACAGTACTACATATGTTACATGTAAACATCACCATAGATACAATCACTGAATATACAACATGAACAACATATACACAGCAGTAGTATTGCACATCCATAGACCACACACTGACCCCATAGGAAATATTTCTTCTAGTTTATTTCCACTATGCATGCTTATCCTAGCATGCCACAAATGACACTACTTTCACTTTGGTGATGTACCCTTCAGCATTACCTTTCCATAAGATATACATAGGGATAGTAAGATCATATAATATCAATTCATGTCCACATGATACTAACCTCATAGATATTTCAGGGTTACGCTTCCCACTTGATTCCTTATAAGACCAGGAACCTTTTCATGCCATTCTCCTACATAAGAATACATTCCTCTTCAAGAATGATCCTTGAAAACCTTATCATACACTTACATAGATACATAGATACATACATATATAATCATTAGCATAAAAAAATCATGATCATTTCAAATAACGACATACATACACACATATATAGATATAGACATTAGCATTAAAAAATCATGATTAATGATGACCCTGTCAGAAACAACATACATACATGTCTACATATATATAAGCATCAACATAATCATGATCACAACATAATTTCTAGATATCATAAGGTATAGGTTAAGATAAATTCCTTTATTTGTGCACACCATGCACATCATTGAGAACAGTAGTTCCTAACATATCCAAGGCATATGTCGCCTCAAATCCATTTACTTTACCTTTATGGTTACCTTTATCATTTCTGTACTGCTGATGTCCATTTACCACAATGGACCCAACCATTCCAACCGATTTTCATAGTCTTACCTTCCACCACAATTACTCATGCACAAGGCTTCATTCGTGTCTTACATTTTATGTCAGGTTGCATTCATCTCTTCCAGAGATTCACCAACTTTCCTCATTTCCCAACTAATTTTGAAACTCTCAAACAAAAGGTAAGAACAAAAAATAACAAGATTCAATCCATGAAAATCAATAACAATACGTCATCGCAAACAAAGTGGAAAGGCCTTGCACCAAACATAAACAAAACCACAAATCAAGCTCAAACAAATAAAAAAAAGACCAAATGCACAAGACTCTCAATAAAAACCATGACCCAATCCCTATGGTTCAAAATGCTTCCAAAGGAAAGCTCAACCCTAGCATTGTTCGACATTTCATGGCAGTCTCTTGCCATGTAATCCCTACCATAAAAACATAATAGTTAGTGCATAAATAACATAACAACATGCTATTTACCTTGCCTTGTTTTTCTAAAAACATTTCCTTGTAACTACACATACACCTCTCAAGGAAATCCAATTCCTTAATGAATCCATCCATAGACAGAAACCAATTTTTATACCTATGAAATAAATGTTCATGAATATAAAATATATTGTCATAATTTTAGAAAAAATCAAGGTTAAGAAGACTTCTCGAATGCAAATTACTCATTCATTTGGAATTAGGGTTTCCATACATATCCAAAGGAATTCTTCCTATAATCATTTCTTTTACCATTTACCTTGCTACAATTGAGTCTTGCTATATGTTATCACATCACCTAACTATTAGTTATATATACAATTCAATGGTCACTCTGTCATGCTAATACCAAACATGTTTCCCTACAACTCTTCACACATGTCAGTCACATGGTCCAAATATCAATACATCATATATATTAACTAAAATCATCCTCTAACAAGACTAACAATCATGTTATAATAAGCTATTAATCAAAATCACAATACTACAACTATCACCTACTTATACTCAAGTATACATAAACTATCTCAACACATATTGTGTTAGCACAACCATATTAAAAAAAGATCATTCCTTCATGTGATTTTATGGATAAAACCTCATATCATACAACTAATAAAACATTCAAACAACAGATATATGACATAATAAACCCCAAACACTTAAACACCAATTAGATGATGTAATCAACATTCAAGCACCAAATAGATGACATAAGAAGCTCATGCCTTACTGTATCTTAAGGGAGGCTATCTTGTCTACACAACCAATCTAGATTAGCATGATATAAATTCACAACATATCAACTCAAATATAAATAATATCATGATATACATAAAATTAACTAACTAACATGTTCACATCATAAGCTCATAAACATTTGTCGTTCATGCATAACAACCACATGTGTACGATTAGTCTAGATCAATACAACACAATGTCACAAATAAGTCGGCTCATACCTAAATTTCATCACGCTAACCATCTAATTAGGCCAATCCAATTTAGCATGATACATGTAACATCAATATCTCAATGCAATAACCCTAATCATCAAGTTAACTAACATATAACAACAATAAGTTAACATATAGCATTCTCCTCAATAATATATAACATAATCATTAAGATAGCTACAACTTAACAAATAACATGCTCATCAACAACATATAACATAGTCATCAAGTTAATACCATGCTTGACTAACCAACACATGTACATATGATCACACTAATTAACTAACATCTATCGTACATGTAACCACAACAACAATAAACTAACAAACATGTAAATAACCCTAATGATTATAACAATCCATTAACTAACACACCTGCATGCCAATCATGCAATACTTGTATGATGATATGATCTTACCCCAAAATCTAGTGCCGCAACTTCACTTTAATGATATGCATCTCCTGCTCTATCTTAGCCAACACATTAGCTTCATAACTTACCAATATCATCATGATGACCTAATTGCATACAATGACCTTATGAACAACAATCTCAATCAAACCAATGAAAACATGACAATATGCACACATGTTACATCTATAACCAATCATGAATGACCAACGCATGTTCAACATATGACATTACACAAGAAAGCGTACAAGAATAACACTAAAGCCATTAGAGAAATTTTGAGGTCTAAAACGGGCTTCCTAAGAAAAATGTACAACCAAAATAAACTTTATAAGAACCAATAGGATTCAAGATGATGATGTCAACCATGGGGGATGATTCACCATTTTTGGGGTCAAAAAGTAAAAAGATTAAAAAATAATAAAATAATAAAACTGAGTTTTTCAAACTGTATTTTCAACTTATCTCCCTAATTTTTTACTCAAATTTCAATTGGGAGTACTCGTTGGATGAAAAATTTAATTCCTCATCGAAGGAGTACCCATTTTGCATACTTTTGATGGAACCTACTATGTTTTTTCATGTATTTATTAATTTTTCTTATAGCAGGGTTAATCAAAAGTATGCAACATGGGTACTCCTTGGATGAGGAATCAAATTCTGCATCCAACAAGTGTTCTTACTCCAAATTTGAGTAAACCCATAGGGAGATTAGTTGATAACACAAGTTGAAAATGTAGTTTTTTCTTTTATCCCTCTAAAATTTGATGATGTAATCTAATCCTATTTTATTATTTCCACTATTACTTTATAATTTCATTAGGAGGCCCATTTTAGACATCAAAATTCCCCTAATGATGACCAATATGTAACCCTAGCATAAGAAATCAATACATGTACAATATGCAATAATATGTAACCAAGTGTGCACGAACAATACACAAGCATGAGCAACATACAACCATTCATACACTCATGACAACATGTTGAAAAGAACACCATCAACACTTCCATGGCGACACCACTTCCACCATGGTCAACACAAAATAGATGCAACAAGCACATATAAACCAAAAGCATACTAAACACATATGCAACCAACATTAATGAATTATCAACACATTGCCCATCGAGTCCGAGGGTTGAAACATGATCTAATACCACTTTGTAGCACCCTCTTCCCACATCTACCCAAGTAACCAGCCAACTGTGGTAAACATATGATGAGAGGATACTATAATGAGATTCAACCTCCTAGGTGACCTTAAGAAAGTGGAACTGATGGAAACATGACATAGAGACCTTATACATCATCAACGACACCCCCAGAAGCTAACCCAACCATTTAGGCCTCTTACCACAGGGTCACACTAAAATTTTCACCTCTTTGAGCCATAGTAGTAGGCACAAGTTTGCAAGCCAGTGTCTAGGAGGCTACAGTTGCAAGCATAACACTGCATGTCAGCATCAAGGGCCCCAATTACTCAGTTTTGTGCCATCTTCCCTAGGATTTGAGCCACCTTTTCATTCCCAGAACCAAATGCTTTTCCCATAACTTCATGAAAAGTTTAGAGATGATAAATAGCAATAGGACAATGATACATAAGAAATCACATAATTAAGAACTCATCTGGATCCATCCTAGCCATGACATGCATTTTGTCAAACATGTTACAAACATGAAAGCTATAGGTATAAATAAACTTATCTGAGAATTTCGAAGAAGCATTGTTCCTTTACATCATTAGGCGCAATACACTCTATTTGACAGTAGATACATTATGCATTCATTTACATGTAAAAACATGGGGAGAGTCATACATCATCACTCATAAAATACATGCTTATAACCAACATAACAACAAAAATAGAATCCACATAATAACCAGGAAAAGTATACATAAAATACCAAAGGAATGAGCTTCTCATTAATGAATGTAAAAATCAAACCGAAGATGGGACTTCCATATTCCGCCCAACCATAGATTGGCTAAGGAAAATCTCTCTTCATCTAGTCACCCCCGTGCCATATTTTGAGCATGAATGTGGGACTCAAATTGAAAGAAACAACTAGGTCATCCCGAGGCTAAAACACCTCACCCTCATCAAATAGAAATTAAGCTTTACCATGATCTACACCCAATCACTAGGCAAACACAAGCATGGATATCACCAGATTATCTTTGCCTAAACCATGAGGAATTTTCATGTCTCCTAGTCCCTCGAGATTTACCCCAACCCACAGTTTGAATTACGGGTCACTAGGACATAAAATAATACATACTCTCTAGGATTTACCGTATATCCAAAACCCGAGATTCCTAGGCTTGAATGGAGAGAAAACCACATCTTATGCTTTATCGCAATCCAAACTTGCATCACTAGGCCCTAAACTGAGGTAACACATGAGCTTGTTCTATATCATATCATTCAGAGATCCACCTCACTCAAATTCTAATCCATCCGACAATCCAACTAAATAAAAACATGAGAACTCCACAACACCATGGCTATCCAGAAATGGAAAGGCTAGGGTAAAAACACTACCACACCTAGAAAAAAACCATGCTAAGAGAGAAAAGAACCACATGCAATACCATGCATTCCATATCTATCAAGGAAATCATACATGCAAATAAATACCTATAAATAATCTTGTTGTAGCTACTTAATTTATGCTCCTCCTTGCTTGCTTCCTCCTTCTTCCTTCTTTCTTGCCTTTCTTGCTCCACTGCAAAAGGTCTCCAAGAAAATCCAAGTGTTCAAGAGTGTGTGTGGGGGGGGGGGAGAGAGAGGGAGAGAGAGAGAGAGAGAGAATAATGAGAGAGCTTAAAAAATGCACTGACAAAATATTTTTAGCAAAATCTTGAGCCAAAATATTGCCAACTAATCCTCGGAAACCTTTTTATCAATGACACCTCTTTTTTCTTCAATTTATATAATTTTCATTCATTTTCCGCCTCACATGCAACTTGTGACCTTTCACCTCCCTTTTCTCCTATTATCCATTATTTTCATAAATAAAATTCCAATTAATGCCTGATTCCTTTGCAAAGTCTTTTTCATTTCCTTTGATTTTTCCTTTGCCATTTTCCTTTAGCCATAATAATCGAAATGAACACACACTAGGATGTTTTTCCCAACATTCATCTTGGAATACATGTGCAATCAACTGTGGTTATTATGTTGCCTTTAATAAATTTTATTACATGGAATTTTCACAAGGGCTGTTACAACATGATCTATCAAAAGTATACAACATCAGTACTCCTTGGATGAGGAATTAAATTTTGCATCCATCGAGTACTTCCACTTGAAATTTGAGTAAAACCTTAGGGATATAAGTTGAAAATATGAGTTGAAAATTAGTTTTATTATTTTATCAATTTTTAATCTTTTTACTTTTCTACTCCAAAAATGGTTAATCATCCTCTAGGGTTAATGTCATCCTCTTGAATCTTATTGGTTATTATAAAGTTTATTTTTGTTGTAATTTTTTATTAGGAGGCCCATTTTAGGCCTCAAAATTCCCCTAATGAGACGCATTGTGAATCTGAATTGGTTTTTATTTAGAAAAAATAGTCAATTTAGTTTAATCTGATTTGTAAAGACATTTCATAAAAATATTTGCATAAAATTGTGAGCATTCAACATGCACTTCATAAAACATTCATTAAAACTTGGGAAAAAATTGTGCACAACAAAATAGAACTAGTGTGGGATATAATAAGGATGTTTCTTTTCACGTTCCTGATTTTTCAAAGCCTGTATAGTTTCATAGTGCTTAATTTTTGGGTGATGTTGTTCCACAAGCACAACAAATTATAAGATGCCAATATTGTGACATAGTTGTTCATGTGAAAGATCATTGTTATGATATTCGTCTGTGTGAACATGGTGGAAAGAAGAATCATCATTCAAACACATGTTTCAAGCATAAGACTACTACAAGATAGAAAATTATCTTTGGATGGATTTCTTCTTGGGATTGGTATAAAACCTGCCAAGAAAATTTACAGGTTATACCACAGGTTATGTTCAAGAGTATTGACTAACCTTGCAGTGAAGAGTACTTCATATTATCACCTTATATCCAAGAAGGGGGGAATTGATGGAATTGAAGGTCTGCTACAAGCTCGAATATTTATCAAGCGAGCCTGAGTAAAAAATAATCAGAGTTTACTACTACAACCTAGTGTCTAAGTTTGTAGTCAGATTCAAGTTGCAGTCAGATCAAATATGAATTTGCGTTCTATGAGATTTTATACTCTATGAGCATGATTGCATGTGTTTCGCATGATGATTTTTGGTAGGCATGTTCTATCCTTAAAACACCCCATGTAGAGTTGCTTCAGTATCTACTGCATCAGTCTATGGTGAAGAAGAAATTCCACTAGAAGAATATACGAGATTAAGAAATGTTTGGGGAATTGATTTGATAGTTCCATTTTTTTTTGTTCAGGAACTATTATGATAGTTCCAGTGTTGGTGGTCATATTTGAACCATCATTGGTTGAGACCTCAAGTTCTCCCATATTTTTGTTTGTGATCATCCCTGAAAACCATTTCTAATATAGACATACAACTCTGGGTTGTGATGCATTATTTTGCATTTTTAGCTCTCATTCCTAGAATTTTATATACATCCTTTCGGATTAAGGGGTGAATTTTAAACACCTAATCCTCAAGTTATGATTTCGGTTTTGGTGTGTTATTATAATTAGTTATTAGAGTCCAATAAGCCTAACAAACTAAATCAACGATTTACCTATTGTATTTATGCATAAAATATGTACATCATTCTAATTAATCATTAATATAGAGTTGAATTCATTTTCGAATTTTTGATTCCAACAATGGGTCGGTTCCAAACAATTCCACTATGAACTTTCAGTGTGTACATATGCCCCTTCTACACCCAAAAAGTGAATTGGGGGTATTTGAACACCATAACTCCTTCCTCATAATACTTCATTTACATGGCTAGATATCCTCACACATAATCCTTCAGTTACACCACCATAAATAGTTGTGCTCTCCCCCGAGATTAATATAAATTTATTAAATATATAAGAAATTATAAAACAAAATAAAAATCGTAAATCAACTTGTATTATCTTTGAAAATCAAATTATATCAATCTTTAGAGAATCACACTAGACACAACCATACATATTCTTCCATCTTGGGTTTAGATTCTAGGATTTTTAATTGGTTTATCCTTCTTTCCTTTTCTCTTCTAGACATTTATCCATCTCGAGGGGTTATCTTGAGCAAATGCAAATAAGACAACAATGATAATTCCTTGAGTTACTTCTATTTATGAATGCTCTGTCATATTGCATGTTTCCTTTTCACTATTTGAGTGATTAGATTCGTGGGTACATTTGTGCCATCTCATTGAAGTTTCCGAAATTATCACTGATTCTCTTTCCATATTGGCCGAAGGAGGATATTTTCCCACTTAGGGTCGAGGTGGTTCTCTGTGAGGTTGAGTTGATGTTGATCTATATGTAGGAGGCTTCTATTTTTATGATTTTTCTTGCTCATGAGCCACGACAATCTTGGAACCTTTGGTTCCTTCGGGATCTTGCCATCCATTATTATTGTTCTTATAATCCAATTACGAACAGGGGTATTAATTATGAAGATGACCAGGATCCTGACAAGTCCTGCATTGAAAAGTTATGTTTTCATAATCCACTAGTTAAAAATAAACCTATCTCTCCATTTGAGAAAGCTTTTATCTGGAAAGCCTTCAAAGAGATCCTTTAAACAAAAAAGTGAATAAATGTGTTGATTCCTTTTGTAATCCTTTGATTTTCAATTTTAGTGAATTGACCTAGTAAATTTCCCACATCTTCAAGCATATCAAAATTTTTTAGATGGATATGAAAATTGGGGAGATGTACCTTGACTAGGATTTCCAAAGCTCACATAGATAGATCATTAAAATCTAGAAACCATTGTTGAAAAAAGAGGCCAGAACAACCCAAAAACATGTGTCCCTAATAAAAAACCTTCTACTATTATTATGATTTGAAGATTTACAAAATAAAGAATCCTTTTGAGAACAAATGTAACCGAACATTTAACAACCAATTCTAGTGAATATTTTGTTGAAGAGAAAATGATGTGGGCCAAAAAACATTGAATCGATAAATAATTACTTGTCATTCATAATCAGTATTCAAGAATCTGCAACCAATGTTGTTCAATTCAACAGAAGGAGATTCCACTACATGTTCCTCCGCGAACACTAATCTAAAGAGTTCTTTAGTGTTTAATGGTGAAAGTACCAGTTTTAGGACTTCCTTAAAGGATTTGGATTGGACTAAGGAGTATGCACCCCATCCATTATATCTACCTCTTTCTCTTGTTATAATGTGGATCAAGGTATCCTTTATTATACCATACTCGTTGAGAGTTTTCTGACTATGAAGTTGTTCATCCCTGTGTAGGAGTCAAATACAACCATATGAGATTGTTACCCTATCCTGAATCTTTGCTACAGGTGTTGAGAAAATATTTGTGGCTCTGACCCACAAATAAAGAGAAACCCTCACTTTTTTTTCAAAAATATCATACTATTCTCTATATATGGGGTAAAAACCTCATCCAGTGAGCAGAAAGAACATCACATCAAACATGATTAAAATCCAAACACATCTTAACCTCGTGAATGACCAATATCATATTTAGAAAAATCATATTTGGACTTATACATAATTACTGCCACTATTATGAAACCAGCTCCAAAAATAGAAGAAAAGAGAGATCAACACCTTAGAAATAAGCCACTTCGAGGGGCAATCTCCTTTACATTACATAAATGAACAATTCTTGGATGATACAAATGAAAAAACCTCCTTCTATATATATGATTCCATGGAGTCACAATATAATCCTCAATTACCTAACAATAATAATGTAAAGGCACAATAATAACAATATTGGGGTTACATGGGTATAGCAATAACAATAAGGGGGCTACACTAACAACAATAAGGGATTACACTAGTAATATAGGGACCTAACATGCCCCTCTCCTTCAAAAAAAGTGTTGTCCTTGACGCTTGAGTATCTCTGGTTGCTTCTGTATAAAATTCTCATCCTCCCATGTAGAATCTTCAGTGGGTAAGTTCTTCCACTTGATGAGATACTCTGAAATTGATCGATTTCGTAGTTGTCAAGTTCTTGTTTCCGTGACTTCTTCAGGTTCCAATTCTATTTTTCCTTCCTCATCAAGTTCTAGCAATATTATTTGAACTATAAGTTTTTCACTTATAACCTTATTTAAGCATGATACATGAAAAACTGGATGTACTTGCGAAGAAGCAGGAAGCTCCAATTTGTATGCCATAGTACCAATATTTTGTAACACCTTATAAGGACCATAGTACTTTGGAAATAATTTATTATCCTTATTAGCTTGCTTGAGGGACATTTTTTGGTATGGTTATAACCATAAAAATACCCAGTCTCCTACATCAAAGCTTCTCTCGATGTGATGTTGATCTTCCTGTTGTTTCATTCGATTTTGTGCCAAATTTAGCTTATCCTTTAAGAGTTGGAGAACTTCTTGTTAATGCTCAAAGTGATATACCATTGCTTGAATCTTAGCATTTTCTCTTAAAGATGATGTGATGGATGGTTGATGATATCCATAAAGTGCCATAAATGGGGTTATTTTTGCTGCAGTATGTAAGAAGTGTTATACCACCATTCAACGAGAGGTAACCTCTTGACCCATTCTGTTTGTTTATCAGATACAAAACAACGAAGATATCCTTCCAAAGATTTATTCACTATCTCAGTTTGACCATCAGATTGAGGATGATAAGATGAGCTATGAGCTAGTTGAGTACCCAAACAAGAAAATAATTCCATCAAAACATTTCTAGTAAAAATGGGTTCTTTGTCACTTATAATAATCTTTGGGTTTCCATGTAGCTTTTGAATTGTTTCCATAAATTTAGTAGAAACTGTACTTGCTTTAAATGGATGAGATAATGCACAAAAGTGTGCATACTTGGTATGTCTGTCAACTACCACCATGATGAAACTATTTCTGTCGGACTTAGGTAAAAACCTGTGATAAAATCCATTGAAATCTCCTCCCAAAGTTGACTTGGAATGGATAAAGGCTGTAGAAGACCCAGGATCTTAATTGTCTCAACTTTATTTTGCTGTCAAACCAAACATTCTGTCAGAAACTTTTGAATATCAAATTTAAGGCCATCCCCAAAAAAATATTTTTTCACCCTGTTTTAAGTTTTTAAAAATCCCGAGTTTCCTCCTAAAGGAGAAGTGTGCAATTCCAAAAGAATATTTTCTTTTAGTTCTGAATTCTTATAAAGATATAAGCAATCTTTATACCATAAGGAATCATTTTTCCAACTGAATGTATAAGATCTACTAGTATATTGCTGCAAATGTTGAATGAGTGTCCACACTTCTTCGTCCTTCTTCCAATCATCCCTTGCTTCGATTATCCAATCTGGTTGGATAATAGAAATGGCACAAAGAAATGCTTCCACCTCTTCATTCTTTCTTGAGAGTGAATCTGCAACAATATTTATCTTCCCTTTTTTGTAGATGATTTCAATGTCATAACCCAACATCTTTGTGACCCATTTTTGCAACTCTTCTGAAGATAGTCTTTGTTCCAAAAAGTGTTTAAGACTATCATGATCAATTTTTACCTTGAAGTGTCTTCCCATTAGGTAAGGTCGCCATTTCTTTAGTGCATGTTGTATTTCTAACATTTCCTTCTCAGAAATAGCTTTCTATAAATACTTTCCTTTGATTGGGAAACTTTCAAAAGAAATAGGCCTTCCTTCTTGCATTAAAACAACACTAATTCCAGTTCCGAGGCATCACATTCCACAATAAAGGTTTTTGTGAAGTCTGGCATAGTTAAGACCGGTGCTAGGCACATTGCCCCTTTAAGATGTTCAAAGGCCTTAGTTGCTTCATGAGTCCATGAAAATGCATCTTTCTTCAATAATGTTGTTAGAGGTGTTGTTATTCTCCCATAATTCTTAAAAAACTTTCGATAATACCCTATTAACCTGAGAAATCCTCGCAACTACTGTATGGTTGTGGGGACTTTCCATTCCTTAATGGATTTAATTTTGTTAGGGTCTACCTTAACACCCTTGTGAGATATAATATGACCCAGTTATTCCACCTCTTGTACTCCAAAGAAACATTTGGATGTTTTTGAATATAATTGTTTCTCCTCCATTAGTTTGAGGACCCTGTCAACATGTTGAACATGATCCTTCCAAGACCTATTGTAGATTAGTATATCATCAAAAAATACTGGCACAAATTTTCTAAGGAAGGGTTTCAAAATGGAATTCATCAACCCTTGAAATGTAGAAGGTGCATTGGTAAGGCCAAAAGGCATAAACAAAAAGTCATAACGACCCTCATGAGTTTGAAATGCTCTTTTCAGAATATCTTTAGTCTTCATTCTAATTCGATGATATCCGGAACGAACATCCAACTTGGTAAAATAAATTGCTCCATGTAATTCATCAATCACAGGAATGGGAAATTTATATTTAATAGTGATCTTATTGAGCTCCCTATAATCCGTAAAAATGTAGCATGATCCATCCTTCTTGTGCACCAATACCACTGGAGCAGAGAAAGAACTGTGACTAGTTCAATTATACCAACCTCTAACATTTCTGCAATCATACGTTCAATTTCACTCTTTTGGAAATAAGGATATCTATAAGGCCTGATTTTTGGAGGAACACTTCCGGGAATCAAATGAATAGCATGATCATGATCACGAATGGGTGGGAGTCATTTGGGAGTTTCAAACACCTTGGAATGATTGTCCAAGACTTTTTGGAGATCAGGAGAAATATATGATTTTGATGTTGGAACTTCTAGTGAGCATAATTGTGAAATTACACCTCGTTGTTCTTTCTTCAAAAGCTTTGTCATGACATTAGAGCTTATTATCTTTCCCAGCCTCCATGCAATGCCCCTTAATTCAACTTCCTTTCCTTCCGAAAAAAATTTCAAGAAAATTTCTTGAAAATTAAAATCTATCATCCCCAAAGATTGTAACCATTGTACTCCTAGTACAACATAAACACCTCCCATTGGAATGGAAAGCATGGGACTATTCAATACATATTCTCCCATGGTTAGCTTGATATTATGGCATTTTCCAGAGAAATTTATAGTTCCTCCATTGGAAACCATCACTTGACATTCTGGTGTTGGGTATAGGAAACGATTCAACTCCTTAGCTACCTTACAATGAATAAAATTATGGGTACTACCCGAATCAATCAACACTATTACCTTTTTCTTCTTGATATGTCCTTTTATCTTGAGAGTTTGAGGAGTGGTAATTCCTGCCAATGCATTACATGATATGGTCGGACTCATTTCTTCTTCTTCTAGGGTTGTTCCTGGTGTATATCCTCTTCTTTAGAAGTTTCTTGTCCATTTTCTTCCTCCTCTTCACAATCTATGTAAAATAATTTCTTCTCTGCACACTTATGATCTTTAGTGTATTTTCTACCACAAATGCAGCAAATCCCTTTTGCTCTTTTTTCTACCTTGTAGGTTGTGGAAGTCTAGGAATAGCAACACTTCCATATTTATAGATTTGAGTGGTAGGCTTCCTTTTTGTTATAATTTTACATTCAATTTTTCTTGTCAGCCTAAATTCCTTCTCCAATGAATCAAGTTCCCAAACGCGAACCTCATGTTGGATGTTATCCTTTAACGTCCCTACTAGGACATCAATCATGTGTTCCTCTCGAATATTAGTTACCCTTATATTCAATTTTTGGAATTCCTCAATGTGCTTCACCACTGAACCCTTCTATTTGAGATTTATCATTTGGCTAAAAAGGGCATTGCTCTTTGTATCCTCATAATGTGCTATCATTTCCTCCCTAAAAATTGTCCAAGTGACATTTTTTTTACGAGAGAAAGGCCATTGATACCATACAAATGTATTTTTTTCTAAATATAAAGTTGCAATGCGTACCATTTGTGTGTTTTGCACATTATTGAGATCAAAATATTGCTCCATCTGTAGTATCCATGTTACGCGATCCTTGTCATAAAATTTCCTGATATCAATCTTTAGAATATGGTGGGTCTTCAATCCAACATTAAATTTTATGAAATCATGATTAACATTTATTTTGCTCCCATCATGAGTTTCCTCTACTATATTTCTGCCATTAGGAATAATTTCTTATATCAACCTTGTCATCAAACCTTCCATGTCTACTTTTAGATCATTCTTTATGTCTTCCATGTTTTCTTTCATTTTTTCATTGATCTTAGCTTCCATGTCATCCATCTTAGCTTCCATGCCTGCTTCCGTGTCATCCATATTAGCTTCCATACCAATATTTAAACCATCCATCTTAGCTTCCACATCTTTCTTCAAACCATCCATATTAGCTTCCATGCCTTTCTTCAAAACCTCCATTTCATTTTTTGTTTCTCTTTGCAAGAGCGAAATCTGGTGCACTTGCTCTTGTAATTTTCATATGTCATGTTGTGCTTCTTCTACTTCATGAGTCATAGTAGAGCCTTCTAAATTCTTAATCGGTGTTGAATTATTTTTAGGTGACATTTTAGAACCCAATACTAGTATCTATTCTTCAATATTCCCTTGGAATCACTTCAAACTGATTTTTCAAATAAGACTTATGTAATTTGAAAAAAAAATACACACCTTTTTCTTGCTTTTGAGGAGCTCGAAATTGAAACTAAATTATCTCTAGGATTTAGGATCTTCAATATCTGATATTCAGTCCTATAGTAGCCCTCTGAATCTTATTTCCAATTCCATAGGTCTGACGGGCTTTGGATGCTTCAAGGAAAAGTTATTCCCAATCTCCCACAATAACCTAATTATGGACTGGTTCAGTAGAGTGAACTTGTATAGCATGCCTAGTGTCATTTTTTTCCTCCCTAGGCTCTAAAATTGATACACATGAAACTACAGCCTATGTAATTTTGGCCAATTTTTACAGAATCCAAATCCGATGCTCAGAGAAAGATTTATGTCGCTTTTTCCCACAGTCACCTCTTTGAGATGAAATTCAGGAGCCTGAAAAAACCCTAACTTCCACAGATCATATCTCCGAAAATATTGCGAAACAAGATCTGAAATTTTTACACTAAGTTACTCAGGATTTTAGATTCACGTGATAAAAATTTTAGCTTCTGAACCTTCGTATAAACAAAGTAATAGCGAAACATCCATGATGACCTATTTGGAGCAGCGAAACCCTAGAATCCAAAGCTCTGATACCAAATGCTATGAAACCGGCTCCAAAAATAGAAGAAAAGAGAGATCAACGCCTTAGAAATAATCCACTTTGAGGGGGAAACCTCCTTTACATTAAATAAATGAAAAATTCTTGGATGATACAAAAGAAAAAACATCCTTCTATATATAGGAGTCCATGGGGTCATAATATAATCCTAGCCGACCTAACAATAATAATGTAAAGGCACAATAATAAAAATATTGGGGTTATAGGGGTACAACAATAACAATAAGGGGGGTTACACTAAAAACGATAAGGGACTACACTAGTAATATAGGGACCTAACATTCACCCTATTTAGGGTTTCAATTCTAGAATTACAAAGCTCCCCATTATCAAAAAATATATTAAAATTAAATTATTTTAAAGTTTTAATATTATATTTATTTTATTCTATTAAAATAAAATAAAATAAAATAAAAAATACAATTCTATATTAATATATATTTGTAATTATTAATATAATAATTTATATATCATTTTAATAAAAATAAACCAAGCATACATCCATCCCTTGAATATTAACATACAATTGAACCGAATCAAATAAAATATATCTAAATAACACAAACAAAAGAACAAATCAAGGGATCCTCATGTATAAACGCCATGTCTATAATATATATTTCTCCCATATTTACATAATTGCTCACTTGTACGGAAAGATTTCTATATACTACTTTATCTTTATATAATGAAATATTGTTTTGTTTTATTTTGATTTTTAAATTTTGTGAGCCTATACATTGGGAACTAAACTATCACCTATTATGGTTATTTT
The DNA here is from genome assembly GCA_034641835.2 of Pinus albicaulis. Taxonomy (NCBI): domain Eukaryota; kingdom Viridiplantae; phylum Streptophyta; class Pinopsida; order Pinales; family Pinaceae; genus Pinus; species Pinus albicaulis. Next base: position 1,571,395,403 of record CM076578.1, on the reverse strand, counting down.
CCAACGTACTTTCCTTACATATGCAGGGTTTTGGAAGTTAAAAATTTCCAAAAAATCTACAATATCTTGTAAAATTTACAAAATCAAAATGAAAAAATAGAGTACACAAATCTTGATATTGTAAAATTTACAAAAACAAAAAGAAAAAATAGAGTACACAAATACTTTTGACTCTGTTTCAATATTTCCTTCCTCTTGAAGGGGCACATTCAAGTCAAAAATTTTCTTACTTGCATAATTTCCTGTGCTATGAATAGTGAGGGAGTGAAGTTTTATCGTGCTAAGGAGAGCTTGGAATTCATCCACTTGGTGGCATATAGTATCTAGCTCATCATGTGTTTCTCTGTGTTTGTTATTTGTTTTCCATCATTGTCTCCAATGAAATTGTGACTATTGTGGCTAATTAGTTTAATTTCAAAATAAAGATAACAACATCTTCTCCTATTCTATCCAATAAAGCTTCTATGGGTTCCATTTTTAAATATGCGGGTAGTGAAAAAAAGTAATTAATTATTGCTTAAAAACCACTTACAGTGGTAAAGGATTCCTCAATTTCACTAGCAAAGGCTTCCTCAATTTCACTAGCAAAGACTTCCTCAATTTCACTAGCAAAACCTCCACCTAGAGCATACAACATCTTGAGGGGACAAACAACTAAAAAAAACTTATTTACTATAAATAATGCATTAATCTTTCACTCCTTAATAATCTATGGATAGAATACTATTTAATATATATAAATATTCACAATTGAAGGAGGATACACTTGGATATATTCACTTGGAATTGTCATAGTTTCCCTATAATTAAATTTTGATTTTAACATTATAATTATGACATAGGTCTTGACCAATTTGGTCTTACACAATTCAATTTTATAATGCAAACGATTTTGATTATCACTAACTTCTAATAGATCAATGTGAGCCCATTATGTATCACCTTTACAAACTACAATTTCTCCCTCCCACCACAAGAGACCATCCAGGATCAAGTTCCCACAAGCGATAATTTCCCTAATGATTTTCTACCATATGCTACTCCAAATGCTCCAAAGAATAATGAAATAATAATGGATCACTCCCAAATTGAAATAAACATATTTGATACTACACCAATCACCCATCAATACATACATGAATGGAATATGCTTCATATGAGGCGAATTACTAATTTATTACCAATCTGATTCTTCTCAAAGCTTGGCCTACCATTGTAGATGGTAGCCAAGCTCCTTCATTTCATTCCTTATATATCAATAGAATCAATATCCTACCTATTAACACCCCTTTCACTTTTTCATACAACCTCTTAACTCTTCCCATGCATACTTTAAGGATGAAAGGCCACATGTAACATGGACCTCTACTGATGCCTTTTAATATTTAGTATTGTATATGTATTCATTGATCTTATGGGATAGGGTTTAAACTATAATTCCCAATATTAACTAGGACACCCATCTACAACTTTAATCCCTCATTGACTAACTTATCTGCTTCATTATTTTTCCTTCTGAAGATGTGGTAGAAAAGAATCTAAGGAAAATGATTGAATTATGACCTTTGTTCCTTCAATTATGTCCCTTGGTTGTCTTTTGGCACTGTTTGTTTCAAAAAAAATTGAATGATCATCTGCATATATTCAATTATCACTATATTATTAATCCTATTTGTTTTAGCTAACAATATGCCTTGAAGCATGCCATATGCCTTTGAATGATTATTGACCATGTGTCCCAAGCCCCACGAATATTCTACTACCTTTTTTACACCATGGCTGGGAATGAACCCTCGTACTCCTACCACTCATAGATTTTGCTTGGATACACCATCAATGTCTAGGATAAAGGAGGATTGGGCATTCCTCCATTTACCATTTTCCTCATTTCCATCCCTAACCTCCATGGTTCCTAAGAGAGGTTTACTTGGAAATTTACATCCACATTATTGGTAAGTTTTGGTAATATTTTTTATATACATTCTTGTTCCATAAGATTAAGGCCTTCACACCTATGGGAAACAAAGTAGGGCCCCTAAAATTTCTCATAGAAGGGGAACAAATTGAAGGCCATTGATTTAGGATGGGATTGCATTTTTTGGATATACAATAATTCCTTGCTATATAATTCTTCCAACATAGAAAATTTGGAAATTTTTCCTAGAAGAGGTTAAAGGATCCTTTCCCTATGAATCTATAGACTTGATAATTTCTCTACCAAGACGAGGATAAGTATGAAATGTTATCTAGCCATGAAATCATAAAAAATAGAAGAGACATTGAATTTATACATATTTACTGAGTAAAAGAGAAGATGCTAAAAATATGGGGGATAAACTCTTCCTAAACTTGGCAAAGTGAACAATAAGAAGACCCAATAATGCCTCATTTTCTTAAGAATTTAGTAGTCAATATTTTATTGTAAACTAGCATCAAGTAAATTGATTTTATCTTTGGTCAAGGTTTAGGCTTCCATACTCCAAGCTAAGTCCTCACTTTTTGAGGGGGAATTAGCAGACAAACAAAAATGGTTTATTCATATTTTACTTTATAAACATAGTTTTTCTAGCCCCTTTTGTCATTAGCACCAACACTTCCCCCACTATTACCATCCACATTGTGGCCAACATTACAACCAATTTCTATGCTTTTCATTCTGGTAGATGTCCGGGGTTGACAAAAAATAGAGGAGGAATGAATAGAAGACCCTGACAAGCTAGATCCCTAAGGTGGGCTAGTGGTATGGAACCTAACTCATCAAGTAGGTGTAAAAAATCATGAAGAAACTAAAGGTTCAAAACATCTCAATCTCTATGACTCTCACCTTGAGATAACTATTCTTTCACAACAAATTGCAACAAAGGTTGAAACTACAAGGCTAGATGAATGAAGATGTACATTAAGTGAACAAAAAACACACACAAATTTTATGTGCATAGGTGGTGTAGAGTGGTTGATGTGAATTATTCTATGTTAACTTAACCAAGAAGCCTTCATCCTATAACGAAAATTTGAGTCTAGCCAAACACATCAACTGCTCTTCATTCAAGTCTGAGACTCTGTTTTAGATGGCCTTCATCACAACAAAGGTGATGGGTAATCACACCCACTAAGGATGAGTAAATTTAATGAAAAAAATATACTTGGGATTAATTTGGTGGTGAAATCCTGAAAACCCATGAGAATCTATCTTAGGTGCAGTTGCTTCCCATAACAACCACGTACAGGGTCACTTTATTTAAAAATATTGTTCACTAGCCTAGATTTTCTAGTCAGGCCAAGATAATATCAAATTATGCGTGTTAACCATGAACCTTAATTCCATACCAAGAGTTGGAGCCTCAAGGGGAACAACTGGATCCAAAGTCTAAGCCTTAACCCATTCACATGTTTCTTCTCGCTGCTAGTTTTTGGCCACGAGATAGCGAAAAGTTTAATACTCCCTACAAAGTCAACTACTATGTTTGAGTGTAAAACTACAAAAGGAAATTTTGTGGATGCTTATCAACAAGATGCTAACCTATCTATTTTTGTTACCCAAATGAGATTAAGTATATTACGTAGATTAGGGATTATTTTATAGAATCTCAACTTGGGGTCATGAACAAAGTGTTAATTAATGTGGTGTAATTGGTGTGCACATGTGGTGTCTTACAACTTAGAATAAAAATATCCTTTAAAAATAAATGAAAATTAACTATTAAGTAGTCATTTTTCAAATAACTAATATTAATCAAAAGAAAGTTAAGTTACATGCACTATAAGAAAATTTGTTTCCATCTTATGAGGGGTTAAAGCAAGAAAATTTTGCCAATAAAGGAGAATAAAATGTTGGAAAATTTACCAAGAGCATAGGAAAATCTTTTTCTATTTCCTTATAGTTAACATTATTAAACAACAATTGAACCTAGTTTAAAGCTATAATCATTAAACTAAAAGTTCAACAAATAGGAAAGAGATCCAAGGAATTGAAAAGGGATAGCCAATACTACCTCATAAATGGTATTTATTGGTCCAAAACTCAATCAATGAAGTTGAATAAGTGACCAAGAAGTTCTAAAAGAAAAGTCTCTTCTAGTCTACAATAATAAACTATTCTACTAATTCTTGTGATATAGTTTGGTGGATAAATACTAAAACGTTAAAACCATAGGGTATTTATATTTATCTTAATATATGTCACTACAAAGACTTTGTTTTATTGAGGACCTAATGCAGCAGGAAGGAAAATCAATAGAATACAAGTTGTCAAGTGCAAAAAAAAATTAAAAATCTTTGAGGGTTTGACTTTTGTACGTTTTTAACTTGCTTTAACTTGCTTTTTGCATAGGCACGCAAGAGCTGAAAATGTGCTCCCAAGTTCAATCTCTTGGCCTCTCTGAACCTGTGACCTATAAGCACAATACAATTGAAAGAACACAAGAAAATAATCTAAACAAGGACAACACAATTGAAGGAACAAAAGAAAATAATCTATAAATGAGAGTGAAAGACAGAGAAAAGAAGGTTTTATCCACAAGATACAACCCAATACAGGGTGAAATAAGGATTTTACCCACAAGATTCTAGCATTTATCCTTGTCTTTACTTATTCTTGTTCTTTTGTCCAGTGGCGGGTTACATTTAATCTTTTCTTAATTCTTTAGATACATAATTTCCCTACATCCACATCTATCTCTTTCAAAGAAAATTTTAAGGATGGAAAATTATTTTAAAGTTTAGAAACCTTCTATATAAAATTTTAACGACTTTTAAGGTAAATTCCTAAAATTTTCCTTAGCCCTTTGACTAGCCTTGTCAAAAATTCCCCACACCTAACCATCATTAATTTATAAGCTATTCTCAACTCTTTTCTTTTTATTCTTAATAAGCTTAGCCTATTTCAAATATGCCACTGTTATCTGGTGTGCAATAGCTCCAAAATAAATTACAAATTAAAAAAAAAAACAAAACAAAACAAAAAACATTATTCCTTCCTAGCCACATACAAGAGAAAACAAAAATTGGAAGAAATTTAAAAGAATAAACCTTATATCTGTCCAATTGAACAAACAATCTTCCACGGAGTTTTTCCAACCACCAATCATTTAAACATTTAAAATTAAAGTAGAGATCACAATATGCGAAATAGCTTTTACAAAAGAACAGAAAATAAACGAATAATCAATGGATTCATATAGAAGTCGTCTACCGAGCCCGTGAAATAACCTAGTGAGAGATTCTGGCCATAGATTTGTGGATACGGATTTCCTAAGTACGCCATGGATTTCGTAAGTACGCGTGGAAATGACGAAAAGTAGAGAGTAGAGAACTGTCCCCTCACAGGAAAAGATTGAGAATCCGCGATATATCCTGCGCTGTGGAAAGTAGGAAGAGCACATGATCCATTATGCTGTCATAGACTTATCCCCTACCCGGGAAGGGCCGGGATTGACTCCCGGGATTGATTTCTGCCCTGTCCTTTCCCCTTATCTTGAATCATCGCAATGTGCAATTTTTTCCCGAGCGTAAGTAGTGTAGATGTTACCATTTCAATCTTGTATCGGTAATTTAACCATTTTAGATTTATTTGAGTTTGAGTTATCAAATTTCTTTCATTCAATTTAATATCTGTTTGTGTTTCAAACGATTTGATTTTTCACTATATTGAGTAAATCAAGGTTAAAATAAATTTAAAATAGTTTAATTATTAATTATAATTATAATTTTATTTTTATGTAATTTGATTGGTTTTATTAATAATTACAATTATTATTTTATTTTATATTTTACGAATTTGATTAATTTAAAATGTTTAACAAAATATGACATTACAACATCTTTTTTATATTAAGCTAAAGAATATCTCTGTCAACAAATAATATTCTCACTATTTTTTTTTGGAAAAAATAAACATATTTAAAATAAAATAAAAAATATATATAATCCACTAGTTATTAGAGTTTTAAAAAATGTTAAATTCATATTTTATAATTGAGAAAGAAAATTCAATAAAAATAAAATAAAATAGGTATTAATTGTATTCATAATATTGAAAAAATTATAATTAAATTTTTAATATGAATGAATGCAATTTTATTTTAACTCCAAATTTATAAAATATCGAAATAAATAAAATTATTTAATATCTAAATTTGTTAGAATTAAATAATAAAAAAATTATACATTAAAAAATGTAATCATCGTTAACATTTAATAAATCACCTTTTCAATACTTAATAAATCAAAATTTAAAATAACTTTTTCTTCAAATTAAAAATCTTTAATAAATATTTTAAAATATTTCAATTACAATTTAAACATATTCTTACCCTTTTTCAATTCCTTAAAAATGTAAAATAAAATGAATCGATCACAACATGTTGTCACCATCATATCATTATCTTTTTAGTCCCTTCACTCACGGCTCAAGGACTATGGTAATCAATTGAGTTTTTTCTATTATTTCTGCACAAAACTAACGACTACAACTTTGTTTCATACCAAAGTTTGAAAAAGTTATATTGACATTCTTTTTAACCAATGTTCATATTCGTGGTGTTTTATTGGTAACCAAAGTTTTAGTTCACCATTTTATTTGGCTTCTTCCCAAGGTCATGGTGCACATTAGCATTAGGATAAGAAAATGGGTTCAATTACATTATTTTCCATAAGTAATGTTGGCATTATTTGTTTAACATTTAATGTTTACTATGAACATTTTTGGTTGTGATATTTATTATAAACTTTCTTACTTTGACATCTGGGTCTATGGCTTTTGTTTGGAAAGCTTTGGCATGTTTTGTCTAGCGCAAATACAGTACCATCCACAGAGACCTCTCATATAGGATTATATCTTTCAGAGCTTTAACTTATCTTATCTTTGGTATTGTGAAACTCCTCACAAAGCCCCTTGGTAAAGAAATGCAATCGATGCTTGGAGGGCTCTCGGTGGACAAAATATACATAAAATATTGTACTCAAGCTGAAACCATAGACCCAACATATAGAATTAAAAAGAAATCATAGTAAGGTATCCAAGAAGGCACCTTATACACTGACTCTAAAGTCTTTATATCAAGAGAAGACCCCTTATTACCGAAATCTAGCTAGTGTTCTCGAGCTCACTCCTTAAGGTAGGAGAGTTCGCCTCTAGATCCCTATCCTTGAAGGAAGAAGGGATACACCTCCAAGTCACATGTGATTCAACTCTAGAGCCCAGCGCATGAGGCAAAAGGGATACACCTCTAAGTCATGTGTGTAGTAGTATCAATTCAACTAAAATCCCCTCTACTGGACCCCTACTTGGGCCTCGATATGCACTTGGGCGTGGAATTGGGCATGCTACTGTAATATTTACTTCAACGCAATTATGGCCTTTGGTTGTATGAACCATCTAAATTATTCAAAATCCCTACAATTTTTTGGTATGCTACTGTAAAATTTGCTTCATCGAAGGTATGGCCTTTGGTTATATGAACCATTTTCTTTATTCAAAATCCCTGCAATTTTTGGCACAATACAAGCATCATAGGTCCTGGGTTCTAGATGTCTAGAAGGTTCTATCCACAATGGTATGGGCTTAACTCACTAGGTTGTGGCTTCCACTAGCCCAATTTGACACAATTACTGATCCAGATGGATATTGGTAGCCACCCACCTATTCCACTTCAGCCCCCACCATTGTCTCTTTCAGTTTTTCAGTTTTGGCATAACTTACTATTTTTAGCAGTTTTTCGGGTCCTGAACTTCCGGAGCCATTTTGAAGCCCTAAACGACGTTTTTTGAGCATCGTGTCTCCAGCAAATATCATTCCTTTGTGGAATGATATTTGTGGCGAAACTTGTAGTCCTCAGATAGAGCTTTCTAATGATGTATCATGTGCGTCAAACGAAGATAGTATGCCAAAGTTACGTCCCTGGGAAGTTGAAACACCAATTTACCCAAACGGGGCCCATAGTTTTGGCGCTTCATCTCATAGGGTTAGGTTTTTGGATGTTTAGGGTTCTCCATTGTTTCTCAATAATAAATAGGCCCTCGAGCCTCATTGTAACTCAATTCAGAGGCCTGTAGCCGCCACATCTCTTCTCAGAGATAGCTACCAGCGCCCTAGCTAGTTTTATTTCCATTCTGTCTGTAAGCAAATTTCAGTTCTTTGATATTAATGAAATGAAGTGTTATTTCCGCTGCATCTCTGTATTTATGGTTATGTGTTTATTCTGTTGCGTTCCTGCATAAATCCGGATCAGCGGTATCAGAGCGGTCTGCTTTTTCTCGATCCTTCTTTGCATGTCCCCAACGAGGTCGGGGTATAAGGAGCTAGGGCTTGATCTGGTGGAACCTTTGCAAGATCAGCCTTGCAAACCTCGACGGACACCGATGGGGGATGAAAATAAATATGAGGGAGTAGGAGATCCTATCAAAATATAGCTCAAGGAGGCCCTCGAAAAACAATGGAACGCGATGATGGATAACTTTGCTCAGATCCTTCAACGGCTGCCCATCGGGGGCGCATCTGCATCCAGCAGCCACTCTGGAGGTGCGACTCCTTTTAAGGTACAAGTAAATTTTGACATTCCCATATTTGAGGGTCAAATAGATGCAGATGTCGTAGATAGATGGTTGAATATATTAGAAGGATATTTCTTTGTTTATGACTTTTCAGACCGGGAGAAGATTATTTTTGCACTCCTCAAAGCTACCCCCCATGTTAAGAACTGGTGGGAAACCTACTGTGAGAACAAGGACTAGACAAAACCCTCTCTGTTCTCGGCCGTACCAGCTTGGAATTCTTTCCGAGACGCCGTCAAGGAATAGTACTATCCCGTGGGGAGCTATGAGGACAAGTACATACAATGGACCATGTTGTGACAACAAAGGGATCAAGATGTGCATGAGCTGACGAATCTATTCCATACCCTGTGCACAAAGTTGGGTATCAAATATTCAAAGAAACATTTCGTGCTAAAATATCGCTTCTGTCTGCATAGATACATTCAGGATGAAATGGAGTTCCTTGACATCTCCTCGCTTAGTACGGCATATCGGTATGCTGCCAAGATTGAGCAAAAATTCAAACAGAAGAAGCGAGACTTTGGATCTATGAATCAAAAGCAAGGGAAATGTGCTTCCAAACCGTAGAACAAAGGACAAAGCCAAGGCATGGCGGCTAAAGACAACCCGTCAAAGCCACAAGAAAATAACAACACCGCAAAGCCAAAGAAGGACAGAGGAAAGTGGTGTGAATTCCATAATAGTTCCACTCACAACACAAGTGAGTGTCGGGCCAAGCAGTCGCTAGTGGCTGAGATGAGGGCTTCTGAGTCAGATGCATGCTCCAACTCCGAATCAGAACCTCAAAAGGGGAATGAAAAAGGGAAACAGATTATTGATGCGGAGCCCAACGCCACTGTTTCCACTACAAAGATCCAGAAGGAGGAACCGGAAGATCCAGAGGAGGAGTAACGTCTCTTCCACTCCCAGATGTGGGTAAAGGGCTCCCCTGTACAGTTCATTGTCGACAATGGGAGCCAAAAGAACCTCATTTCAGTAGACGTCATGAAGCGGTTGGGCTTGCCGACCACAGCTCACCCACATCCATACACCATCGAGTGGCTTCACCAAGGACGAGAGCTTCGTGTCAGCCAGCAGTGCCGCCTTCCCTATAGCATCAAGCCCTTCACAGATGAGGTATTATTTGACATTGCTCCTATTGATGTTTTTGATGTATTATTAGGACAACCATACTTGTGGAAGTGTCATGCTGTGTATGAGTCTCGACCTCGTGCCGTTATTGTTACTTTGGGAAGTAAGTTGTACAGGATACTAGAGGTACCACCTCTTGCGGCTATCTCTTTGGTTACTGCAAAACAATGTAGTAAGCTCATTTCCCAAACTAGGAAATTCATTTTCCTGATGATCTGCCCCTAGGGCAAGAAGAAGATTGTGGCCACGACCTCTAGACAGGGCTCCTCTGCACGACAACAACAAATGGATAATGTTTTGGACGAGTACGAGGACATCTTCACCTCACCCACAGGGGTTCCTCTACACTGTTAGGTCAAGCACCCGATTGATCTGACCCCAGGTGTGCCGCTACCCAATGGACCGATCTATCGACACTCTGTTCTGGAGAATGATGAAATCAAGAGGCAGATTCAGGAGCTATTGTAGAAAGGTCACATCAGACCAAGTTCATCACCCTATGGGAGCCCGATCGTGTTGGTACAGAAGAAGGAAGGGACATGGAGACTCTGTATTGACTATCGGGCGCTAAACAAGACCATTGTCCAGAATAGGTACCCAATCCCACAGATTGATGACCTTCTGGACCAACTCAAAGGTGCAAAATATTTCAGCAAGATTGACCTGAAGTCTGGGTATCACCAAGTACCAATTGAACCCTCTGATGTGTGGAAGACTTCCTTCAAAGCCAAGGAAGGCCTTTTTGAATGGCTGGTCATGCCTTTTGGGTTGACGAATGCTCCCGCAACCTTCATGAGGATGATGGACGACATCTTGTGGCCATTCACCAAATCATTTGTAGTAGTGTACTTGGATGACATTCTGATCTTCAGCAAGACTTGGGAAGAGCACCTTCACCACATCCGACAAGTCCTCCAAACACTGCGGCAACACAAGTTGTGTGCCAATTTGGAGAAGTGCACGTTTGGCATGACCCAGGTTCAATATCCGGGATACATTATTGATGAAAGGGGGGTGCATGTGGATCCAGCCAAGATCCAAGTCATTCGGGATTGGCCAGCCCCGACTACTATAACAGAGCTTCGCAGCTTTCTGGGTCTTGCTAATTTCTACCATAGATTCGTGTTGGGATTCTCTCATATCACTTGGCCCTTGATTCAAGTCACCAAAGGAGGAGCGAGAGCAAAATTCTTTTGGTCGGAACCTCAACAGAAGGCGTTCAAAGAATTGAAAAATCGCCTCTGTTCTGCCCCAGTGCTCACCTTACCAGACTTGCAGCAGCCATTTGAGATCGAGACAGATGCCTCTGACTATGCTATTGGGGCAGTTCTTACTCAACACGGACATCCAGTGGCATACCACAGCGAGACATTGTCTGAGACAGTTCGCAAGTATCCCACCTATGACAAAGAAATGCATTCCATTGTGCAAGCCTGTCGACAATGGAAGCATTACATTTTGGGGAAGGAAACAATCATCCACACAGACCACCGGCCCCTGCAGTTCATACAGACACAAGGGAAGTTGCAGAATGATCGCCATCAGAAGTGGTCCACATATCTCCAACAGTTTCATTTGAACATCAAGTACAAGAAGGGTAGCACCAATAATGTTGCAGACTGCCTCAGCCGACCACCGATCGTGGCGCTCACCACCGTGCTCAACTCTTGTGGGCACGAGACTTCTGATTGGCCGCTTCTCTATGAGAGTGACCCAGAATTCGGCCACACTTACAAGACACTCTTGGGGGGTACGCAAGTTCCAAATTTTCACCTCCAAGATGCACTTTTATGTCACCTAGGACACCTTTGTGTTCCTTCAAGCAAGCGTGCCAAGATGATATGGGAAGCACACTACAGTCGAATCGCTGGGAATTTTGGGGTCGAGAAAACAGTAGCAATACTACAGAAGTATTTCTATTGGCCGAACCTTCGAAAGGATGTCGAGAAGCACATCAGATCCTGCACTGCTTATGCCATTACCAAACCAACCATCAAAAAGCAAGGCCTATATACTGGACACTACCTACCCCTAGTCGACCTTGGGAATCCATCTCCATGGATTACATGTCAGACCTGCCTTCTACTAAGAATGGAAATGACTGTGTTTTCGTGGTCATTGACAGATTCTCGAAGATGGCCATTATGGTGGCCTGTAAGAAGAATATCATAGCAGAAGCCACTGCTAAACTCTTCTTTGAACGAGTGTGGGTGCACTTTGGGATCCCACAGTCTACCATATCAGATCGAGATAACAGGTTCCTCAACACATTTTGGTCCAGCCTCTGGTTAATGTTGGACACAAAGCTCACCAAGTCCACAGCTTTCCATCCCTAAACAGATGGCCAGACAGAGGTCGTCAACAGAATGATTGTACACATTCTATGCATGTACAATTCAAAGCATCCACGCACATGGGACAAGAGCCTCCCCTATGTACAACATAGTTATAACCGGGCTCTCCACAGTTCAATTGGCCATAGCCCCTTTCAGGTGGGTTTAGGATTCCAGCCACTATGTCCCATTGACGTAGCCATGTCATTTGTAGCTACTCGTGCCGATTTAGCTCATGTCCAGTCTGAAGTTGACAAAGCAAGTAGCTTCATCAAGCGCATTCAACACATCCGCCAACAGGTTCATGATATATTGGACAGAGCCAATGTGAAGTACAAGCAGCACCATGATCAACGTAGGGTGCCACACAACTTCCAGGTGGGTGATAAAGTATGGCTACATTTGCAGAAGGAGTGCCTCACTGGACCCCACCGCAAGCTTTGCCCACTCCGATACGGGTCGTACACCGTCACCAAGGCTATAGGGAACAATGCATTCGAGGTTAGTATTCCACCATTCCTTGGTTTGCACCCAGTCTTCAATGGATCGCCTTCGTCCTTACTTCCCACCTCTACTGGACACCTCGGACATTGCAGAGCAGCTCACACCAATAGAGTTAAACCCAGATTGCATGGAATAGGCCACCACATATTGTATCATGGACATGCAAATCAAGAACACTCACCAATAGAATATCCAACTGTATCGGTTTGTCAAAGCTAGCCAACTCCTGCACCAAGGAAACTGGTTCACTAGGGACCAAGTTCAGCAGAAATTTCCTCATCTCATGGAGAAACTTAACGCAATGGGGACCATTGCTTCCTAAGGGGGGAGGAATGATCTAGGTGGATATTGGTGGCCACCCGCCTATTCCACTTGGGCCCCCACCATTGTCTCTTTCAGTTTTTCATTTTTTTCATAACTTACTATTTTTAGCATTTTTTTGGGTCCTGAACTTCTGGAGCCATTTTGAGGCCCTAAACAACGTTTTTTGAGCATCCCGCCTCCAGCAAATATCATTCCTTTGTGGAATGATATTTGTGGTGAAAGTTGTAGTCCTCGGATAGAGATTTCTAATGATGTATCATGTGCGTCAAATAGAGATGGTATGCCAAAGTTATGTCCATAGGAAGTTGAAACACCAATTTACCCAAACGGGGCCCATAGTTTTGGCGCTTCATCTCATAGGGTTAGGTTTTTGGATGTTTAGGGTGCTCCATTGTTTCTCAATAATAAATAGGCCCTCGAGCCTCATTGTAACTCAGTTCAGAGGCCTGTAGCCGCCACATCTCTTCTCAGAGATAGCTACCAGCGCCCTAGCTAGTTTTATTTCCATTCTGTCTGTAAGCAAATTTTAGTTCTTTGATATTAATGAAATGAAGTGTTACTTCCGCTACATCTCTGTATTTATGGTTATATGTTTATTCTGTTGCGTTCCTGCATAAATCCGGATCAATTACTGAGCGCAACGCACCCATCTCTACCCCATATAAACATGATGCAATGTTAAGTATAAAAATGATGCAATGTTTAGGGCATGGTTCACACTTCATGCTATGTTATGTTATGGAGACAAAGTGTTAAGGCACATGGTTCTCATGTGAGGGCCCATATGGCCACATGGTCCACGGAGTCAATTTTAATTTTTAATTTTTTTTCACAATCATCTGAGCTAGAATGTAAAAAAAGTCCAAATCCTTGCAGGGCGACGAAAAGAGATCATGTTCATGACGAGGTTACCTGAATTTGCTGCCAAATTTCCATAAGGAAATCTATATCATCGTTAATCAAATACTGTTACAAATATATACATGAAGTGTTGTTCCAAGATAGGGAAACTATCTTGGACACATAATCACTTGGTTGAGAGAATATCCCAACCACACACTAATCTAGGAAACATAATAGGAATAGACTCCTCTAGTTAGAAAGAATCACAATTGAGACAAGTAGGAATTGCATTTTCCAACGCAACCCTTTAATGACTACTTGTCTTGATATCAATCTGCAAAGTCTAGTTGTGGTCAAATAATGACAAAAACATATGTCGACAGCAACCATCCACCGGAATGCATGGGTGCCAACCGCTGCAACCTCCATTCTTGTAGGATGTCCTTCGCATACATGGTTCTTTCAGCCATTATAACTGCATACATGTACCTGTACCTATGAATCCCCCTCCAACATCATCATCGTGGGTTTCATCGAATTACCCATAGCCATGATCTAGGTTTTATCGGATTACCCTCAACCATGTCAACAAGGGCTCTCAGCCACCAAGGCTCAACACTGCCACCAAGGCACTCAATTCAGCCACAAAGGCTCAATACAATCATGAAGACTCAACTCTGCCACCAAGGGACTCAATTAAGCCACAAAGGCTCAACACAACCACAGAGGCTTAACTCTGCTATCAAGGCACAACTCCGCCACCAAGGGCCTCCAATCTTCCACTAAGGCACTCCAACCACCATGGGCCACAGATCTACCACTAAGGCACTCCAACCACTAATGGTGTTGAGATTTTGAGTTTTGGGGTAGCATTGGGTGTGCCCTAGCCCTAAAATTTTGTGGAGGGCTAAGACACAGGAGACCTCCAAAACCTAGAAAGCGTTTGGAGAAATTTCATCTAATGTGTGAGATATTAAAATAATTAATTTTTTTAATGAGGACCCTAAGTCTAACATAGGGAATTAGAAAAATTAAAGTGAATCAATTAAACACATGTGATGAAATGTTCATAGGGAATTAGAAAAATTAAAGTGAATCAATTAAACACATGCATTCCACATTTTATTTCTACATAGCCATTGTTAAATAGACCTGTATGCATTTTTTTCTTGTGGCCAACTTATATGCATCTTAACTTTGTCTCCGTCTTCTATTCATACTTTATTTATATATTATCTTTACAATTTTTTTTAGGATTAGTATACTCTATTATGGCTTTATGGTAAGTTTCTATGTTATGCATGTAGATGTTCTTAGATTTTTTAGCTGATTAATCATAAAATAATTAGAACCATAATTCATTCATATACAATAGCATATTAATCATAAAACAATTAGAACCATAATTCATTCATATACAATAAATTCACCCACATACTTAATTGAATTTTTAAAGATACAATTGGAGTATAGGAGTTACCACCTTCTTTCCCAACCAACTAGAAATTCCCCCTAATTCAGCTCTCATAACCCTAAGTTTTCATAATTTTCACAAATTTGCCTCCTGCTTTCCCAATAACCCTAAGCTCTCATAATTTTCACAATTTTACCTTCTCAGCCTCTTCCCAAAAATAGTTGAAATTTTTTTCTATACAATGTTATCTTGATCATGGTACAAAAATGTCCCTTTTTTTGGGACCATAACTGATTTTAACTATTTCTTGACAATTGAGAACATAACTATTTATAGAGTAGCTCATATATTTTCAAAAATAACAATAAATAAAACAACATTATTTTATTATTAATAATAATTTTTTTACAATCTCATAAAAATGTTCACTTTACTTTTCATGTTTAAAACTTTTTAAAATCATAAAAGTTTAAATAAGAATCATTTCACCAAATTATTACATAAGCCTAGCCATTTAATTATAAAAAAAAATTACAAAATTATAAATTTTTAATATATTTTTTAATTTATAAATAAATTCAACACTCAAAAACTTTAGAAAAACTCAAATTATATAAATTACAAAATTCAAATTTATGATTCAAAAAATTTCACCAAATTTTAAATAAAATTTAAAGAAAAATATTACTTGTAGAATCATCAAAAAATATGTAAAAGTTACTACTCCAACTACCTGCTTTGGTTGTATTTTAACTTCTATTTCTGATAATAACTTACTTTTTAATGAACACCCAGTTATACTCAGAGCAACTATACACAATAAATTTAACAACTTTAGCTTTATGAAGCATAGTGTACCCAGATTTAAAGGCATATACAATAAATTTTACAACATCAGTTTTATGTGCCATGGTGAATATTGGCCTCTGGCTTAAATGTACAGGTGAAAAGTTACTACTCCAACTACCTGCTTTGGTTGTATTTTAACTTCTATTTCTGATAATAACTTACTTTTTAATGAACACCCAGTTATACTCAGAGCAACTATACACAATAAATTTAACAACTTTAGCTTTATGAAGCATAGTGTACCCAGATTTAAAGGCATATACAATAAATTTTACAACATCAGTTTTATGTGCCATGGTGAATATTGGCCTCTGGCTTAAATGTACAGGTGAAGTTTGAAGAACTGTCTAAAAGGCATGAGCTTAATTATATAAAAACAAATAAAATTAGCAGAGGCACATTTATTAATGTGATTGATATACACCAATAGACTATATAAAATAGATTTACAACCTTATTCATTGATATACGCTGATAGACCTACATACACCTAGCCCAAGAGGGTACTGCCGTGGTATAGAAAACAAAATACGAAGGTAACGCCAAAAAGTTGCCTAGCCTGATTTTCACCTGGGCTCCAGATTGCCTGATGAAGGATCAGCAGCTGCGCAGTATATTTCGGAAGGCGTCCTAGAAAAAGAGGCTGCTTTAGAAGACCGATTACTGCTTGATGTTTTGTCAGGGTCAATAACCCTAGGAGGTTTAACCTGGTCAGGTGTGCCGACATTATCCCAAGGACATAAGCTTATTTCTCCTTCCTCGCCTGCGTAAACAAATTCATGGCATCAATTTATCTCGGGTGGGAAAACAACTACAAGGCGTCCATTTATTGTTTACCTAAAGAAATAGGTGAACAGTTTACATGACAACATAATCAAGCGCACACTATATGAAACGAGCTACCATTTTCAGGGCCAGTGAGTCGATCAACCAGTTCCCAACGTTTCTGTCTAGAATCAAAATTCCATTTCCAGAGGCCTATGACTGCAATCAAACCAACCACAGTGGCTAAAACGGCCAGAGTTATCCGAAGCACGTTAGATCTTTTACCTTCTGCAAATTTGCATAAGAGTTATCAGTGATATTCTGAATTTTCAATCTCAAAACTTTCATCACAGAAATCTCCAAACTATGAGCTATCAAATCTTCCAATTATCAGCTATATGGTTATGGCTGGACAGGGTAGGAAATAAGTTTTGCCTATTTATTTGGCAAGCTTATTTCTCAGGCTATCCAGCCATAAATGCTCGGGGTATATATGCCTACCGCTGGATGGTGTACCTGCTTTAATTCTACGGTGGGCATTTACTGCTCCCGCTCATTTATGGCTGGATAGCCTGGGAAATAAGCTTTGCCTGCCAGTATATGTCCACCGCTGAATCGTGTACCTGCTTTAATCTTACAGTGGGCATTTACTACCCCAACGCCTTTATGCCTAGATAGCCTAGGAAATAAGCTTTGCCTATTTATTTGGCCAAGCTTATTTCCAAGGCTATCCAGCGATAAATGCCCGAGGGAAGTATATGCTCACTACTCCATGGTGTACCTGCTTTATTCCTAAATTCTATGGTGGGAATTTATTGCCCTGCACATTTGTGGTTGGATAGCCTCGAAAATAAGCTTTGCCTATTTATTTGGCGAAGCTTATTTCCCATGCTATCCAACAATAAATGCGCAGGGACAGTATATGCCCACCCTTGGATGGTGTCCCTGCTTTAATCTTACAGTGGGCATTTACTACCTCGCTCGTTTATGGCCAGATAACCTAAGAAATAAGCTTTGCCTATTTATTTGGGGATGCTTATTTCCGAGGCTATCCAGCCATAAATTCGCAGAGATAATATATGCCCACAACTAGATAGTATACATACTTTAATCTTACAATGAACATTTACTGCCCCATGCTGAAGAGTGCGAGAAATCAACTTTACCTATTTATTTAACTAAATTTAGATCTCTACAAGACCATGGTATTCCTCTCAACCACTATATTCCTTATTATGGTAAACTATGTGAAAATAAAATACCAGTGTATTCCTTATTACGGTAAACTATGTGAAAATAAAATACCGGATGATCGTGGAGGAGGCGACCACAATGGCGAAAGAATGCTCCCACTTTTCCCTATTGCGAATTTCCAAATCAATTTTTAGTTAATCAAAATGAAATCATTACATAACCGGTAAATTGTGGTAAGCTATGTGAAAGAAAATACCTGGCGGTGGCGGTGGCGGTGGTGAAAGGATAGAAACATTGAAAAAGGGATAAGTTTCGAAACGCAATTGGCAACCTGAAGCGAAGAATCTGGCTCCAATTGCTCCCGCCTTATTGCACCATGTCACGAATATCCCGTACAAGCCCTCAGCTAAGCAGGCGTTGCAGCTGTCTCGGGACATATCTCGAATACACTGCGCTATGCTGTAGATATTATACGAAGGCGAAAGAGCATCCTCGAATATATCTGCAGCAAAGCGTTTGGGACTCTCCGCAGCTTTATTGGAAGTATTTGCGAGCCTGCCCTTAGCATCATTTGTGAACTGAACTGCCAAATTGGCCCTTCCTTCGCTGCAGATATAAACATTCCGGTAACCGTAACTATCGTTGTTGTCAAAATTAAAACTGTCGTAACGCATGAAGCAGCCGTCTAGTTGAATGAATCCAGAAGTGTTGTAGCAATCCTGGAGAAGCTTTGCTTTCGCCGTTGCTGCACACCGTTTGCAGTCGGAAGAACCTAAATCTCCCCTGCACTGAACAAGCCCATAAACCGTACTATCGCTGTTTTGACCCTTATCAACACTACACTTACTGAATCCGCTCAAAGAAACGTTCCCCACCAATGAATCCATAACATGGTTCAGATTACGCTGGAAGGCGCTACCGTTGCTAAATTCATTTTCGCCGCTATTCCCACAATCACGCCAATGCTCATCAGTATAATCGTTAATCTTACCAGCCACTGAGAAGTGCGGAAGCGTCCATACACTGACGATCAGTGACATACTGTTGATTAATTGCTTAATCTTCATCGCCATCTCGTCTTTTTAATTTCATGAATGGAGGGTCATCGTTGCAGATTCCACTTTATAGCTTTGAGATATAGGGTTTGAGGTGTAATTGTGATATGTTTTCTAAGTTTGGTAAAATGATTTTGGTTAAATTATTTTATGAGGTCACAGGTTTAAAACTAGAGGAGTAGAGTATGTATGTCTTCATAAACACAACAGTCAAATAACTGTGCCAAGGTAAGTCTCTTAGTGAGTTCTTATCCCCACAAAAATCTCATATACCAATTTGTTTTATAAATTAACAATGACTTTAAAATTAAATAATAATAATAATATTTTTATTTTAAATATATATTTTAATTAAATTACATTTATTTTATTGCAATGTACTTTTAAGTTTAAAAATAAATAATTTTAATAAGAAATTCTCACCCTAACAAAATGTCTGTGAACTTATAAATATATACTACATTTTAAATTTGACCGAAAAAACCTAGCAGGCTTTGAATAGAATATGGCGAGTCAGCTCCAGGTAGTCTCATGCGGTTTCTGGGATTTGCAGTGGAAGGGACTGAGAACGGTTTTTGAGTTTAAAGATTTACTTAATAGGTTGAAATAAGCAGGTCAAGTAATTAAACAGTAATTTAAATATTTAAATGGTAGATATAACATTTTTGAAATTGGAAATTTTCTTTTATCAAAGTGTGAATGTTTTCACAGTTAAATACATAATGTAGTTGAGAATTTTTGGAATAGTTTGTAAAACGATTAAAGAGCTAGATGTTTCAGTTGAACATTTTACCCATTTTCAAGTAGAGGAAACTTAGCTACAAATAAAAAAAGAAAACCTTGAAAGTTTAAATAAAATAGATTCCAAGCCTTTTAAATGTTCAAAGTCTGTTCTCTTCCTATCTATAACTAATCTTCCCACTGGTAATAAAATGTTCACCCAAAAAATGAAGTTCTTCAACCATTTTACACAAAATTCTTTGATGACTAATTTGTAAAAGAAAACTGAACCTAGTTAAATCTGATAGTTATTTTATTTTTATTTTTTAAACTGAAACGGTTATTTTTATTGATGAAAAACCAGATTGGGCAAAGCCAAATCATCCATTACATCTTTAAACACAGAAAACCACTTAAGGAATGGTTGTCATGAACGGAGCATCAACGTTTATGCTTATCATACCACTTTGTAATGTGCTGCCTATATTTGCAAGTCTGTCAGCTTCCTTATTTAGATCTTTGAGTATGTGGAAGATTAGGATCGAGGGGAAATTCTTCAAAATTCTGTTCACTCTAGTTAACTGTTTGTTTAGCGTCGGATCCTTGAACCCGTTTTTGTTTACAATTGCTCTTATAAGCACTTCTGAATCTCCAAAACCAAGAATTTCACCTGGATTCTCTTTTCCGGCCAATTGACAGGCTTTCAGCAGACTTAGAGTTTTAGCATGATTATTGGTTTTCAGACCAAGTCCCTAGCTGAAGTCAGTTTTGGTCCCATTCGGAAAATGAATCACCCCACCAGCGCCTAACCTTCCCGGGTTGCCTTTTGAGGCCCCGTCAAAGAAAATTGTGCATTTGCCCTGAGATTTCCACCACTGGTGAAAGCTGTCCTCTGATTCTTGAATCTGCCATCTTTCCTTGTGATTAGTTCGGGTGTTTGCAAGGGGTCTGGCCTTGCTGATGTAGCCATCTAGCCACATCCTTTCTTCAGTGCCGAGGGAGTTATCATCTTTGATTTGAGAGTGGTTCAGAGTTTCTACAAGGAGATTCTTGGCTTGCACCGCCACTTTTGTTGTTGGTAGCTTATTATTGTTGAAAATGATCTCGTTTCGGGCTTACCAGAGCTTCCAGCATACATACTTGGGGGCTGTAATCCACACCCTATGCCATAATGATTTACTAACAATGTTATGGGGATAGCAAGCTTTCCAATTGATAAACATGGAAGTAATCAAATTTTGCGAAGGAGGGTTCACATCCAGTCCATTCAAGAAAAAGGACCAGACCTCCTTGGCAAAGTTACAATCAATAAACAGATGGAAAAAAGTCTCCAAAGTGCTCCTGCAGAGTGCGCAGCGATGAGGACCTGCAATATTCTTTTTACTCAAATTATCCCCAGTTAATATTTTGTTATGGAACAAGGTCCAGAAGAAAAAGTTGATTTTGGGAATGGTGAAGCTGTCCCAAACCTGTTTCCACATAGTCTCAGAGTAAGGCGAGTCCTTATGGCATTACAACTGAAGGTATCCCTGTCTTGCTGAATACACCCCCGTTTTTCCCCAGCCCCAGGAGTCTTCATCGTTGATGTGCACCGGAGCGAAATCAGAAATGGCATCAATTAGAAAATCCAGCTGAGGTTTTAAATGCTCAGGAATTCTGGGAAAAATCCACCGCAGCCAATTTCCATTGCTGTCCCAGTCAGAAATGTCCTCGATTTTCCTTATTCCTTTCTCCTGAAGCCAATCTCTTATCTTAGCGATATCAGAGTTTTGAGCAAGGGGGGGATGACCCATGATGTTGTCACTCCATAGCCTAGTTTTTTTCCATTACCTGGAGTTTTGTATAGATGGGCTCTGAAAAAATTGATGCCTCTGTTGCACAATTTCCAGGCTTGCATGCCTGTGGGGCGATTGTCAACTGAATAGGAATTTATTGATTGGTTCTTGAGATATTTAACCTTGAAAATCTTGCTGACAGGATGGTTAGGCTCTGCGTAGAGTTGCCAAAGAAGTTTACAGCCCAGGGCAAGGTTAGCGTTCACAGGATCACGAATTTGCAAGCCTCCTTCAGCGTGTGAACGTTTCATAGTATCCCAACTGATCAAATGAAATCTGTTACTGTTTCCACGCCCCCCGTTCCACAGAAAAATGCGTAGTAGTCTGGATATTTGATCTGAAATTCACTTTGGAGCCATCATCAAAGAGGCCTGGTATGTAGGCAAAGATGTAAGAACAGATTTAATGAGCGTGAGTTTGCCCCCTGTGGTGAGCCAGAATCCGCCCCACGCTACAATCTTGTTCTTGAGTTTCGAAATGACTTCCTCCCAAAGTATATTTCTGTTGGAACCCAACGTAATGGGAAGTCCCAGATATTTAATTTTGTCGCATTCGGCATAACCTGGAAAGCCCAAGTCATCAGCGATTTTTCCTATTGTATGTTGCTCAGAGTTCCATCCATAAACAACACTTTTCCTTTCGCTTATCAGTGCTCCCGAGATGCTACAGAATTTCTGGAGGACGTTTTTGAAGGAGGTTGCAATTCTTGATGAGGCTCCCCCCATTAAAAGTGAATCATCGACGAACAGCGCATGGTTCACTGGGGCGATGCCTCTCTCGATTCTGATTCCAGGTATGTTGCCAATTTGCTTTTCCAAGATCAGCTTTCTGCTCAAGGAGTCCGACATTAGTATGTAGAGAAAGGGGGAAAGAGGGCAGCCTTGCCTCAGTCCCCTGGTGGCTAAGAAGAAGTTTGCCAATCTTCCATTTATCATGGGGGCAATCCATATCTTTTCAATGCAGGCTTTAATGAGATTGATAAAATCCTGACTGAAACCAAAAGATGAGAGGACCCTGTACAGGAAATAACGGTTAACCTGTCAAATGCATTGCACATATCGAATTTAATTATCATACCTTGTTCTTTACGAGCATAACTGGAATGCAGAGCTTCCTGGACTTGGATGACATTATCCAGGATATGCCTTCCCTCCACAAAGCCCCCTTGTGCTGGTGAGATTAGTTTTTGCAGGAGCGGTTTAATTCTGTTCGATAAGAGCTTGGCCACAATTTTATAGGATGCATTGCAGAGGTAAATCGGCCTATATCTGTCGAAGGAGCTTGGGTTGGCTTCCTTTCGAATTAAGGCAAGAAATGTGGAGTTTATTCCACCACCAACTCTAGCCTTCTTCATGAACCCATGGATCATTCTCAGAAGGTCAGACTTGATAAGCACCCAGCAGATTCTGTAGAAATGGATTGAAAATCCATTTGGACCTGGGGCTTTATCAGGCTCCATGTTCCAAACAATTTTAGAGATTTCTTCTTCTGTTACTGTGCTCCGAAGGGTGTTATTATCTTCTGCACTGACTGCGTTTGGAATGTTTGTGAGGAACTCTGCTATGTCCTCCTCATTCCCTTCCTTTTCTGCGCTAAGGAGTTTTTGAAAGTGTTTCTCAGCAGCTACCTTTATTTGTTTGAATTTTTTGCACACTTGACCGCTGGAAGTAGCGATTTCAGCGATATGATTTCTCGATAGACGAGCCCTACACTGTCTATGGAAATAAGAAGTATTTCTATCGCCAGCTTTGAGCCACAAGCTGCGAGACTTTATGCGCCAGTATTCTTCTTCACTTCTGAAAGAGTTGTATGTTCTACTTTGAGCCAATTTTTCGTTGTCTGATTCTAAGGGGGATATATCCTTCTTTTCCAGATCAAGTTGTAGATTTCCCAGTTGTTGAACTACGTATTTCCTCTGTCTGGTGGGGGATTTTGGCGCCTTATTTATCCATTCCTTTAGGACCTTCTTAGTGTTTTTCATTTTTTGTTCCCACACAAAACTTGGGGAGCCTGATACCTCTAGTCCCCAAGCAGATTGAACTGTATCAAAAAACCCTTCTCTTTCTGCCCAGAGAGGACTGAAGCGAAAGGGAATAGGGCCCAGGTCTTCCTCATCCTTCAAGCATAGAAGGATTGGTTTGTGGTCTAATGTGAGTTTTGGGAGAATCTTGGAGAAGACTATTCTTTTGTCCAACATAATGGAACTGCTAGTGAGAAATCTGTCCAGCCTTGCTGAAATGTGATTTTCCCCAGTTCTGTTGTTGGTCCAAGTATACTCACCTTTCACAGGCTTGAAGTCTATTAGATCCCACTTAAGAATGAGGTCTTCCACTAAGGAAAGGAGGGGGTCCGTTGAAAAAACCCCGCCTCGCTTCTCTTTGGAGTCCAGTATTATGTTCAGATCTCCTCCTATGACTATGTTCTAGGGATTGAGAAGATCTAAATACTCCGAGAGTGTCTTCCAGCATTCTTTTTTTCCTCATAATGCACAGGGACGTACAAATTGAAAAGAGCTATTTTGAGATTGCTTACTGTGTGGCGCAGTTCTGTAAAAATCCAATGTTGAGTCTCATGTGATCTTTCTAATGAGAATGAGTTTTTGGACCAGAATGTGCCTATTCCTCCAGCTGTATCTCTGGCACTGACTGTCTTACCTGAGTCTTTTCTCCACTTTGTATTGCTTGTGATTAGAAGGAGCTCTCCTTCTATTTTTGTCTCTTGGAGCATGAGAATGTCTACAGTTTCCATTTTCAACAAATCTTTAATGGCCTCAGCCTTTGAGGGATTACCCAGACCCCTGCAGTTCCAAGAGACCAGCTGCATCATTTACCACTTGTTGGGGTGGGACCACTTCCCTTTGGGACCCTTGGTCTGGTGTTCCTCCCGAGGGTCATCTCGATGGTAGCTTGACTGCCAAGGGTTTTTTTTCTTTCTGTTTCTTCTTCCCTGTTTTCCTTGTTTGATTTCCTCCCTGCTTTCTTTGATGGTCTTTCGGAAATCTCATCGTCCAAAGAGCCCGCATTTTCAAAGTTCTTCTTCTTATTTTTTAGCAATGTCAACATATGAAGGGGAAGGAGTGTTGCCTAGGAGTGGGTTTGGAGTGTTACCTGTGTCGAGAGAATCTGTGTTGTTCGGTTGAGGAGGACCTTCCGGCTCTGATTCTGGAGGATCTATCTGTGTTTTGAGAGATTCAAAGGGGTTTTTGTTCTCCTCAAAGCTGATGACTTCCCTACTTCCTGTGATTTGGGTACTTGCATTTTCTTGCCCTGTTTTCTTCTCTGGTTCTTTGCCTTTGTTTTTATTGGCCTGCCTATTATTTGCTAATTTCTTTGCTTGTTTCCACTGATCTCCTCTCTCTTTCTCTGTTATCTCCTCATTTCCTTTCTTGCAATATCTTGCGAAGTGTCCGTATTCGTGACAGTGCCGGCATTTGAAGGGGCGCTGCTCATAGTCAAGCTCCTGGATATGTGTCCAGTCTGCTACCGAGAGATTTATTGCTTCAGGTAGTCCAGTTTCAAGATTGGCTTCAACACATATTCGGGCGCAAGAGTATTGGTCCTTTCTCGGCGCTTGATCTATGTATCTGCCCAGGGCATTGCCAATGGATTGCAACGATCTTTGGTTCCAGTAGTGTAATGGTAGGTGAGGGAGGCGCACCCATACAGGCACAGCCGTGGGAACGTTCTGAGCACAGTCGAAGTCAGGCGACCATTTGTTCAAATAGAGCCCTTGAGGGCCCATGAAGTACGGCCCGTTTCTAAAAATTAGGCTTCTGTCTTCAGCATTGTCGAACACAAAAAAAAAGAATCATTTGCCGACGAAGTGGCTTTTTATACCTTCAGTGACCAGCAGAGTCCAGTTCCGTTTGACCCGTTCGTCAACAGCTTTCGGAGAAGGCCATAGACCAGTGAACTGGCCAATAAGGCCTCGATCCGCAAGGGTCAGAGCTATTCAACAGGTTTCTTCCACAGGCAGGGATACCGTGGGAATGTTGTCTAGATTTTTGACAAACTTTTGCTGGGAGGTAGAGGACTGGCGCCTCCCAGAGGCCGCAATGAGAGTTCTAAAGGCTTACAACTCGGGAGACGGGGGAGGAGGGGCCTCAGAGCTGCCTCCAAGCTCCATGGCGATAGGGGATAGTCGAAATAGGAGCACGCCTACAGGGGCAGTGACAAGGCGGCCATAGACGCCCTCAGATGATGGAACCGGCTAGAACGGAGAGGGAATGAGCAGGCAATGTGAGCCGGCCCTGTGCGCCGCGCGAATGAGCCAAGGCACCGCGCTCTTCCTATGTGCCGCGCAAAGCTAGAAAAGAGACAACAGGATGCGGCTCAGTGCACCGCGACCGCCTGGTGCATCGCGCCGGCAATCCTGAGCGCCGCGCACAGCAAAAACCCCAAACCTTGCAGCAACCAAATCTGATAAAGTTATTTTAAACCTATAACTATACTACGATTTATATCAGAATACAGTAATGCCTAGAGGCAGCACCTACAACAGTCAAAGATGTTTGATGTTAACCTTTACCGTCTTTATTTTCTAATCATTTGGTATATTAATTCTCCATAGATTTTAGGGTCCTAAAATAAAAAGTGTATGAAATTTTCTCTCTCGTGCTTGGTATTTGGCGTATTTGGCCTGAGGAGATTGGTACACCTTCACTTGATTTTAAAATAACCAATGAAGTTGGTCCAGCTGTTTGCATTTACCCTTTCCACATGAACATTATCACAAAAGAATCAAACTACTTTATTTGATGTTTACTTACAATGGACTATTAAGATGGTAGGTTAGACTTTTGATATAATTTATTATTGTTTACTTACAATGGACTGTTTACTTACAATGCACTATTAAGATGGCAGGTTAGACTTTTGATATAATTTATTATTTTAATTTTAATTTTAATTTGCACATTTTTAATAGTTGATAATTTAGTGATATAAAAATAAAATCTTACTATCTTTTTATAAAGAAAAAGAAACCAACTATATTAAGAATATTGCAAAGTTTTTCACTTTTTTAAAATTATTTTTGATAGAGCTATCACATAAATATCTCTAGGTTATGAAAAATGTCTGGCTATGGCAATATATAGATTACAAATAAAAGCTTTGTATAGAAAATAGACCACACTTGTCCAACATAGAAAAATGTAAAATGAAATTTAAAAGGCATAAGCATAAAATTATAAGTACCTTGTGCTATCATTATTTCTCAAAAGAAGTTGTAGAAGTAGGATCATGTTTGCTCAATCCTAGTGAGATTTGTATCATATAATAAAGATGAATCTCTATACACACTAAATAAGGGTTTAAGTTGACTAAACAAGAGCACAAATGCCTCAGGACCTGTTGGATATTGTTGAGATGGACATTGATTTCATTACGGTCTTTTTGCTTCTCCTGGATGACATGGCCCAATATTGTTTCAATCTTCCAATACAAAGTGATGGTGTGGATGTATTGATTCTGGAAACCCCTGGTGTATCTAGGGTTGAATCCTAATCAACAACATCGACCTTAATCTCATACTCAAAGTGGATATTCCTATCAAGATTTTCCCGAGCTCGAGTTACTAGATTTCATCCTAAATTTCTTTTGGTGGGGTAGTGGATGCATGGTAGAGATAAGCAATAGATTGAGCTTGAGTGTAATAGCCCTAGTGAAAATTTCATGTAATAAAGTTAAAATCATAACCACGGTTGATGGGACACGTATTCGAAGCTGAATGTTGGGAAAAACATTGTATTGCGGGTGTTCCTATGGTTTAGGTTTGATGTGAGGGCGAAAATGAAGAAAATAGAGGCCTCATCAATAAAAATGCTTCTAAGGATCACTTGGTACCTTTTGTCAGTTCATTTTGGAGCTCTCTCATTATTCTCTCTCTCTCTCTCATACTGTTGGATACTTAGAGTTTTCTTGGATTTTTCGTAGAGAGTGTGGCATACTTGGTGATTTGGAGCAAGAAGGCAAAGGAAGAGAAGGAAAGTGCAAGAGGACATCGAGATCAACAACGAAAACAAGTTTATAGCAGGTACTAAGTTGCATGTATGTTTCCTCACAAGTTTTAGCCTACATGGTGTATGCATGTGGTTTCTTGATCATGATTTGTCATTGGCATGGAGAATTGCTTGGATTGACAATGGATTTTCCTAGCCTTAAAATTTCTTAGATAGCCATGGTGTTGTGGGTCTATTTTCATTGTTTTTTTTTTGTTTTCGCTAGTTGGTTCTCATATTCCTTTAGTTGTGTGATTTGAAATGGGTGTATGAGTTTTTTGTGTTAAGTGTTCTTTCAATAATAAAAACATGTACAATTTGTCTCCATTTGTTTCCTTAAGGAATGAGTATTTTAACCATGAAACATAGATGAATTTGTAGGTTTTAAGCATGAAAATAAGCCTAAATAACACTATACAATAGTGTATAACGGAGAAATAACATCACACATAAGTTTTACATAGCAGGCATGATGAAGCAGTTCCCCTCTCTTGGGCTACATGTCCCTCTTTTTCATTATGCTAAAAATTGCAAATACATGTGTTTACAAGCATCTAATGGCTATTTTATCTACACCAGTGCCGCCAAAAGGCTCAAATTAGTCTAGGTAGACTCTTCTTTCACCCAAATTGGTTGAAAATTGACCTCTCTAATCTTTTTCCCAATATCAGCTAGAAAACCTCCACTAATTGTAGAGAATTACAGTTAACTGCAGTTAGTTTGGCAAAAATCCCTAAAAATTAGCCGGTGTTAAGGCCTCCACAAGTATAAACCATTTGCATTGAAGTCTGGTGGTTACGGCGGGGTGGTCACAAGCTGACCCCCCACCTTAAACCCAAGGATTATGGTTTTAAAACTCCGCATAACAATGGAGCAGAACCACGCTTGGAGGTAGAGTTTTGAAACCGCATTCTGAAATTTTTGCATGACATGCCACCTAACCACGCATGTGACAACGCTTTCCACAGGAACTTGTGGTAACAAACTGTCGCATATAATATTTATTAAACCGCACATGTGAACATGTTTAAAGCCACTAGAGTATGCTTTGGAATTATTGCCAATCAAGTTTTATGTCGCAGTTTAAATTTCATATGTGACCACATACAATGGGGCCACCAGCGGGTTGGGACCGTTGGCAGTCCCCCCCCAACCTTGAACCTTCGCAAACTTTAAATGTGTTTCGTGCCCTATAGGGGTAAGAACTAATGGATAGGCAACTTGGTCATAGTGGTCGAGGGTGCCATGGAGGTCAGAGGGTCGAACGCCCCTGGAATCCAACCAAAATTTTGGCCAATGATCCTGGGGACATGTGGTAGCCTTCAGGCTTGCCACGTGTCACCCATCCAACGGTGCACAATAAAACTTCGTACAAACAAAATCTTTGGCCCTAAATGCACCACGTGGAGAAATATGATTGGATTTGAGAAAATAGAATATTCCCATAATATGCCACCCATGGTGACTATACCTGCATGCTGACTAGGCATCCTAGTCACTCTTATCACAAAAATTTCATTGTTTAGGAAAATGATCAAAATGCGATATCTTCCTCAGACGACATCAGTTTTTCGAACTATTCATGGCACCAAAATCATAACGAAAATACCTATCCAGTCACTTAAGTTTGGTATAGTTTCAAGAACTTTAAATTTTGAGAGAAATACATGATCTCCTGGTCACACGTCCCTATTGGGAAGATTTTTGACCCCAGAAGGCTTTAATTACATGTTCAGAAGATGAGGGTACAACTCCCTAACCTTTTCAACTTCCATCCACCTTGCCTTACTTGGTTTGTTGCCCTTGCGCCCAATTCGAAGATAATTGACACTTCCCCTCTTAGAAGTGTGTGTCCTCCTATCAAGGATGGTATCCTCCTTGAGCTCATCCAAAAATTTTGGCGAGAAATCTTCTATAGATGGCAGTTGAATATCACTCCCTTGATCATCAATCAAAGGAGGCTCATACAAATGTAAATTTTCCACATTGACAACGGAATACATTTTCATATATGAAGGCAAGTCAAGTTGAAATGCATTATTACCAGCTTTTTTGATGATCTTGAATGGACCATAGTGAATGGGCTTGAGTTTTTTACCTTCTCCTTTCATCCTTTATTTGCTTATGTTCAGCCATACCTCATCTCCTTCTTGAAACTTGTGATTAAATGTATGTTTTTAATGCCTCTCCTTGTATTTTCTTTGACTATTCTCAAGTTATTCTTGAAATTGTTGATGAATAATCCAAATTTTCTCAATGAAATTTTGATACTTGTCAATATAACTATGCCCCTCAATTGCAACATCCTTCTCAAAGATGAATTCTAATGGAGATTTCGGAAAATACCCAAAGGAGGCTTCAACAGGTGAAGTATTTGTAGAAGAGTTCTTGACCCGGTTGTAAGCATATTGAATCTAATGCAGTTGTTCATCCCACAGCTTGGGATGTTTGCTACAATATCCTCTCAATAGATGCACAACAGTTATGTTCACCACCTCGGTTTGGCCATCCGTTTGCGGATGAAAAGAAGTACTCTTTTTCAGCTTTGTGTCCATCGTCTTCCAAATATTGGACCAAAAATTCCTAATGAACCTAGAATCCGTGTCACTAACAATAGAAGTTGGCAATCCATAATAAACCCATACATGTTGAAAATAAAGTTCAGCAGTTTGTTCAACAGTAATGGTTTTCTTACATGGCATAAGTATACACATTTTATTGAATCTATCCACAACTACATAAAGATAACCATGATGTTTTCTTGACATAGGTAGACCTCCAACAAATTCCATGGAGACACTCTGCCATGCCCTTGATGGTACCGGTAGTGGCGTGTAAAACCCAAGCTTCCTATTGCTATGCTTTCTTGTTGCACACAAGAACAACCTCTTATAAAACATGACACACTATCTATCATGCGAGGCCAATAGCAATACCTCTGTAGATGTGCCATTGTTTTTCTTACCCCAAAGTGTCCAGCAATAAGAGATGAATGAGCCTCTCCCATGTCGCTAAGCCTCTCTCCTTGTGGTATACACATCTTGCCCAAATGAAACATCAAATTGTTATGCATGTGATAATCATTTTCATCAACTTGATTCCCTTCACTCAAACTAGCATACACATCTTGAAAATCAGAATCAGATGCATACTGTTCTATGTAACTCTCATGTAAAATAGAATCATTTTAAGTAAAGTAGAAGTAATTATAATTGGCCGTGAAAGCATATCAACAAATTTGTTGAAAATACCTTTCTTGTACCTTATAACCAAGTGAATTTGTTGAAGAAATCCCATCCACCTGAAATGTCGTGATTGCTGCAATTTGTTTGCAACTGCAAGTACTGTAATGGTTGGTGATTGGTATGTATAATTGTCTCTTTACCCATCAAGTAATTTTTCCACTTCTTGACACTTTGTACCAATGCATACAACTCTCTGTCATATGTATGATAATTATTTATAACACCATTGAATGTTTCAGAATGAAAAGCGATAGGATTACCATGCTGCAAAAGTAATGCGCTCATGGCATAATCACTAGCATCAGTTTTTATCTCAAATGGCTGTCTCAAATTTGGTAATGCAAGGACTGGAGCTACACTGATCTTCTATTTTAAATATTCAAAATATTTTTGTTGTTTTCCTCCCCATTGGAAGCCTTTCTTCACACTTATCACTTCATGCATTGGAGTTACTATGGCAGAAAAGTTAGCAATAAACTTTCTCCAATACTGGGCTGTGCCTAAGAAACTTGTTACCTTAGTTACTGTTTTGGGAGTGGGCAAATTCACAATAGCTTCCACTTTATAAGGATAAATTCTCAACTTGCCTCCTCCTACAATGTGTCCCAAATAAACCAGAGAAGTCTTTCCGAACTAACACTTTGACATCTTAATAAATCATTGCTCTTTCTTCAAAACATCAAGCACCCTTTTCACCTGTTTCTCTTGTTTTGTTGAAAATGAGTATATAATCTAAATACACAGTCACAAATTCATCAAGAAATGGATGCAAAAAATTATCCATAACACGCATGAAAATCACCGGTGCATTACACGAACCAAACGACATAACCAACCACTCCAAGAGTCCTTTCTTAGTTTTGAATGCAGTCTTCCATATATCACTTTCTGCAATTCTTACTTGATGATATCCACTTTGTAAATCTAACTTAGTGAAAAGAAATTCTTCTTTTAACTGATCTAGCAAATCATCTATCCTTGGGAGTGGGTATCAATTCTTTACCGTTATCTTGTTCAAAGCTCTGAAGTCTACACACATGCGCAAAGTCCCATCTTTCTTTGGAATAGAGATTATGGGTGAACCACATGGTGAAGTGCTTGGCGTTATGAGTCCCTTGTCCAACATGTCCTTCATTTTCCTCTTTATTTCATCATTCTCCATTATTTTCATGCAATACATGGCGATGTTTGGAAGAGGAAAATCTTGTTGCAACTGAATCTCATGTAGAATCTCCCTTTTTGGAGGAAATCTTGTTGGCTCCTGAAACATCTCATGATGTGCATCAACTACATCATATTAATCTGATTTCAACTTAGGATCAAAATCTTCAAATGATTCATGATTGAAATCATCTTTAGGCTTAATCATTAGAATAACAAAATTCTTCCTTGAATTCACCAGCCTCTTTACCTATCCAACATTTACCATTGCAATATTTGTGTTCTTGTGATGTGCTCTAATAATGTATTGCTTGCCATATTTGAATAAATGGTATTCGTTCTCATGGTGATGGAAGATCGTTTTCTTGTCATACAAGTAAGGACTGCCCAACACAATACCTGTAATATCAATTGGAACCACATCTAATTCAACTGTGTCAACAAAATGTGTAGTTATTGCAAGGCGTAATATGCACTTCTTTGAAACCTGTAAATTTGCATTATTACAAATCTGCCCAAGTGGATATGGTTTTGGATGTGGAATGGTCTCAAGATTAAGTTTCTTGATCAAGTCTTCAGATATTAAGTTTTCTTGTGACCCACTGTCAAAAAATGTGTCAATCTTGGTATTTTTGATATGACCCTCACATGAAATAGTTCAATTCTCTCTTCTTCATTTAGAGCTTGTATGTGATAGTTTGATGTACTAGTACTGGGTTTTGTTTCAATTTCTTTCCACTTCATCTTGTTCAATCCCATGGTTGTAATTTTAGATTCATCACATGAATCCTCTCCTAAGTCATGTTGAGTTGTAGCTGTAGTTTTCTGCTTCCCTTTGTTATTGTTATACTTGGGTCTCTTTTTAGGATCTAATTTCCAACAATTTTTCTGTTCATGGCCTTCTCTTGAACAATGTTTACAAACCACCTTCTCTCCCTCTTTCTTGAAATATGTATTATTTTTTTCCTTACCTTTTGAGGTCTTCTCTTTCTTTTTACCTTTAAAAGGTTTTTTCGTACTCTCATCAGTAATGTTTTTCCCTCTAGCTTCTAGATGTGTGGGTTGAACACATACCTCATCTAGACTTGTAGGGTTAAAAATTATAATAGTATGTTTTAGGTAGCTGTGTAAGCCTCCCATGTACTTGATCAAAGTATCTTTTCTTTGAAAATCTACCCCTAATAAGAGAGCTCTTCTCCTAAATTCTTGGGTGTATTCTTTCACATTCTGTCCTTTCAATTGTCTAAAATTTTGCGAGTTCATTATGGGTTTCTGCATGTGAGCTAATGGATAAAAATATTGTTTTATTGCAGTCAGGAAATCAGTCCATGATAGAATAATCTTGCCATTTTTCTTTATCTCCTCCTTTGTCTTGGCTTCCCACCAAACAAGTGTTGCACCTTCCATTCTCAATGAAGCTAGTTGGATTTTGGTATCATCATCATGAAGGTTATGAGTTCTTGAATAGACCTCCTATTGCCTAATCCAATTATCAATATTTTCTGCACTGACTTCACCATTAAACATTGGCAATTCAAACTTAACATCAAGTTTTAGAAAAGTAATTTTACCACTGTTCTCTGACTTGTGTGGCTGATGTATTGAAAATGAAGTAGAGGATGATGAGAATGAAGATGAGGGTGATGATGATGACTTTCCATTGTCTCCATTTCCTCCATTTCCCTTCTTTGATTTATCTTCATCATTGTGACCTCCTGATGATCCCTCAACTTCCTTGTGAATTTTGGATCCTTGTCCTTCTAGTCTCTCATTCATTTCTTAATAAAGGACTCACCATTTCAGTCATGTCAAGGAATGCTTCCTACACACTCTTTCTTATTCTTTGGGATCCACCTCTTCATGGATTTATCCTTCTCCTGGAGGCATTCTTAATGCTACTTATGTGTCTTTTGGAGGTGAACTAGATGGTGGATAATGTGGCAATCTTGCTCTCCTTTTTTGTGGCTCCCTTTCAAAACCTCTTGCTTCCACCAATTTACCTTCCCCTCTATTAAGATTGAGCCTAGTAAGCATGTAAACCCTTGCAAACAATTAAACGAATATTGCACACAACAACACTAGAGAATAAAATCTATCTCTTATATCAATCTGATCTAGAAGGGGTGTATTAGTTTGTTGTGTTAAGTGTCCTTTTAGTAATAAAAACATGTACAATTTGTCTCCATTTTTTTCTTAAGGAATGAGTATTTTAACCATGAAACATAGATGAATTTGTGGGTTTCAAGCAGGAAAATAACCCTAAATAACAGTGCACATCAGTTTATAATAGAGAAATAACATCACACATAAGTTTTACACAATAGGCATGATGAAGCATTTCACCCCTCCTGGGCTACATTTGCTGGTCCAACTCCCAATGGAATGCCCCTCTTTGTCATTATTCTCAAAATTTCAAATACATGTGTTTACAAGTCTCTAATGGCTATTTTCTTTGCACCAGTGGCTCCAGAATGCTCAAATCTGTCTAGGTAGACTCTTCTTTCACCTAAATTGGTCAAAAATTGACCTCTCCAAGCTTTTTCCCAATATTAGCTAGAAAACTTCCACTGATTGTGGAGAACAATAGTTAACTGCAATTAGTTTGGAAAAAATCCCTAAAATTTAGTTGACACTAAAGCCTCCACAAGTATAAACCATTTGCATTGACGTCTTGTGGTTAGGTCGGGGAGGTCTCAAGCCGACCCCCCATCTTAAACCCCACGATTATGGTTTTAAAACTCTGCATAATAATGGAGCAGAATCGTGATTGGAGGTATAGTTCAGAAACCGTGTTCTGAAACCATCACATGACATGCCACCTAACCGCGCATGTGATACCACATTTCGCGGGCAGCTATGGTCACAAACCATCCCATGTAATATTTATTAAACTGCACATGTGAACATGTTTAAAGCCGCCAGAGTATGGTTTGGAATTGCTGCCAGTCAAGTTTTATGTCGTTGTTTAAATTTCATATGTGACCACAAACAATGGGGCTACCAACGGGCCCCAACGTTGAACCTTTGCAAACTTTAAATGTGTTTCGTGCCCTATAGGGGCATGAACTAATGCATAGGCGAGTTGGTTCGAGTGGTCGGCGGCACCATGGAGGTCACAGGGACGAACCCCCCCAGACTCCAACCAAAATTTTGGCCAATGATCTTGGGGACACGTTGCAGCCTCTAGGTTTTCCACATGTCACCCATCCAACAGTGCATAATAAAACTTCATACAAAGCAAACCTTCGACCCTAAATTGACCACACGGTGAAATATGATTAGATTTGAGAAAAGGGAATATTTCCAGAATATGCCACCCATGCTAACTGTACCTACATGATGACTGGGCATCCCAGTCACTCCTCTCACAAAAATTTAGCTATTTAGAAAATCGACCAGAACGTGATATCTTCCTCATATGACATCGGTTTTTCAAACCATTCATGGTACCAGAATCACAACGATGAGACTTATCTGATCGCTCAGGTTTAGTACAGTTTTGACCACTTTCAATTTTGAGAAAAACACATGATCTCCTGATCATTATGGGTTGAGTTATTAGTTACTGGAAGCCTTGGTTGAACAAATGCTTTGGAAGCCTGATGGAGAAATGTGGGTTGAATTACTAGTCTTAGAAGCCTTGGTTGG
This sequence comes from Pinus albicaulis, assembly GCA_034641835.2. Classification (NCBI taxonomy): domain Eukaryota; kingdom Viridiplantae; phylum Streptophyta; class Pinopsida; order Pinales; family Pinaceae; genus Pinus; species Pinus albicaulis. The sequence goes on along the minus strand of CM076578.1, from coordinate 1,571,359,828 downwards.
AGAAACACTCTAGAAGCCCTAGGTGGGTTGAGTTACTGGTCCTTGAAGCCTTAGTTGGACAAATGCTTTGGAAGCCCTGTAACAGTTTGGTTTGAGTTCCTAGTCTTCGAAGCCTTGGTTGGAACAAACACTCTCGCGCCCTAGAACAACCTGGTTAGAGACCAATCCATGATGGTTGTGATGTCAGACTTCGAGGTGGAATCACTGGTTGAGGGTTGAGGTAGTTTGGCCTTTTGAAGCCCTTGATTGGTTTTTATTGATGTTTTTGATGAGATCCCACATTCATGCTTGGAATATTTCATTGAGGTGATTAAATGAATTGAGATTTGGCTCAGCCAATCTATGGGCAGGTGGAATGTGGAAGTCGCATCTCTGGTTGGTTTTCACATTCATTAATGAGAAGCTCATTCCCTTGGTATTTTATGTATAAATTTATTGGTTTATATGTGGGTTCTATTTTTTTTATATCCATGATATTTTTGTTTTTATTAGTTTTGTTATAAGCATTCATTTTGATAGTAGTGATGTATGGCTCTCTCCTATTTTTACATGTAAATCAATGCACAATGTATCTATGGTAAAATTTATGGTATTGAAACTAATCATGTAGGGAAGAAATGCTTCTCAGTGATTCTCAGATAAGTATGAGACCCCTATGCTCCATTATTTTGTTTATACATGTAGCTTTAATATTTGTGACATGTTTGACGAAATGTATATCATGGCTAGGAGGGGTCCATATGGTTTATTATTGATGTGATTAATTTTGTATCATTGTCCTATTTTTATTTATCATCTCCGAACTTTTCATGAAGTTCTAGGTAGTGACTTTGGTTATGGTCCTGAAAAGGTGGCTCAAATCCTAGGGGCGCTGGCACAACACTTGGGAATTTTTTCCCTAGACACTAGCATGTAGTGTTATGCCTGCAGCCAGAGCATCCTAAACAATGGCTTGCAAGCCTGTGTCTATGTCCATAGCTCAGAGATGTGAAAAGGTCATTTGACCCAAGGGTAAGAGGCTTGAATGGTTGGGTTAACTCCTGGTGGTGTTATTGTTGCTAAACAAGGGATGTGTCAAGAGTTTCCTTCTATTCCACTTCCTTAAGGTGACATAGGAGGTTGATTCTGATCATAGTAGCCTCTCGTCACATGTTTACCCATGTTGGTCAGTTACTTGGGTAGATGTGGGAAGAGGGTGTTACGGAGTGGTATTAGAGTTTTGTTCAACCCTCAGACTGGATGAGCAGTGTGTTTGTCATGCTTTTCTATTGGTTGCATATGCGTTTATCATACATAGGGTGTATGTGCTTGTTGCATCCATGATGTGTTGGCCATGGTGGTGGTGGTGTCACCATGGAAGTGTTGATGGTGTGGTTTTCAACATGTTGTCATGAGTACATGACTGGTTATGTGTTGTTCACGCTTATGTATTTTCTGTGCACACTTGATTACATGTTGCTACATGTTGTATATGCATTGCTATTTTATGATAGGTTACATATTGGTCATGCTTTTGTAGTCTTAGTATATGCTTTCTTATGTGATGTTATGTGTTGAACATGAATTGATCGTTCATGTTTGGTTATACATGGAAAGTTGATACATGTGGTTGATTTTGCATTGGTATGGTTGAGGTTGTTATGCATTAGGTCATGATGTGCATTTGTATGGTTATGTATTAGGAGCTACAAGAAAAAAGGACATTGGTGAGGGGAGAAAATCGTCACCATAAGCTCATGGTGAGGGTCAAAAGAGCCTTCGTCACCAAAAATTGAACATCACCAAAGGTGGCGTTGCCAAAAGTACAGGTGTTGTGGTGACATTCAAGGTCTGTCACCAACAATGATTTATAGTGATGGATAGTGACCATCACCATTTCATATGAGCAATGGTGATGCAAAATAGCCTTCGTCACCAAAAAATTGAACGTCACCAAAGGTGGTGTCGCCGAAAGTATGTGTCGTGGTGACATTCAAGGTTCGTCACGAATATTGATTATAATGACAGATAGTGGCCGTCACCATTTCATATGAACAACAATGATTTTTTGTGATGGACCTTTCATGGCCATCACTATTGGTGAATGTATATGGCAACATTCATTGACTGTCACCATAAACTCATTGGTGACATCAAGGTCCATCATGAATAATGACTATAATGATAAACAGTGACCCTCACCCTTTCATATAAATAACAAAGATTGATGGTGATGGACCTTTAATGGTCGTCACTATTGATGTGTATATATGGTGGCATTCGTTGACCGTCACCATTTCATATTTTGGCGAGGGTCGAAAAATGTCACCATAAGCCCATTGGTGATGGTCAAAAGGGCATTTGTCACCAAAAACTGATCGTCGTCATTCCCTATGAATAACAGGGCACGATGGAATCAAACCACCAAGCTTCTGCTTGTAAAGAAGGTGCTCTTCCATTGAGTTAGCACCCTTTAAAGAATTAAAATTTAAACGAGAAATTTCCCCTAAAGGTGCAAATATACACCAAATGAATAGAAAATCTAGGAAGATCAAAAGTTTCTAGAAATAATATGTTCAATATACATAATAAAAAGACTAAGAATAAATTTTGATATAACCTAAAAAATCATGTACTACGTAGGAGAATAACTGGAAAGCACAATTAGAAATTTGAATCACAACATAACAATATAAAAGAACATGCAACAGGAAACAAACAACTCCATAGTTTGAGAAATATGAACAATCAATGGGCTTGTTCTTATATATCGATATAGATAACAAAATAGAAATCTAGATTTATGAAATTAAAGTATCACACAAGAATGTCTTAAAGAAATATCAATATGTAAAATAGTATTTTTTTCATTTGGATTTACCTTGCAGAACCTCAGGAAAAAGTTTCCACAAAAGCAACCAATAAACATAACAACATGGACCTTAGGAGGACTAGAGAAGTATTCAAAGAAAATGATGAATAGCTTATCTAGAAAGAACTGAGAACCCTCTGAAGTAAACCACGCATTTATCATTGTGACCAATACACTTGCAAAAAAAGATTAGAATAAACTATGAACTATTCCACCAAAAAACAATGATTTTTTTCACTAAAATATAGTTTCAAATTAATCACTAGCATGTCTCTAACTTCTCTGCAAAAATAGGGAAGTTTCAAGACAATGTATAATAGCTTGCATGAGAATCGTGTTGATAAAACCTTCCAAGGAATAAGACCACAGCAGTCAACAAGAGTGCCATCATACTTAATACTATCAAATACTGGTCAATAGCAAAAGTGAATTGATGGAACTTCATAACTTGCATTGGCTCCTTATCCTTCGTCCAACCCTAAAATTTTAGACCAAGGTTAACATTTTGAAGGAAAATTAAGAAAAGTTACATTATCTTGTGAAATAAAAATTTTATCACTACCATTAACTATAGTGCAATAGTTTTGCACAAACAAAGCATCCTTGTCTAAAGTGAAGTAGTCAATGATGATTAAGACTAATTGTGGACTTAGAATTTTTTTTGCCATTTTTTTTTTTTGAATTGTTAGAATTACTGTACTTAGTAGCAGAGGCATTACCACCATGGATTGGGAAGTCCACAACAACCACTTATGTAACTGGGATTGTTGACTGTAATCATTTTAACCTTCTCCTTCCTTTTTCTCAACCACTGAAATATGTGTTGAGAACTCTTTTCTTAAGACATCCCTCATTAGAATGGGTAGACCATTAGTGATAATAACATTATTCTCGTAACATTTCCACTATCATTATAATTTCTTTTCGGCTAAAATTTAGACTTGTGGGTATCTTTTTCATGCCTTGTAAACAAATGAAGATGACAAGGGGAAGGAGTAGAAAAAGAGGGATTAGAAAACATCCATGAAGAGGAGCTTGAATTGTTGTCAATGATGCTCCATCTTTAGGGATCGCTTCTTTAACTTGCTTTCAATATTCAAGGCAAGCCAGAAAGTGTTGCTCCAATGAACTCAGTGCATGTAAAGTCCATCTTGTGTTGAATATGAAACAAGAGACACTTGATAAAATTGAAAGGTTAATCCCCGACGATGAATTTTTCAATATACTAAGGAATAATAAATACCAGCAATTGTCAGAGAGGTAGCCACCACGAAGTAGCTCCTTCCTAATAGGTTAGAAACATTATCTAATAACTAGTTTGTAGAATCCATATAAATTACCCAACGGGCACCACATTGCACACAACATGTTGAGTTGTGGGAGAAAGAATCTTAAATTAGAATGCACCCTTTTGCGAGAGTAACAGCATTTTGGAGAAACAAAAATGCCTATGATAAGTGATATACCTGCTGGAGGTATAGAAATGCTACCAACAGATTAGCAGGTTGGTCCAAACCCTAAGAGATATCAAGGGAACAACCCCAAACTTGAGTAGCTCTGAGGCTATGGCAGAAACATTGAGAAGGAATGTGAAGGAAAAAGTCTTCAATCACACTAAACTTATAGGATAAATATGAACTAAGAGTGAAAAAGTTCTGGACAGTTCCTTAGTCTAAAGAAGCTAGAAGCTCATGCAACACTAGAAGGTTATTTTATTGGGCAAACAGAATGTTATGTGCATCTTGCAGATGCAAACTGCTCTTGCACATGATGGGAAAAAGGGTTTGCAAAAAGAATCCCTGTGTGTAGAATCAACGCACACAACATTCTCTTTTTCCCAATGCACTAATCTTCTAGTTGTGGCCAAATAGCACTTGGGTCACAATGGCAAGGCCTTTAGTAGCAGGCACTTACCAAATCTTCGATAATTTGCACTATTATACCAAAACTAGATCTTGGACCTATGCTAATATGTGAGGTGTTTCCACTGCAAGACATCAAGCAACGTGTTTAGCATTCAAAGCTAAAAAACTTGAGAAACACCTTGACTTGGGAGAAAAAGTCAGAAAGAAAAGAAAAAATAATAATAATAATAACTCTAGAATATTATAAATAGGAAACCCTGCTATCACTGCACTAGAGGTGCAGGCCTTCACTTTTTTATTTTTCATTATAATTTGCACAAAATCCCTCCAATCCCAGCCTGTCACATTTTTGCATTTAGCAACAGTTAGAGCCTTTTTCATTTGGTCACGTATGAATCCCAATGGACAACTGGTATTATATATGCCATACATAAAAATTAGGAAGCCAAAACAAGTAATTTCAATGTTTTAATTGTAACTTATTATCAGGAAATGTTAGTTACAATAACAATAATGGTATGCCAATTGCATAAGCCATATGTATCTCCAGTGGAAAGGTTGATTGTAATCCTCGTGTGAGCCAAAATCTCAATAAATAGCAACATAAAGAACTAATATGCAGTGGAATTGTTGTAGAAACTGTTTTATAAATGGGAAAGGTAGTGAACTATGGAATAGCATATCATGTGTACTACATATTTAGTTGCTTACCCTGCAATATCTACTATCATTTTAAATTTCTTTATTATTTTGGTACACTGCTCATTTTATCTAGAATTACAGTGAGATAGTTGTTCGATAGTTGGTCATATTACAGTAGGAACGTCATCAATATAGGAAATCTAGTTTTTGACTGAAAATTAGAGCAGGGCATAAGGAAAATCATTGACACAAGATAAAAATATGATTGGCAAGTTCTTATTGGAATGTATATTATTTGGAGTTAAATACAAACTATGATTATTTTTGGTAATTCTATGGATGTTGGAGAATAAACATTCAATAAATTTTGTCACTGTTGTTGGTGTCTGGATATGAAAAAAATTCAATCCTTTTCTCCACATAAATTATCAACCCGAGGGTATTAGTTATTCCAAGACTAACAACAAAGTGTATGCATATAAAAGTTCATGATCCTCTGTAGGTCACAAGTTTAACTCATAACACACAACCCACTATAACAACAATCAAATAACTACAACAATAAAATATCATTCACAACAATTGCATATAAATTATAACAGCAATAAAGAATCACACAAAAATTAAAACACTATGTGGAAAATGGAAACGTAGCACCTGACAGAAGAGTGGGCCCAACTATCTGATCAGGGCTGCGGTAAACTCACGGATCACATGAGAAATAGCAAACTGCTGTGTATTCAATTAATAACAAAGTTGTATTACAGTGTACATATGTAAAAGGGCTTGACCCTGATTCACAGCCTACAGACTCATTTATAAAATTATCGTGAAACCCTCGATTCCTCTCATCAACTCCGTAGTTACAAAAATACATCTTGTTACAACAACAACTAGTTGCCTTAGCAAGAAACCATAAAAAGACCTGAAATGGCGCTGATACAAACAAGTCTATTACGATGTAACAACAAATAAGGGAAATGCTGGAGATGATAGCTACTTCCTCGAATGGCAACCGCAATGCTCCTGTTTTAGCCAAATCTGGAGAAATATTGGAGTTAATATGAAAAAGGTAAAACCTCCATGAAAAATACTTCATTAATCAAATATCCCATGAAAGATAGGGAAAAGGGCTTTACCTCATGCATTTAGGAGTAATAATGGTAGAAAGAGATAGAAAAATTAGGGTGAAATGGGTAAGGAAAATATAAAAATCTAGTACCCAACATCTCCCCCCAACTGGCCTATCTGCATGTCCTCATGCACCTCGTCGTCTCCTCAGGTCTGGGTTGGACTGACTATGATCGACATAAAGCTGTGTAAGGTCATACTCTTCAACCATTTCTATCCCTTGTGGTTTATATCCCTATGTCAAAACAACATCCTTCCACCAATCTGGATCAATGTTATATTCATAAATATACTGCTCGACTGGCAACCAAATAAGGGGAAAACAAAATCTCAATCCCATCCATCTGACCCCACAAGTGTGAATGCATGCCAAAAAACATGGCATTCTCTCTAAAGCCCATGCAAAGTTGGGCACCCCAAATAATCCTCGTTCTCTAACAGTAGAAGATGACAACATCCACCTTTTCTGACAACTTTCCAATGCTTCTTTTTGAAACATTGTAATATGCCTGACACATAAGTTAGCACACCATTTCTTGGTCGCTAACATGTGTTCTCTATGGCCCTCAATCTATAAAAATATATAATTCTTGTTATAAATGTTTGAGGACTGGCCATGCTCTTTCCTCATCATTAATGGCCTTCCAGCTTGGTTTTCCTCAAATTTATCCTAGGCCTTCCTCTACTTAATATGATTGATAGTATAAGAGGTGAAAGCCCTTAAATGGATGTCCCGCACATATGGAACAGGTTTAAAGGACTGATCATGCTTTAAATAATACTCATGCATATTAAGTTCGGACATTAAGTGCTGCCCTATGATGTCATGAATTTTTAAAATACATAGAAATTGGATTGGATCTTCAATTTCATACCAAATCTCCTTATATATGATTTTGAAACAAAATAGAAGAAAATTTTCATGAAGAAACAAGGTGTAAATATGTGCAGGGGGCCTGCAAGCCATTACCTGCTGTGCTAGGAAGAACACTTTCTCTTTATCTGTCTTCAACAACTGTACTTGTTCCTCCGATTCCTCTATCTTGGCCTTCTATTTGGCTTGCTTCAACTGTGCCTTATATAGCTAATCCATGTAGTGTGTGATGACATTAGCGGCCAGTTATTGAACCCTAGTTGTTTCCTTTTTATGGTCACTCACAGTAGACTGCCACTTTTGAATCTCAGCAACCAGTACAAATTCTCGACCCTCGAACAACTCATCAATCAAGCCAGTCTGCGTAGCTATAGTGGAGACCTCAATTCTCAGTTTTATTTCCCTCCATTTATAGATTTTTACCTTCCTTTTGAGTCGGGAAACTTGCTTTTTCAAATCCTGAACCTCCCTCTTTAGTCTCATAGTTTCACTGAATTGTAGCTAATACCTCTTTTTGAGAGGCAACCTTCTTTTCTCGCATTGTACCACCCATTCATGTTTAACAACAAATTCAGTTTTTGGGCCTATGATAGGTTAGGGAGGCAGCAGAATGTTGTCAGCATTCTCAACAAATTATTTTTCCCAACCCTTCTGGCCATGCTCCCTATCCATAGGAATCTCTTTCTCTATGTCCCCTCTAGGAACTTTTGTCATCTGGTCAACAAATTCATCAACCACTTTGTGTTTCGATATTTCCACTAGAGATTTTTCTTCTTTGCGAGCTTCTAAATGTTATGGTTCGGAAGTGGCTGGGCCAATCTTGGCCTTGTCAACAAATTTAAGTTCTCGAAGAACAATTACTTTCTCCATCAGTCATTTGGGTGAGTGAAATCCCCTCGCCCCTCTAGTTATCATGGACTGGAATGGAGAGAAGGGAACAAAATTATCATCCTCAATTCCAAATTGACCCTGAACTTCACACATTATTACCTTAATCAGGGTCGGTGTTCGTTCTTGTAGAACAACATCGATCTCACATCTTGTTTCCCTGTTGTCTCCTTGCTCCTTTTTCACCATTTCTTCTTCCAGTGTCGATGCTGGTTCTTGTGGGACAACATCAACCTCCTAGTTCATTTCTTCTCTACTTTCCTGTTCCCTGTGAATTACCTCTTTTTCCATAGTTGGTATCAATTCTTGAGGAACAGAGTTGATTTCGTAGGTTAAATCCTCCTAACTTGGCTGAATTAGGGTTGGTTATTGTGTAATGCCTCTTCTTGTATCGACATCCATATCCAATTGGGTAAGTGATGCTATTTATGAAAAACAACGTCACTTTCCATTTCTCTATCCACAAATTAACTCCTCTGTTCCTTATTGACGAAAGTCGATGTTTGTACAATAGTATCAACTTCCTTCATGATGTTCATAACTTCTTCCTCTGTGGGCTCTTCCAGCGAGGTTGTTTCTTGTGTGACAGCCTCAACTGTGTCACCAATGACCTCCTCCATTATCGTTTCCTCTTCTTTCGTGGCCTTTTCAAGCAAGGCTCGTTCTTGTGTGGCAGCCTCATCCATGTCACCAATTACCTCCTCCATAATCACCTCTTCATGCTCCTCTTGATCAACCATCATCTCTTCTTCCTCAGGTTCCTCTTGATTAACTTCCATTTCCATCTCGCTAGGTTCCTCTTGGTCAGTTCCCTCCCAATGTTCTTCTTCTACCAAACCAGTCAGAGAGACTAGTCCTTCTTCTCTAGCAGCAATGATGGCTGCCACCTCTTCTTCTGAGGACCCATAGAATTCCGCCGAGGAAACCCCAAGATTTTTTATTGCATGCATAACCAATAGTCACACCAAAATGTGATTGGAAAGCACTATCAGCATTCGGCGGGAATGCCGAGCAGCCTGTGCCATATGCTACAGTTGTTTCCAGAGGAAAAAGGGCATGTTTAAAGCATGCACTGGATTCTATGGAAATCAAAGGTGCGTTAGAATTTTAAAATGATACTTGAATAGTGTCGAAGCCCGAGCCTCGTAGGTAATGTATTTTATTACGAAACCTAAAACTTCATTCAAAGGATACGGTCGGTTCTGCGCTCATAACCTCTCCCCATTGGCATGAAAGTTTCCCCTCCTGCAAGAACATTTCATTATCAATTTCATTGAAAAATTCAACTTTACCAAATTCATTAGTTGCAGTTAGATTCACCAATGCACATCTCACTTTGTAGTCATCATCCACATGTGTTTCATCACAGTGGGATTCACCATTTTCTACACCATCCACGTTATAGTGGAATGCTTGAGAATTGATATGTTCTTGCTCTGCTTCACATACAGAGGCTTCAAATTATGTATTGGAAATATCTATTACACCTTCTTCATCCATATTCATGCTTTCATAATGGGTTTCACCATCATCTGCAACATTCACATTACAATGGATTTCTTGAGCATTGATATGCTCTTGCTTTGTTTCATATACAAAGATTTCAACTTCTGTACTTGCAATCTCTATTGCATCTTCTTCATTCATATGCATGCTTGCATAATGGGTTTCAAATTTATATTATTCACAACCATATTCCACTTTTGAGTGGGATCCTCCAAGCTCTATTTTCCTCCTAGAGTCTTGCTCATCTACTCTCAAATCTATGTCTAACTCACCAAATTGTGACACATATTGCTCAAGCATATCATACAGTCATGTACACTAGAAGCTGATCGATATAACACAACAGAGATGATTAAATACATGGGACTTTGTGTTGGAGTGTGTATGTGGGGAGTGAAGAAAACGAGCGGTGGTACCTTTGCAATATGGATATGGTAGTGTACACATGTTGGAGTGCGGATTTATGGATTATACAAAACAAGGGGATGGTGCCTTTTAACTCTGAATATGTCAGTATATATATATATATATATATATATATATATATATATATATATATATATATATATATATATATATATATATATATATATATATATATATATATATATATATATAGATATATAATTCATCAATAGCTTCCACACTCCCGCAAATGAGCTTCCTCCGCACTACTCACCCCACATTACTTAGACAATTTCTTTTCCTACTTCTCTCCCTACATTCAACAATGAATGTGGTATGATTATAATTCCCTCTAGTAATGCTCTTTACATGTAGGCCAGACAACAATTGTGAAGGTTATGGAGCCAAAATATGCCCAACGTGCACATAATTCACTTCAACAACCATCATTGTTGTGAATGCTCACATAGACAATTGCCTTGCCTAAGTTTCTATGACAAAGAAAAGGAAAGTTAGAATGAAAAAAGTAAAATTGAGGACACAAAAGAAGTGGTCAATATTTGATATTTTTGCATCCTCTATGCCAGTTCAAATGAATCTAGAACATTTCTACAATTTCCAAATGGATGGCAATGGACAGTAAACACCCAAAACAAGTAGGTGATATGTAAAATTCCAAAATTTCCATCAGCTAATTAGAATGTTAGAGTTCTTAATTTTATTATTTAGTTAAGTAATTAAGAGGGTGGAGGGGCCCATAAGCCCATTAGATGGATAAAATCCACTTCCATAGTGTGAATGTGGGTTAGTTGTGATCAGTAGATCATGTGTTATGCTCAAAATTGAAAGTGCTCTAAACATGTCCAAACCTAAGTGACCAAAAAGGTCTTGTCGTTGTGGTTCTGGCATCGTGAATGGTTCGAAAAATTGATGTCGTATAAGGAACATATCGCATTCTTTTCATTTTCCTAAACAAAACAATTTTGTGACTAGATGCCCAGTCAACATGCAGGTACAATCAATAGGAATATTCCTAGAATATTCCATTTTTCTCCCATCCAACAAGATGGCACCACGTGGCATGATGTGGGTCATTGATTTTATGGTACAAGGATGAGTTCTAAGTGTTGGATGAGTTTTGGATAAGCCGTTGGATGAGTGACACGTGACAAGCCCACAAGATGCCATGTGTCCTCAGGAGGGTGTATTAATTTTTTTTTGGCCTTCCCCAGAATCGAACAACCAGCCTCCGAGCATGTGGGCAAGAGCCTTTACCAACCTGCCTATACAATGTTACTTAACATATAACAAATGCCACATAATTTTATTTTTCAAATGTTTTACATTCGGGGGTTTGGGAGGCCAGCCCAGAGGGGACAACCCCCCATATCATGTGGCCTTATGCCAAGAACCATAGACCTCCACTCCAACCGGCGGCTACAAAACTGTAACAGCAACGACAATGATAACATGGTATGGTTTGCAATAAGTATGGGTTTCGGCGGAGGGTCGGCTTGTGGCCACTCCACCTAACCATCACACTTTAAATCTAATAGTTTTTGACTGGCGGGATAGGTAGAGGTACCTTAAATTTATAATTTTTATTAAATTTAGTTGAAGTTAAGTGCCTGTCTCCATAATTAGTGGAGATTTTCTAGCTCTCTTTGGGAAAAATGCATTGGGAGGTCAATTTTCGACCAATTTTGGTGAAACAAGAGTCTACCTAGACTAATTTGAGCATTCTCGAGCCATTGGTACAAATAAAATAGACATTAGAGGCATTTAAACCTATGTAATTTATAATTTTGAGCATAATGTAAAAGAGGGACATGCCATTGGGAGCTGGACCAGTAGATCTAGCCCAGGAGGGATGAATTTCTTCAACATGCCTACTGTGTAAAACTTATGTGTGAATGTTTTTCTCCGTTATGCATTGTTGATCAATGTTTTTAAGGCTTATTTAAATGATTGAAGTTCACTAATTCATCTAAATTTCATGGTTAAAAATATCATTCCTTAAGAAAACTTATGGATACAATTTGTAAATGTTTATATTACTGAAAGGACACTTAGCAGAACTAATACAATCCTTTCAGATGAAGTTGGTATCAGAGCTAGAGTTTAATATCTGGTGTTTTTATGTGCAAGAACTTGTTAACTATTTGCAAGGGTTTTCATGCTTACTAGGCTCAAGCTTAAGAGAGGAGAAGGAAAATTGGTGGAAGCAAGAGGTTCTCAAAGTGAGCCACATCAAAGGAGGGAAATATTGCCACATTCTCCACCACCTAGCTCACCTCCCAAAGAAGTAGAAGCAGAATCAAGTATGCCTCAAGGGGAAGAATAAATCCATGAAGAGATGGATCCCAAAGAGGAAGAAAGAGTGTAAAGAAAAGCATTTATTGACTTAACTAAACTGATGAGAGTCCTTTATCAAGAAAAGAATGATAAACTAGAAGAGGAAAGGTCCAAACTTCACAATTAAGGACAAGGATCATTAGGAGGCCATAATTATGAAGATAAATCCAAGAAGGGCAAGGAAATGGAGATAGTGGAAAGTCAGCATCATCACCCTCATATTCATTCTCGTCATCCTCTACTTCATCTTCAGTACATCAACCATACAAGTTAAAGAACATGGGTAAAAGTCCTTTTCTAAAACTTGATGTTAAGTTTGAATTTCCAATTTTTAATGGTGAAGTTAATGCAGAAAAGCTAGATAATTGGATTATGAAATTAGAGGTCCATTTGAGAATTCAAAATTTTCATGATGATGACACCAAAATCCAACTAGCTTCATTGAGGATGGAAGGTGCAACACTTGTTTTGTGGGAAGCCAAGACAAAGGAGGAGATCAATAAATATGGTAAGATTATTTTATCATGGACTAGATTTTTATAGTGGACTAGATTTTTATAATGGTAAGATTATTTTTATCCATTAGATCACATGTAGAAAGCCATAATGGACTAGCAAAATTTTAAACAATTGAAAGGGAAAAATGTACAAGTGTATACTAAAGAATTTAGGAGAAGAGATATTTTATTAGGAGTAGATTTGCAGAGCCAAGACACTTCGCTCAAGTATACAGGATGCTTACATACTTACCTAAGACATACTATCCTCATGTTTAACCCTACAAGCATAGATGAAGTTTGTGTTCAAGCCACACATTTAGAGGCAAGGGGAAACCAAAACTTATATGATAATGGGGAAAATGAGTTTAAAGGTAATTGGAAGAAAAAGAGAAATGCAAATTTCATAAAAGAGAATGGAAAATTCTTTTGCAAACACTATTCTAAGACTAGCCATGATGAAGACTATTGTTGGAAACTTCATCCAGAGTTGAAACCGGAAAGTTTGAAGGCCAATGTTATGAAACCAGCTCCAAAAATAGAAGGAAAGAGATATCAACACCTTAGAAATCAACCACTTTGAGGGGACAACCTTTAATACATTACATAAATTAACAATTCTTGAATGCCAAAAAATGACCAAAACCTCCTTCTATATATAGGAGTCCATGAGCCCATAATATAATCCTAGCCGACCTAACAATAACAATGTAAGGGCACAATAATAACAATATTGGGGTTACAGGGGTACAACAGTAACAATAAGGGGGCTACACTAATAACAATAAGGGAATAAACTAGTAATATAGGGACCTAACATGCCACTCTCTTTAAAAAAAGTGTTGTCCTCAACACTTGAGTAGCTGTGGGTGTTTCTGTATAAAATTCTCATCCTCCCATGTAGAATCCTCAATGGGTAAGTTCTTCCACTTGATGAGATACTCTGAAATTGATCAATTTCATAGCTGTAGAGTTCCTTATTTGTGACCACTTTAGGTTCCAATATGAATTTTCCTTCCTCATCAAGTTTTGGAAATATTGTTTGAATTGGAGGATTTTCACCTATAACCTTCTTTAAGCATGAAACATGGAAAACTAGACGCACTTGCGAAGAGGCAGGAAGATCCAATTTGTATGTCATAGTAGCAATATTTTGCAACACCTGGTAAGGACCATAGTACTTTGGCGATAATTTATTATCCTTCTTAGCTTGCTTGATGGACATTTGTTTCTATGTTTGTAGCCGTAAAAATACCTAGTCTCCTACATCAAAACTTCTCTCACTGTAATGTTGATATGCCTATTGTTTCATTCGATTTTGTGCCAAATTTATGTTATCCTTTAAGAGTTGGAGAAGTTCTTGTTGATGCTTGATGTAATATTCCACTGCTTGAACCTTATATTTTTCTCTTAAAGATGATGTGATGGACGATGGATGATATCTATAAAGTGCCATAAATTGGGTCATTTTTGCTATAGTATGGAAGGAAGTGTTATACCACTATTCAGCAAGAGGTAACCAATTGACCCATTGTGTTTGTTTATCAGATACAAAATAATGAAGATATCCTTCGAAGCATTTATTCACTATCTCAGTTTGACCATCGGATTGAGGATGATAAGATGAGCTATGAGCTAATTGAGTACCCAAACAAGAAAATAACTTCGTCCAAAAATTTCCAGTAAAAATGGGATCTCTGTCGCTCACAATAACCTTTGGGTTTCCATGTAGCTTTAAAATTGTGTCCATAAATGTAGTATCAATTGTACTTGCTTTAAATGGATGAAATAATGCACAAAAGTGTGCATACTTGGTAAGTCTATCAGCTATGATCATGATGAGACTCTTTCCTTCAGACTTAGGTAAACCTGTGATAAAATCCATTGAAATATCCTCCCAATGTTGACTTGGAATGGATAAAGGTTGTAGAAGACCCGGGGTCTTAATTGTCTCAACTTTATTTTGCTGGCAAACCAAACATTCTGCTACAAAATTTTGAATATAATGTTTAAGGCCATCCCAAAAAAATTCCTTCTTCACCCTGGGGTATGTTTTTAAAAATCCTAAGTGTCCTCCTAAAGGAGAAGTGTGCAATTCCAAAAGAATCTTTTGTTTTAGTTAGTAATTCTTACAAAGATATAAGGGATCTTTGTACCATAAGGAATCATTTTTCCAAATAAATGTATCAGATGTACTAGGATCTTGCTGCAACTTTTGATTGAGTGTCCACACTTCTTCTTCCTTCTTCCATTCATCCCTTACTTCGGTTATCCAGTCTAGTTGGATAATAGAAATGGAGCAATGAAATTCTTCCACCCATTCATTCTTTCTTGAGAGTGCATCTACAACAACATTTAGCTTCCCTTTTTTGTAGATTTTTTCAAATTCATAACCCAACATCTTTGTGACCCATTTTTGTTGCTCTTTTGAAGATAGTCCTTGCTTCAAAAAGTGTTTAAGACTATCATGATCAATTTTTACGTTGAAGTGTCTTCCCATTATGTAATGTCACCATTTCTTTAGTGCATGTAGTATTGCTAACATTTCCTTCTCATAAATAGCTTTCTGTAAATACTTTCCTTTGATTGGACGAATTTCAAATGCAATAGATCTTCGTTCTTGCATTAAAAGCTATCGACTTCCTTTCTTTCTTAAAAAAAATTCAAGAAGAGTTCTTGAAAATTAAAAGTTACCGTCCCGAAAGATTGTAACCATTGTACTCCTAGTACAGCATCAACACCTCCCATAAGAATGGAAAGAATTGGACTATTCAATGCATATTCCCCCATGGTTAGCTTGATATTATGGCATTTTCTAGAGAAATTTATAGTTCCTCCATTTGCAACCATCACTTGACATTCTGGTGTTGGGTATAGGAAACAATTCAATTCCTTTGCTAACTTGAAATGAATAAAATTATGGGTATTACCCGAATCAATCAACACTATTACCTTTTCCTTCTTGATATGTCCTTCTATCTTGAGAGTATGCTGAGCGGTAATTCCTGCCAATGCATTACATGATATGGTCGGACTCATTTATTCCTCTTCTAGGGTTGGTTCCTGGTGTATATCCTCTTCTTTTGAAGATTATTGTTCATTTTCTTCTTCCTCTACACAATCTATGTAAAATAATTTCTTCTTAGCACACTTATGACCTTTAGTGTATTTGCTATCACAACTGTAGCAAATCCCTTTTTCTCTTTTTTCTTCCAATTTTTGTGGTGTCAACCTTGTAGGTTGTGGAATTCTAGGAGTAGAAACACTTCCATATATATGTGTGTGTGTGTGTGTGTGTGTGTGTGTGTGTGTGTGTGTGAGTGGTAGGCTTCCTTGTTGCCATAATTTTACATTCAATTTTTCTTTCTAACCTGAATGAATTTTCCAATGAATCAGGTTCCCAAACAAGAACTTCATGTTGGATGTTATCCTTTAAAGTCCCTATGAAGACATCAATCCTGTGTTCCTCTAGAATATCAGTTACCCTTATATTCAATTTTTGGAAGTCCTCAATGTGCTCCGCCACTAAACCCTTTTGTTTGATATTTATCAATTAGCTAAAGAAGGTGTTGCCTTTTATATCCTCATAATGTGCTATCATTTCCTCCATAAAAATTGACCAAGTGACAATTTTTTTACGGGAGCAAAGCCATCGATACCATACAAATGTATTTTGTTCTAAATGTAAAGTTTCAATGCGTACCTTTTGTGTGTTTTGCACATTATTGAGATCAAAATATTGCTCCATCTGTAGTATCTATGTTACGGGATCCTTGCTATAAAAATTCCTCATATCCATATTTTGAATATGGTGGTTCTTCCATCCAACATTAGAGTTTATGAAATCACGATTAAAATTTATTTTGTTCTCATCTTGAGTTTCCTCTACTATCTTTTCACCATTAGGAAACATTTCTTGTATCAACTTTGCCAAACCTCCGATGTCTACTTTTAGATAATTCTTCATGTTTTCCATTTTTTCATCGATCTTAGCTTCCATGTCATCCATATTAGCTTCCATGCCAAATTATATGCCCTCCATGTTAGCTTCCATGCCTTCCTTCAAACCATCCATCTTATTTTCCACACCTTTCTCCAAAACTTCCATTTCATTTCTTGTTGCTCTTTGGGATAGGTGCACTTGTTCTTGTAATTTTGACATCTCATGTTGCATTTATTCATCTTCATGAGTCATAGTAGAGCCTTCTGAAGGGTTAATGGGTGTTGAATTCTTTTTATGGGGCATTTTAGAACCCAATACTGATATCTATTCTTCAATATGCCCTTGGAATAAATTCAAACTAATTCTTTTCAAATGAGACTTATGTAATTTGAAAAAAATACACACTTCTTTGTTGCTTTTGAGGATCTTGATATTGAAACTAAATTATCTCTGTGATTTCAGATCTTAAATATCTAAAATTTGGCTCTGGGATATCCCTCTGAATCCTCTTTGGGATGCCACATGTCTGACCTGATTTGGACTCTTCAAGGAAAAGTTATGTCCAATCTCCCTCAATGACCTAATTATGGACTGGTTCAATAGAGTGAACTTGTACAACTTGCCACGTGTCACTGTTTCCTCCTTCAACTCTGAAATTTATAAACAAGAAAATACAGTCCGTGTAATTACAACCACTTTTTACATAATCTCAATACGATGCTCAGAGACAGATTTATGATGTTTTTCCCATGGTCACCTCTTTGAGATGAAATTCGGGAGCCTAAAAAAATCCTAACTTCCACAGATCATATCTCCAAAAATTTTGTGAACCAAGATCTAAAATTTTTACAGAAGGTTCCTCAGGATTTTGGCTTCGCTGTATGAAAATTTAAACTTCTGAAACATTTTATAAAAATATTTATAGTGAAAATACATCGATGACCTTTTTAGGCTAAATTCAGGAGCCTACAAAAATCCCTAACTTCTACAAATTGTATCTCCGAAAATATTACGAACCAAGATCTGCAATTGTGTGATGATGTTCCTCAGGACTTCTAAACCTTTGTAGAAAAATAATTATATAAAAAATTCCACAATGACCTATTTGGAGCAGCGAAACCCTGGAATCCAAAGCTATGATACCAAATGTTATGAAACCAGCTCCAAAAATAGAAGAAAAGAGAGATCAACACCTTAGAAATCAAGCACTTCGAGGGGGAAAACTCCATTACATTACATAAATGAACAATTCTTGGATGCCACAAATGACCAAAACCTCCTTCTATTTATAGGAGTCCATGGGCCCACAATATAATCCTAGCCGACCTAACAATAACAATATTGGGGTTACAGGGGTACAACAGTAACAATAAGGGGGCTACACTAATAACAATAAGCTACTAAACTAGTAATATAGGAACCTAACAACCAAAGAGAAATCCAAGGAGAAAGGAAAAAGTATTGCAATAGTTGAACAAGACTTAGGGTTAGATTCATGAGATGAAAAAAAAATCATAGCTATGGGACTAAATAACATGAAGGGGAAAGAGAATTAAAATAAACCCAATTCTAATATATCTAACTGTCACATACAAGCTCCAAATGAAGAAAAGAGAATTGAATTGTTTCATGTGAGGTTCATTTCCAGACATATCAAGGTTGACACATTGTTTGACAATGGGTCACAAGCAAATTTAATCTCTGAAGACTTGGTCAAGAAAATTAATCTTGAGACCATTCTACATCTAAAACCAAATCCACTTGGTTGGATTCATAAGGAAGCAAATTTACATGGTTGAAAGAAGTGCATGTTTCTCTTTGCAATAACAACGCATTTCATTGACACAGTTGAATTAGATATTGCTCCGCTTGATATAACAAGTATGGTGTTGGCAGTCCTTACTTGTATGATAGGGAAGCGATCTTCCATCGCCATGAAAACAAATATCATTTATTCAAATATGGCAAGGAGTACATTCTGACAGCTCATCGCAAAATACTAGAAACTTCTTTAATTAATGCAGGGCAAATGAAGAGGCTCATCAATGCAAGCCAAAACTTGAAATTGATGGTGATTACACAAGGAGAAGTTTTACATAATCCTTTTCAAATAAATACTGATATATGTAATGAGTTGTTTCAGTTTGAAAGAAGGTTTTCTTTGAAAGAAGATGACAAGCAGTTGCAGCAGTCGGCATTGATGTTGAACAATGTTGAAAACAAAGTGTTAGTGCAAGAAGTTGAAAAGGTCAAAGAGAGGGCAAAGAAACTTGAAAAAGAAGGCACATGATTAAAAAATGTTCATTTTTGGTTTCAGAAAGGCATGGTACAATGTTGAAGAAACCTGGTCAAGAATCGACACAAGTTCAAATCAAATTTATCAAAAAAATCGCCATAAGGACATGATGCAAGGTGATAGTAATTCCATGTTTCCTTTGATTATAGACCAATGTGGAAACAAGATGTTTACTAAAAATATAGATTTATGTTCTGAAAGTTCAATAAATATGTAGCATAACCATGTCAAAAACATCAATGGTTGGTCAGCGGAATCAAGGAAAAATTTGTCATTTCATGAAAAGCTCCAATTAATGAAATTAGGGAAATTTCAATGGAAAAAGATTGAAAGAGTGGGGACACAGTATCCTCATCTTCATGTTCAGTTTTCCAAGGAGATTTTTGGGTCCAAAAGCTTCCTAGTGGAGAGGTGTGATTAGGAGATCATGTGTTATACTCAAAATAAAAAGTGATTGAAATAGGTTCGAACCTGAGCGACCGGAAATGTCTCGTTATTGTGATTTCGACGCCACAAACAGCTCGAAAAACTAATGTTGTATGAGGAATTTATCATGTTTTGTTCATTTTCCCAAACATAAAAAATTTGTGACTAGATGCCCAGTCAGCATGCAGGTACAGCCAGCATGTATATTCCTGGAATATTCCATTTTTCTCCTAGCCAACAAGACGGCACCACATGGCATGTTGTGGGTTGTTTATCTTATGGTACGGGGATGAGTTTTGGCCATTGAATGAGTTTTTGTTAAGCCATCGGATGAGTGACACGTGGCAAGCCCACAGGTTGCCACGTGTCCACAGGAGGGTGTATTAAAATTCTTTGGGCCTTCCCCAAAATCAAACAGCCAACCTTTGAGTGACTGAGTAAGAGCCTTTCCGAACCTGCCTATGCAATGTTACTTAACATATAATGGATGGCGCATCATTTTATTGTTTAAAGGTTTTACATTCGGGGTTTTGGGAGGCCAGCCTTGGAGGGCCAGGCCCTGCACTCATGTGGCCTTCTGCTATGAACCATGGGCCTCTAGTCCAACCGACAACTACAAAACCATAACACCGATGGTAGCAATCACATGGTATGGTTTGCAATATGTTAATGAGACGGTTTGTTATGGGTGGTTTAACTGACAGTTTCGGTAGGAGTTAGCTCCAGTACTTGTCACATGGGAAAAGTTGTAATCGTTTACCTATGTGATTATGACTTAAGTTGAATGAAATGGTTTTGACTGATTGATTATGAAATTTTCACACGGTTTTATTAATAGTTTATGCAAAACAGTGTTGGGAACCATTAACTCAGAGTTCCACTATATTTTCAGAGTTTATTAAAACTAAACCGTGTGGGTTTTGGCGGAGGGTCGGCTTGTGACCACCCCACCTAACCATCACACTCTAAATATAACGATTTTCAATCTTACAGGAAAGGTAGCGATACCCTAAATTTAGGGTTTTTATTAAATTTAACTGAAGTTAAGTGCTTGTCTCCACAATTAGTGGAGATTTTCTAGTTTTCATTGGGAATAATGCATTGGGAGGTCAATTTTCGACCAATTTTGGTGAAACAAGAGTCTACCTAGACTAATTTGAGCATTTTGGAGACATTGGCGCAAATAAAACAACCATTAGAGGCATCTAAACATACGTAATTTATTATTTTGAGAATAATGAAAAAGAGGAACATGCCATTGGGAGCTGGACCAACAGATGTAGCCTAGGAGGGGTGAACTGATTCATCATGCCTACTCTGTAAAACTTATGTGTGAATTTTTTTCTCTGATATGCACTTATTTTTAGTTTTTTAAAGGCTTATTTACATGCTTAAAGTTCACTAATTCATCTAAATTTCATGGTTAAAACTTTCATTCCTTAAGAAAACTTATGGGGAAACTTTGTACATGTTTATATTACTAAAAGGAAACTTAGCACAACAAAACTTATACACTCCTTTCAGATCAAGTTGAGTAGTGGAGTAGCATTATGGAGTAGTGGAGCAGCATAATAATGAAGAAAGAATGGAGATCATGGAACAATAAGGAGGAAGATGATGGATATAGTGAAGGAATAAATTCAAGATGATGGAGATAGTGAATGATTGATTGTAGAGATGATGGACATAGTGGAGGAGTAATTGCAGAGATGATGAAGATAGTGGAGGGAAGCACAGTCTTTAAGGAGGCTAGTGGGCACATGTGCAGTGGAGTTATGAGGTGGGACAAGGCTAGGGAAGGCTCAAAACCATAAAAAGAAGATGAGGGAATCAAAGGAAGGGAGTCTGGATTTTTATTGTTGAGTGTCGTAACACATTTCTTTGCACACTTCAATTGTTTAGCTAAGTCTGTTTTGTTGTTTAGCACCAGGTGTTCCTGACCAGGAATCCCACCCTTACCCATAGGGGACTTCGAGTTCCTACTCTGGGAAGTTTTTCCTGGGTAGCATTCATCATCCAGAAATCGATTCCACTTTCAGTGACTCTCATATGCACTTCCAGCTACAGGAATTGTGCATTCCTGAACTTGTTTTGAGAGTTGGAAGGTTGTTCTCAGTACTTAAGCTAAGAAACCTATGGAGGGATCAGTCCTTCGCATCGTGGATCCATTGTAGTTTTCTGAGAGTCACATTTTCATATCCATCAGCAAGTCATCTATCTAATTCTCCTATACAACAACATTTCTTGCAAGAATTATGTAATTCTGTAGTGAGGGTTTGAGGAGAAGAGGAATTTCCAAGCTACTCAACTTGGAATCCTATGATGGATTCATCCTTCACTCTAGGGATCACTTCAGTAGCCTAGGATCATAATTGTATTATCTACCAGTGGGCTACATCATCATCCCTCCTATACAATGCAATATTACCTAACAGTTGTGCATGCGACAGTTGCATATTCAGTGGAGGAGCTAGATCCTAAGTTTCTCAGCTTGGGATTGGGAGAAGGAACCAACCCTTTAGTTAGTGAGTTTAGTGGGTCCTATTGCATTTGATAGATCATTATTTTATCCCCATATCAACAGTTGTCTTGAGGGAGTGCGTAACTCAGCTAGCAAGGGTGCAGTGTGCAACCTAAAAAGGGCCGAAATTCCAAACTCAAAATCTAGCCAAACCATTTCTAGGTTTTTTGAGTAGAATCTCTGGTTAAAATATCATATATTTCTAAGCACTCCAACATCCTCTTGCACGTAGATATTTTTCCCAAGAGCAATAATTTCTAGCAACATAATTTTATACTTTCTAGTGCAAATTTTCATTAATGTAATTCATCCATCCTGTGGCTTGAGTGCATTCCTTTTGCAGCATTTCGTACTTACATTTTTGTTGATACATAATGATATGGCTTAGCTGTTTCTACTCATATGTATGATGTTCTAATGTATTCTGACATTTTTCCAGTTCTGTATGTTTTATTCTTATTTGAAATTATGCATATGTTCTATATTCTTTTCTTTACCATTTTGGTATATTACAGAGGTATCAAAGCATTATCTTTGGCTCATCTTGTGGGAATTTCATGACATCAGAGGAATAAGAAGAAGAAGAAGAAAAAGAAGAATTCTTCAATGGTGGAAGGATTGAGTTTTTCCACAATTCTCTTCAGATCTATTCAGGATCTCACCATGGAAATCAAAGAAATGAGAAGGGAAAGGCAAAGGGAAACCTCAAGTGGCTTTTAGAATGGACAAGGTCCAAGAAATTCTTATCAACAGTATAAGAAATTGATGGTGCATAAATTTCCGCAATGCCCTACTATGTCCACTTTCCTTGCAGAAGGAAATGAATGGCATGGGGATGGAGGACATTTGGAGCTTGAGACTCTTAGTGATTATCTTGTAGATTATAAGATAATCTGAATTTCTAGTAGTTTTGTCAGATTAAAGATAAATGGAGACCTCGCAGCAGTAATAGAAGAAGAGGGCATATGCAGAATACATTCTTTCTGCCTACATTCGATGGATCATCCAAAAGCATGACAAAGGTTTGGATGGAGAAGTTAGATGATTTCTTATAGATACACCTAGTAGCAGAAAGGTAATCCATAGAGGTTGCAGCACTACACCTTGAGGGTGAACCAAATGATTGGTGGTTTGGCAAATTGAAACATGCAAGAGTGACTGCATATGTAGAGGTCACTGAAATATTGGTAAAGAGGTTTGACAGAAGAAAACCAGAGGAAATTTCCATTGAGACATTTTCCAACATTGATGAGGATGTATATGAGGAGAAAAAAGAATATGTCAGCATTGATGCTCTGGAAGAAGAGAAAATACCACCACAACCAGCTACCGTAGAGGTACTTGCATCAGTGGGAGGAGCACTTGCATCTTTTCAACATGGTCTTGAGAATTCGACATTAACATTCCCATTCATGATTCAAGAGGTGCATGACGAAGAGGAAGAAAATACTAGCGCCGATGTAGCAGTAGAGGAGAAGCCATCACGATCACCAGTAGTTGGAGAAGCAATTGCACCGGTTGGAGGAACTCTTGTAGCTTTGCAAGATGTTCCCAAGCATCAGCTGATCCAAGGTATGCAAAAATTTCTACCCCATATTGTTTCAGCACATCATCTTGATATTTATGGGGTCATGCCATCAGGGAAATTTCAAGACCAACGGTTAGAGCACATTTCTTATTTGGAGCAGCAGACTATCACTACACATAGGAACCTTGACTGGTTCAAGGAGAAGATGTATTTCTATCCCAGTTTGACATTGTTGAGCTACACACAACACTTTGTGTTGGAGTGTGGAATTTTTGAGGATGGGATTAGCACAATCCTAATGAATGGAATCTATATAATGGATTTTGCAAATTGGAAGTTACTGTCGCATGAGTTGTCATATTCTATTTTTGACAAAGAGATATTGTTCATTATGCATGCATTGGTAAAATTCTAACAGTTTTTTATTGGTAGTAGACTTAAGGTGAAGAGAAACCACCATAGTCTTCACCATGTTTTTGAGGAGGAGAAGCAGCTATAGAAGAGGCAACAACGGTGGATCAGTACATTGTAGGACTATGAGAGGGACATGAGACAACAGATGCACTATCATGGAGATCAACAACACTGTCACTAAGGAGCAATGATGATTTTAGGGCCAAGTTATTATTTGAGAATTCTAATGACCTCTTCACTTATGAAGCATTGGATGGGAAGATGGTAGATGGTAGACATCATGTAATGGATACCATATTCCATTATCAGGACACAGCCTTCTTTATGAGCACCTCACAACTCAAAGAGAAGTTTCTACATGCAACATATTCAAAACCTCATAGGTTCTACCAAACCATCGAAGAGAGGTTCTCATGGAGAGACCTTAAGGAGGATGCACTTCGACATATCATGGAGTGAAATATTTTCATTAGATTTTTGAGAATGGTATTATCGACATTGATCCGATGTCGAGGTATGAACATCGCTTGCACATTTTCACATAGTACTTCTCTTCACCCATGACCAGATTATCTTTGCGAGATTTCTTCATGTTTCATGGTCTTCCTAAGGCCATAGATAAAGATGGGGATAGTTATTATATGAGATGCTTTTGGTGGGAGCTTCTCCATTAGGTGGATACTGAGCTGGTGCATGATATGAGTCATAACCCAAAGTTGGATGGATGGATGGAGATGATGAGTAAGTGGCTAGAAAGCTACTTGCAAATCTATGACATAGGGCAGCAAGAAGCATGAATGTGATGGTTGCCCTTGGGTGAGTATGGTTACCACCCGACATTTCAGATTAGTATGTTCTATGCCTTACACAATACTGAGGTGATGCAGCAGTAGGAGGCATGGCTACGCTGGCTACTCTTGGGAGAGTATGGCCAAGACATTGAATTTTATATGCCCATTGACATATCATTGTTTGCTACCTTGCACAATAGTGATGACATGCAACAACTGGAGGCATGGTTGCGCTAGTTACTCTTGGGAGAGTATGGCCACCATATGAAATTCCACATGTCAATTGGGATGTCATTGTTTTATACTTGGCATGGTGATGATGTGTTGTGGAAGAAGGACTCCTTGCTACGTTGGCTTCTCTTGAGAGACTATGGCTACCATACTTGGCATGACAATGATATGATGTGGCGGGAAGAGGCATTGCTGTGGTGGCTTCTCTTGAGAGAGTATGGCTACCATATTGGTATGATGATGTTGTGATGTGGCAACAAGAGGCATTTTTGTGGTGGCTTCTCTTGGGGAGTATGGTTCGACATTCCACATGTTGATCCATGTATCTCTACTTCTCACTTTGCACATCGTTGATATTATTCTTGGAGAAAGAAAGGCCACTAGGGCCAAGGATTGGAGCATGAAGAGACACAACGTAATCCATTTAGCATGGGTAGGAGAGATTGCATATGAGTTGGGAATTTCATTCGGAGGAAGGAAACACAACACTTCCCATGTCTCATGCAAGAAGGAGGCTTTTAGACAGTAGATGGTTGCCACTATGGGACTCATTGATGAGGAGAGGAATCTGATTATACAATTGGAGGCCATTCTAGAAATTATAGAGAGGCAACTATGGAGCTGGGAAGTCATAGAACATTGGCTCAGATGGGAGAACCTTCGATATGAGGGTGCAACTTGCGAGGGAGACAAATTTCTGAAGCATCCACTTTTATAGTTTCTTGAGGACAAGTAACATTTTGTCGGGGAGGACTGTAATATTCAAAAATTTCCATGAGCTAATTGGAATATTAGAGTTCTTACTTTTCTTATTTAGTTAAATAAATAAAAGGGTGGAGGGACCCATAAACCTGGTAAATGAAAACAATCCACTTCTATAGTGTGAATGTGGGTTAGTTGAGTAGTGATGTAGCACTATGGACTAGTGTAGCAACATAATAATGAAGAAAGAGTGGAGGTCATGGAGAAATAATGAGGAAGATTATGGAGATAGTGAAGGAATAAATGAAAGATGATGGATATGGTGGAGGAGTGATTGTAGAGATGATGGAGATAGTCGAGGAATAAATGAAATACGATAGAAATAGTAGAGGAGTAACTATAGAGATGATGGAGATAGTGGAGGATAGCAGAGTCTTTATGGAGGCTACTGGCCACATGTGCATCATAGTATTGAGGTGGGCCAAGGATAGGGAAGGCTCATGCCATAAAAGGAAGACGAGGGAAATAAATGAATGGAGTCTGGACTTTTATTTTTGAGTGTTGTAAGACATTTCTTTGCATGTTTCAGCTCTTTAGCTAAGTATATTGTGTTGTTTAGCAACGGGTGTCCCCGAGCGAGAATCCAACCCTTACCCATGGGGCACTTTTAGTGCCTACTCTGGGAAGGTTTTATTGGGAAACATTCATCATCTAGAAATTAGTGCCACTTTCAGTGACTCTCATCTACACTTCTAGCTACAAGAATTACACATTCCTGAACTTGGGCTTGGGAGTTGGAAGGTTTTTCTCAGTACTTCAGCTGAGAAAATTATTGAGGGATTAACCCTTCACACTATGGATCCATTGTAGTATTCTGAGAGTCTCATTTTCATATACGAGATAAGGCCATCCATCTAATTATCCTATGCAACAACATTTCTTGTACGAATTGCGTAATTCTATAGTGAGGGTTTGAGGAGAAGAGGAAGTTCCAAGTAACTCAGCTTGGAATCTTGTGAGGGATTAATCCTTCACTCCAGGGATCACTTCAGGAGCTTGGGATCAGAATTTTATTATCTATTAGTAGGCTACATCATCGGCCCTCCTAGACAACACAATATTACCCAGCAGTTGTGCATGCAGCATCTACATATTCAGTGGAGGAGCTGGATCCTAAGTTTCTCAGATTGGGATTGGGAGAAGGGACCAACACTTTAGTTAGTGAGCTGAGTGGGTGCTATTGCAGTGATAGATCATTATTTTAGCCTCGGATCAGAATTTTTCTCTAGGGAGTGCGTAACTCAGCCAGTAAGGGTGTCGTGTGCAACCCAAAAAGGGCTGAAATTACAAAATCAAAATCTCACCAAACCGTTTCTGGGTTTTTCAAGAAGCATACATGGTTAAAATCCCAAATATTTCTAAGCACTCTAACAGTCTCTCAGACATAGATCTTATTCCAAGTAGTAGTAGTTTTCGGCAGCAACAGTTTATACTTTCCAGTGCTAAATTTCATTAGCTTATTTCAACCATCTTGTGGGTTGAGTGCATTCCTTTTGAAGCACTGTGTACTTACATTGTTGTTGATAATAATAATATGGCTCATTTGTTTATGCTCATCTGTATGATGTTCTGATGTATTCCGACATTTTTCCAGTTCTGTATGTTTTATTGTTATTTGGAATTATGCATATGCTCTATATTCCTGTCCTTCCCTTTTTTTGATATTACATGATATATTCCCTCAAATAATATTTGTAACTTTGTTCCAATTTCTCAACAAAATATGTTCATTATTCAACTCATTTCAAATTTTCTTCCATAAACTTCAATGGTTCTAACATTTGATTTATATTTTGAAACATGCTCTAATTGATACTTGTATAGAATTTATACCACAACGATGCAGAAAATATGCTTCTCAAATAGTTGAAATACACTTTGTGAAACATGCTGAAAAATTCTCTCAAAGTCCTTTGAAATTTCTGTTCATGATTTTCACCTTTAATTAGCACAGAGTGTTGTTCCAAGATTGCTAGAGCTCCTACTTCTGACGCTTCGACACTAGCTCACACACAACGTATCTAAATACATACGACACTATATTAAGAGTCTAATCACCCAGACTGACCAAACATAAGTCTTAGTTGTTTATCGATCTCTATATTATTAGTGCTACCGTGCTATTTTTGGAAAACATTTGTGCTAGTTTTTTAGGGATGGATGAGGAAATTTTTCAATTGAACCTTTCTATAATAATGGCAGACTTTCATGAAAATACCACATTTTCACATTATTAATATGAAAAGGAAGAAACCAAAATGCTCCAAATCATAGAATCTAATTTTTTATGCAAAACTAATTGCATTAAACTCCTCAATTCCACTAGCAATAGGAATAATTATGGAAAAGAGACGAGTTAGTAAGAGGAATTATTTTTCATGTGCAGAGGAAACATGTGAAAAGTTGGTTCTGTGGATGATAGGTTTAGGTGGGTGTATGAGAGTTATTGTGGAGATTAAATGTGATGAGTATGAATAAATTAGCACTCATTGTGAAAAGGAAGCTGTGTGAAATTGATTGTGTAGAGGAAATGTGTATCAAAGAAGCGTGTGCACAACAAGCTGTGGGAAGATGAAAATTTGGATGAAATGTGTATGAATTAGCTGTATAGGTAGGGACTATTTTGCATTGCATCTATTAGCCTTGTTTCACTTCCATTCATCCATTCTAAAGATAGGAAATCAATGGACATCATTATAAATCTATTGGAATATTGGAGGGAGTTGTTATTTTGGTTTATTTATAACTCTCGGTTAATTTCTCTCTCCTATTGTTAGTAATTTCATTCTCATAGTTGGAATTCATCAGCTAGCTGATGTCGTCTCACTCCCTATAGGTTGTACACTCTCTTAGGACCATAGTTTACTCATTTGCTAGTGTCTTATCATTCCACACAGGTCGTATCCTACATTCCAATTGGTATTTGGGACATACATTGCATTCTAATTAATAGGTGGGTCATAATATATTTTTTTCTCCTACTTGAGACATTGTGAACATTAGATAAATATCAATTACTCTTTTAGCATCTTGAACTTTCCTTCTAGAGGTTAAGGTTGATGATTGTTTAGTAGTTTTTTTTTTAACTATAGAATACCACCTATTTTAAAACCTACACATCAATATTGATTCCCACTTAATTTTTAAAATTTTCAAATTAATAAGTTAGTTGAAAATTTACTGGTATTGATACCAAGCAAACAATTGCAAATATTGAGTGATATGATTTAAAAATCTAATTGCAAGTGATTCAATCCATAATCCCTATTAAGACATTAAGATTTGATTATAAATCCTCACACATGATGCTTAATGGACTTATAATGAATCTTTGAATGTGCTAGAAAATATTATCTCCATCCTCTGATTTCAAGTTTATTGTGACTATTTAAATACTAAATTAATAAAAAGTTGAAATCTCAAACATTTGAATGAATATTAATGCATTTCACATACCCTTCCACTCTTTATAATTTAGAATGCATTTATATGTGTGGCTTAATTATGCTTTACTCAACCTAATAGAGTTCTTCTTTTATTCCAAAGCATTCAATTTGTGTAAAAGAAACCTATAATGTAGTTTCCTTCATTAATTTTTTCAAACTTAAAGTCACAAATTTTCACTGATTTTCAAATAGTATATATTTTTATATAATTTAGTTCATTAATATTATATTAATTTTATGAAACAAAATTGATAATGATAAAAATGATTGTAAAACAGCATATAACGTGTCATTTTCATTTTCATTTTCTATGGTATGTCAAACAAATGGTTGAAGATTCAATTATCGTGTCTCTATCAGGCAGCTTCTAGGAATAGGCATGCGTACATCATGGAGTACAAGAACAAAACCTTTTAAGCTCTCGCCATCGATGACTATTACTACTTAAAGATCCATGTGCCATCCTCCGTCACACCCATCGAAAGTGACATGGGAAAAGGGTGCGACAATATTAAAAATAGCAAATATCCATGGAATATAATCTCCATCTTTTTATATATATAGTTAGTTGAAATAAAATTATTTTATATAAAATATGTGTTGAAATATTTTATTTATGGTAAAAATAAATATTTTTCTTCTTTTTACTTTTCTATATATGTTAAAAAAAATGATATAGATATTCAAAATCTTTATTTAAAATATGCATTGAAATTGATAAATGTGTATATGTGAGAAATTGTATTTAAGATATGCATTGAAAAATGAAAGAATTGTATATGGACAGAGAATGACATAGTAAGATTTTTAATTTTAATTTCTTTATCTTTATATATAAAGCTTAAAGTTATATTATTTAATATGGAAATTCAAAAAATTTATACATGGTTGACATTGAAACATTTATTTTGTTATTAATGTTTGCTTTTTTAAATACCACTTGTTAGCTCTATCAAATTACACATCTTCTTCATAGTGGGTTTTTATATCAATATTAGTTTAGATGCCATGCTTAGATTCCATATTGAGTTTTGAAGGAATTACATATCTGCATCATACTGAAATGTAAAAAATATTTATGGATGAAAACCCTTCAAAAAGTCGCACTAAAGACTACTCATTTTTTTACTATCAATTACTTTATTTGTATATTGACTAGTGAAGGAATTACACATGTCCTTCACACTTAGAGTCTTACTCCACATTAATCATCATCACTAAAAGGTAAAAATAATTTATGAACTAAATTAGAATATATGAGTTACTTTATCTCTCTATATAAATTGATGTAAAATTATATTATTTACCTTGGACATTGAAGTATTTTATTTATGGTAAACATTGAAACATATTTTTTTATTAATATTTATGCTTAATATTAAAATATATTTCTTTTAATGTAATTTTATGGGACAACATCTCTCCTATAGTAGGAGAGTGCATTTAAATGCAATTGTGCTTTACAATTATTATTATTATTATTATTATTATTATTATTATTATTATTATTTAATACTTCATTTTGTGAAAATTTCATCTCTCCCATACTAAAGGGACATTGAATTGCTTACACTCATTTACAACCACTAAAATATCTCCTACATATTGATCCGATATTTAAATGTTTACACTCATTTACCAACATTACAACATCTACCCATCTTCCGCATACTGAGTTATGGATTTCCTCTAGGAGCAATAATAAATTGGGTATTTAACACCCAAACCTATATGTGATAATACAACGGGTAATCAAACTTTTATAAAAATATTATTTTTTAATGTGTAAAAGGAATTTAATTTATAAAATTAATAGTTAGTAATATATTAGAGATTAAAAATCTATGGAACCCATGCATAACTAATAAAATGTGTACATTCATTGTATTTAAAAGTCTACTTATCAACGTTTGTTTAAAGGACATGTCATTTCTTTTCTTCCTAAAATACTTTCATAAAAAAGCATAATAAACAAGTAGGTAGATCTATCAAGCAAGTACGTAAACATATAATGTTTACTGTTGTCATAATTTTGAAGCCATATAAGTAGGAAGTAGCCATATATAACATGCCATTGACTTGGCATCATTGTTTTTCCTTCAAGGTCTTTGGCTAAAAATAATAATAAATTATAGCATTTCAATGAGATCTTTTAATATGTTCATGTAATATTGATTTCCCTCATTTCTTTCCATTGTAGCTAATGTCATCATGGTAATATTTGTTAAGGAGATTTATCTTAAACCATATTTTTTATAATTCTTATTTGTTTTTTAATCAATTTTAATGATCACAATGCTATGTTCATTTGCTTGACAAATAAAATCATCAAAGGTATATATGATAGTAGATTTTTCAATAGAAAAAAGAGATACTTGAAAGAAACAATAGAAAATGTTTCAAACCTATTTTGAGCTTATTCACAAACATATTTATCATATAAAGGATAAGGCTCAATCTCTACCACTACATCTTTTTGAATTTCCACATATTTTGGTTTTTTCTTTCATAATTAGTACAATTATTACTGTCATAGTTGTCACATCATATGAATGAGACTCTTTTTAGAAATTGTCAAAGATGTATTTCTTTTCTATAATCACTTCACTTTCATAATAATTCTTATAAATTGATATTTTATCATTTTTCTTTGATGGAAATTTGTTGCATTCATTTTCGTTATTTTATCTTTGAATAATAAAAAATTTATGACTATAAATACAAATATAATATATATTTTATTTTTTTAAAGTCAAAAGATACATTTTTAAGTGCAAAAAATTAATACAAATTAAAAAACATAATCATGAAGATTATATACATGGAAATGAAATATTTTAAAACACTTCCTCAATAGTTTTAATTGAAACTTAATTTTAACTTATAGATTTTATTTCCAATACATTAATAGAATAACGCTTCATTACTAAAAAAGAAGAAACTAAAACTACAATACTAATATAAATTTTAATACTCTATATGAAATGACTTCAACTATAAACAATAACAATAGTGAAAATAACAAGGTTTGAAGGAATGCTAGAAATTCTCTTGTACTTTCTAAACGATAGAAAAGGGCATTTGAATGTAATAGTTACTAACATAACCATATTTGTAAATGTGGTTGATATACGCTCAAGACGTATAATAATAATAATAATAATAATAATAATAATAATAATAATTATTATTATTATTATTATTATTATTATTATGATTATTCTTAATTAATATTAATATTATTATTTTTAAATAAATTTAATATTATTATTAATTAATAAATATTAATAATAATTAATTCACTCATTTGATAATATTGATTCAATATTAATAATTAATTGATTCATAATTAATTAATAAATAATAATAATAATAATAATAAATAATTATTTATTATTCATAATAATAATAAGAATTATTTACTAATATTGTTTTATTAAAATAATTATTTTTAATTAAATATTAATATAAATATTGTTAATTATTATGGAAAATGATTGATTTTCATATTGAGACAATCTTTATCACGATGCGACGTTGGACCATGGTTGACCATGATTAACCATGGTTGACAATGATTGGTTTTATAAAACTCGTTGACGATGGTTGATCATGATTGAATAATATTAAACCCAAGAGCCTAATATTGTGAAACCAAGGTATATAAACCCCAAGGTAAATGTAATTGATCTGAGTATGAATGTTAGTTTTGGTGTGTTAATTTCACATTCACATTCAAATTTAAATTTTATTTTCTGATCTTATGCTTGATGTACATATGTTTCCTTGCTACCTATGTGTGTCAAACAAGTAAATTAACTGAGTTTTATGAGTGAATCCTTGGTCCAGCTTCCATGGCTTAGGCCTGTATATTAGCTCAAACTGAAAAAATTGTTATTTACATTCAATAAAGCTCTTGAAACATACTCAAATGAGTTTAAAATGCTCAAATTTATCAGAAATGACTATTCATTCTCTCAATTTGGCCTTTAGATGATTTAGGCATGGCCTTCCTTCCTAGTGGCCCTCGGCTTCCTTTTTCTTCAAATTGATAAAAACACATATAGAATTGCTCCTCTGCCTCTACAAAATGTGCCAATGGATTCAAGGCATGCCAATCTATTAGGAATGACTCTTTCTGAGCCAAAATTGGTCGAAAATTTCTCCAAAAATGGTAAAAAAAATCCTATTGAAATCCCTCCAAAACGGGAGGAGACTCCAGTTAGCTCTGACAAAATAGGGATTCTGATAAAACTGGCAGAGTCCTCTAGACCTTCTAACATTTAAATATGGGTTTAATTAGTTTTTAACTGCGCTTAGTTTTGGATAAGCGAGTATTAACTACACATAAGCGCATTTCACAAAACACGATTTAATTAACGTTAACCACCGAATTAGTGGATTAACCCACAATTAGAATTAAACTTTGCGCTTAAACATTCCGCTCTGCTTGTGGTCATTACGGCAAGGTTGTATGGGGAGGGGGATGGCCCGCAGGGCTAGTCCACTCCAAACCCTTGCCATTGAATCCAGTTAACAATAAGCATTAGTCGGGACTATAGTAGGTTAAGTCCCAAAGCAAGAGCATGGTGGTAAGGTGTCCGGATGATGCAGCGTAGGTCGTGGGTTTGACCCCGACCCCTGCACAATAATTTTTCTTGAAATTTCTTGCCCATACCATACGTTAATAACTTTGGGTTAAAATAAACATTTGTCCGAATTCATATGCACCAATGGTATAGTTTCATACTTTGGTTTAATATAATAATTTGGCCCAATATAAGATACAAATGCCACCAATGTTTGGACTTTGAATAAATAAATATGTCACCATATAATTAAATTCGACCATAGGATAAATATGAAATTCAAATCTTGGAGTTGGAGAGGGTCCACCAGAGGGGGCACGTGGTGGCCCCTGGTTGCACCATGTGTTAGCCTCTGGTTGGCTACCCATACATATATAATAAAAAATCAAATTCAACCTTAGGAGAAGATCCTTAAAAAATGCTTCACTTTTAGACCAAACTGGTGGATCCTCTTGTGACAATTGTCACAGTGCCACTGGAAAAAACTGAAGAATATTCCCTGCATGCTAACTGGGCTACCATGTCATCAACCTGTCACTGTTTCCCAATTCTTTTTTTAAATTTCACCTTTTCTGAACGATGATCAACAGAATATAACTTCTTCATCTAGGGTTAGTTTTCGACGAAATGAAGTACGACGGATTCTTGGTGACGGGTGGATCGCGGTTGTTTAGTTTTCAATCAATTATGATCACATTCATTTTTGAGATTTCACATTAAGCACTTGATCATTCATCCCCACTAGAAGCCTTTTCGACCCCAAGAGCTCTTGGAATACTGATCATGTGGAGGGTACTATTCCCTCACCCTTCTAGTCTCTATCCACTGAAATTTTCCCATTTTCATCAAATGGAGCTTTTCACAAAAACTTAACTTTTCCCTTAATTCTTGTGACCTTCTCTTACTGTCATTGGAATCATCATGCTCTGATTCCCATGAATTTGTAGAGAAGTAAGAAATTCTCGCAGAAACCATCTTATTCCTACCTTGATTATTAATCAAGGGAAACTTAAAAAATCTCTCACCTTCCACACTGTCACCATGGCAATTCTTAGCTTGTCTCGCTTTGTAGTTGCATCGACTCTTGACGAATTATCTTTTCCATTTCCATGTACCCTTTGGAAACCAAAAATAATCACTTGTGCAACCTATGCCTTCTTTTTCAAACTTCTTTGTCACTTTCTCTTTAACCTTTGCACTCTCTTGCACCAACATCTTGTTTCCAAAACTACTCAACACTGATGTTGATTGCTAGAAACGTTTTACATCTTGTTCAGCTCCTTTCAAAGGCAACCTGTTAGAATCCTAAATCATCTCATTACAATATTAAGCATCTTTTTTATAATTTTGATTCAAAACATCTCATTTTTTTTTATCATTAACAATGTCAAATTATGACCTTCATTCACCATCCTCTTCATTTCTCCTGCATGTATAAGAGATAAACATATTCTCTTCTTATGTGCTCTAACTATGTACTCAAAACCATGTTTAAACAAGTGATAATTAATCTCATGGTGATGAAATAATTCTTTCCTATCATACAGATAAAGACTTCCCAAAACAATGCTTGATATCTCAAGTGGCACCACATCAGGTTCAACTTCATCAAGAAACTTTGAATTGATGGAAAATATTAGTATGCACCTCCTTGTAACCTTCAAGGTTTCATTCTTGCATATCCACCCTAAAGGATAAGGTCTTGGATATCTAATAGTTTCAAGGTTTATCTTCTTAACCAAGTCTTTGAAAATCAAGTTAGCTTGTGACCCACTATCAAAAAGTGTATCAATCTTGGTATGTTTAGATACAACTCTAATGTGGAAAATTTCTATTCTTGTATCTTCATCTTGAGTAATGCTATGTTCTTACCTTTCAAACCCATGTCTATAATATTTGTCTCATCTCCTGAATCTAACCCTAAGTCATGTTAAATTATAGAAACAATTTTTCCCTTTTCTTTGGCTTTCAATTTATTTGGATTGAACTCTGGATGAAGTTGCCAACAATGGTATTCATCATTGCTAGTCTTTGAAAAAAATTTGGATGTGAGATTTTCCTTCTCTCTTTTGGCAAAGATATTCTCTTTCCTCTTCCATAAAACTTTCCCTTTCCTTTACCCTCACTTCACTTTTCTCATCTATGTTTTGTTTCCCTCTTGCTTCTAAATGTGTGGCTTGAACACAAACCTCACATATGTTTGTCAGATTAAACATAAGAATAGTGTGCTCAACATAACTGTGCAAACCCCTAACATACTTTAACAAATTTTCTTGATAATATAGTTTAATACCCAAAATAAGAGATCTTCTCCTAAATTCATGGGTATAATCTTGCACACTTTTCCCTTTCAACTATCTAAAATTTTTCCAATCCATAATAGCATTTTTCATGTAAGTTAAGGGATATAATTTCCTATTAATGGCAGCAATAAAAGTTGACCAAGACATAGATATCTTACCATAGTTTTTAATCTCTTCTTAAGTCCTTTCTTCCCACCATACAAGTGCAGATCCTTCCACCCTGAAAGAAGCCAATTGAATCTTTATGTCATCTTCATCAAGGTTCTAAATTCTGTGATACACCTCCAATTGGCATATAAAATTATCCAATATTTCTGCATTTTCCTGGCCATTATACATTAGAAGCTCAAATTTGACATCAATTTTGAGTAAGGTTGCTTTTCCTCTTCTGTATTTTGAGTCAATGTGAGTGGTTTTTGTGGTGGAAGTGGAAGATGACGTTGATGGAGATGATGAGGATGATTAATATGGTGGAGATGGAGGTGGCTTTCCTCCCCTTCCCTTTGAACTCTTCTCTTCATCCTTCTTATCATCTGAAGTTCCTTCTCCATGTGAAGGCTTATAACCTTACCGTACCATCCCAACAATAAATGCATCAATCATAATTTTAACCATCCTCTTTATGTAATTGAAGTCTCTCTTGAAATCATCCTCTTCTGAATGAACTTATATTTATCCAACACCTGACATGATGGCTAAATATTCAAGCTAAAATTTTGGTGCTTGTACCTCTTCAATCAACTTAGATTCTTGTACAACTTGTACCTCCTAAATCTCAGCTTCTTGAGACAAAACTTGAGGTACTTCAAGTGCAGCTATGAGTGGAACTTTGGGTGAAAATGGTGTTCTTGTGGCTCTCCTTCTTCTGGTCCTAATATCAGGACTTGCAACCAACAATTTCCCTTCACCTCTTTGCAACATTAACCTTGTCAACATCACAAATTTTCAACCATTAAACTTGCACAAAACTAAAGAAAATAACCTTTCCTTTAAACCAAGATCTAATACCAATTTTATTTGAGTATGAATGTTGGTTTTTATGTGCTAATTTCACATTCAGATTTAAAATTTATTTTTTGATATTATACTTCATGTACATAGGCTTCCTTTTTGCTTATATGTGTCAAACAGGTAAATTAATTGAGTTTTATGACTAAATTAAAGAGCATAAAGTATGAAAATTAAATGTTGAACAAGAGAAAAAAAATACACAAAAAACCATCACAATTGATCCAACAACACAGAGTTTTGATGAAGGACTTCACCCCTCCTGGGCTACATCTCATTGGTTCAAATTCCATGGATTGGGCCTCTATATTAGCTCAAAGTGAAAAAAATATTGTTTACATTCATCTAGAACTCTTGAAGCATACACCAATGAGTTTATAATGCTCAAATCTATCAGAAATGACTATTCATTCTCTCAATTTGGCCTTCAGGTGATCTATGCATGGCCTTCCTTCCTGGTGGCCCTTAGCTTCATTTTTCTTCAAAGTGATAAAATCCTTTGTATAATTTCTCCTCTACCTCTAAAACTTGTACCAATGGATTAAGAGCATGCTAATATCTTAAGAATGACTCTTCCTGAGCCAAAATTGGTCAAAAATTGCTCTAGATATGGCCAAAAAAAATCCTAGTGAAATGCCTCCAAAACTAGAGGAGACTCCAATCAGCTCTGGCAAAATGGGGAGTCCAATGAAACTGGTAGAGTCTGCTAAACCCATCTCCATTTAAATCCAAGTTTAATTAGTTTTTAAGTTTAATTAGTTGGATAAGCTCGTTTTAACTGTGCATAAGTGCATTTCATAAAACATGGTTTAATTGACGTTAACCACTGGATTATTGGATTAACCCATAATTAGAATTAAACTTCACGCTTAAACATTGCACTTCGCTCGTGGTCATTGCAACAAGGTTTCATGGTGAGGGAGTTGGCCCGCAAGGATGGCACCATCCAAATCACCGCCATTGGATCCTGTTAACAATAATTATTAGTAGGGACCATAACAGGTTAAGTCTCAATACAATAGCATGGTGGTAAGGTGGTTGGATGGTGGAGGGTAGGTGGTTGGTTCAACCCCGGCCCCCGCACAGTAATTTTTCTTGATATTTAGTTTCCCGTAAAAAAGGTTAAGAACTTTGGGTTAAAATAAACATTCTCCAAAATAGATATGTGCCAATGGTATAGTTTCATAATTTGGTTTAATATAATAATTTGGCTTGATATAATATATGAATGACACCAATGTTCGGAATTTTCATAAATAAATATGCCACCATATAATTAAATTAGATGATAAGATAAATATGAAATTTGAACCATGGAGTTGGATAGGGTCCACCATAGAGGGCACATGGAAGCCCCTCGTTGCACCACGTGTCAGCCTCTATTTGGCTACTAATCCATATATATAAAAATTTCAAATTCAACCTTAGGAGGAAATCCTTAAAAAAAAATCCACTTTCAAACCAAACTAGTGAATCTTGTTGTGACACTTGTCACAGTTCCATTGGGAAAAAATTGAAGAAGATTCCTTGCATGTTGACTGGGCTACTATGTCATCAACCTATCATTGTTCTACATTTTTTTTTAAATTCGCCTATTCTAAACGATGATCAACATGTTATAAATTCTTCATAAGGAGTTTGTTTTCAATGAAACAAAGTGCACCAGATTCCTGGTGATGGGTTAGTCGTGATCGTTTAGTTTCCAATCAATTCTGAGCACCTTAATTTTTGAGCTTTTACACTGAGTACCTGATTAGTAATACCCCTCTTTTCTATGTAAATATTTTTATGTTTTTAGAGTGAATTATTTTTAGGTGTCATGGCTAGAAAGCCATGATGGATTTGAATTAAGGTGAACAGTAGAGTAAAATGATTTCATAAATGAAATTTATTAATTTAAATAAAATATAGAACTTACTTTGGAAAGAAATACTAGAGTTAAAAAAATTCTTTCAAAGGTTCTGAAACTAGTATTGGTGGAAGAAATCAGAATAATATCCCCTTAAATAACTCATAAAAAAACCTAGGATTTGATCAACAAGATTTAATGTGATGCAAAAGAACATCTATTAAATCATTTAGGGTAAAAAAAACATGGAGTAAGAGTAGAAAAAAGCACCACGGGAGAAAGAAACATGCTTGAAAGAAAAAGGAGATACCTTTTTCAAAAAAAAGAAGAAGAAAGAAAGCCTAGGCAAGTGGGTTGGAAGACCCTGGAAAAGTAGGGCGCCGCTAGGGGAAGAAATATGTTAAGGAAAAAATAAAATACATTTTGGGTGGAATCAGAGGAGGTTATTGCATTTCACCGGCAAGAGATTTTAGCTTAGAGGGAACTAGTATATCAGTTCAAGGTTGGGAGGATGGTGTTTCAAAAGAACAGTTCCAACAAAAAATATCGTTAAAATTTTAAAAATATTTGAGTTTGATTTCCTCATTAATTATTTCTTTGTGCCATAATTTTAATGTTATTCTTAATAGTTAGCAGAGAGACCTATTATCCATACATGCTAGTTATTTATGTTGCATAATTGTTAAATGTCGTTTTAATGTATAAATAGCTTAGTTTAAAGTTTCCTTGAATATTGTTTCAATGAGTAAGTCACATGATCACTCATTTTTATTAATAATACATGCATGCAAATTTATTTTTTTGGGCATATAAATAGGTATAGATGTGCTTTGTTCCATCTCTGAAAAAAATGTGTGAATGCAAGGATGTAAGATACTTGTATAAGGAGAAAGAGATTGGGAAATAATTCATCTCTCCTTTCATTTTACTAAAACATAAACTTATGAAAAGAAATCGCTATATAATTACCGAGTGAAGTAAAATTTGATAGTCAGTAGTAATATAGTTAACACTGCTAGTTTTTTATAGATCTATATTGTGAATAGAACTTTGTTTAGGGTAATTAAGTGAGTCATGTTGTTAAGCTCAAACTAGTGATAGTTTTGGTTACCTTCTTAGGTAGGAAGTGAAGAGAAGTTAATCGATTTGTTAAATTTCTAGGAATTGCACGGAGTGGGAATAGTACCATGAGAAATTTTTTTAACGAATATCAAATAATCAAAGAGATCAATAGCACCATTACCATTAATTAATGCTTGAAAACATTATGGTTGTAGGTTTTGAGTATAGTTGTCGTGGAAATAATTTGTAGGACTAAGGGAGAAAAATATAGCTCACACCATAATTGTTGTAATAAGATAATTGTATTCTATTATAGGCATTAAATAATAGAAAATGTAACAAATGATATATAATTTTAATCATGGGGCCGATTAGTCCGTTGACTAACATATGTACATGTAAGAAGGTTGGACGTTGGGCAACAATAAGTTGACTTATTCATCTAACTACACGATAATGGAGAAACTTTTTAGAAAGAAGAAAAACATAATTATAAAGGCCGAGAAATTATTTATGGAGTGAGTCGCTTGGTGGATGTAATTCACAAATAAATCCACTCATGTTGACTACGAATTATAGAGTGAAACATAAATTATGTTCGATAACCACTATGGGTGCAAATAAAAATAACGAACAACAATTTAAAAATAGAGGAAACACATACACATTTGTATTCGTTCATGGGGGGAAACAGAGTCGATAGGTTAAGCAATACAATAGTAGAGAAATAGAATAGAAAAATAATGATTTAAATCATGCAAGATTTACAGTAACGAATTAAATAAGTTGTAGGATTTAACCCTGAACAGAAATTATCTACAAATGAATCTTAAAATAGAAAATAAAAAATAGCTAGAGCATAAAACATAAATATAAAAACACAAATATTTTCCCTTGGATCCCAAATCGGGATGACCAGCTTGATTTTTCATTATATTCCTTTTAGTGTTACAACAAATATATATACATGCCGAAGCATACATAAACCCAAATCCATTAACCTTGGATTAGAACATAACCGTTGTTCCCTTGACCGGATCTACAAAATACCAAGGCCAAAAACCATCGTACCCCAAAACCATGTGCAAACCCATGCACAAAACCATGGGTGGACCCACCCACCGAAAAATAAGGAGAAAAAAAAAATTATGGGGCGGTGCCACAAACCCTGATAGGGGGCGCTACTGCCTCCCCTGTGACCCCATCAACATTGCACCCAATGCAGCATATAGGGGGCCTATCGCCCCCCCTGTTACCCCCCCACATGTCACTATTCATGGAAATAATATAACACAAACCCAACATTCCCCCACTTGTTTTTTTCTTTCTGCAGGGGGCCAAAGGAGAGCTAATTCATTAGTCCATCTTTACAACACCCATTGTTTCTCTACACCAAGAGAACTTCTGAGTTCTCACAGACTTTGTCAATGCATCTACAACATTCTTCAAAGTGTCCACCTTTACCAGCAACACCCTTTTAGCCTCAACCATATATCTCACAAAGTGATATTGAACATCAATGTGCTTTGTTTTTGAATGATAAGCAGGGTTCTTAGCTAAGAAAATTTCACTTTGGCAATGACACTCTATCCTTATAGCTTGCTGCACCAACCCCATACTTGAACAAATCTTTGCAACGAAACAACTTCCTTGCTTGCATGCGTGGCTGCCATGTATTCTACCTTTTTAGTTGAAAGAGCCACTACAGACTGTATTTTACTCATCCAACTGACTGCACCTCCAAATAGGCTAAACACATACCCACTTGTAGATCTTCTTTGGTCCAGATCTCCAGACTAGTATTCATCAACAAAAAGATGAATGTCCAACACTCTTTCCAATCCTGGTCTTCCCTTGTAGCACAAGTCATAATCACTAGTGCCACACAAATATTTGAAAACCCGTTTCACTACTGTCCAATGCACCTTCCCCGGGTTTGACATAAACCTACTCAATACTCCCACTGCATGTGAAATGTTTGGTCTATTACAGACCATTGCATACATCAGGCTACCCACTGCACTTGCATATGGAACACGAGACATATCCTCCTCTTCTTCTTCTGTCTTGGGACACTGTTTAGAAGAAAGCTTTGTACCTACAGGAATCAGAACATTCACTAGTTTACTAGCCTCGCATATCACAACCTCTCCGTAATATAGCTTCGAAATACTTCTCCCTGGTTTAATCGTAGCCTTCGCCCGATCTCTCTTAATTTCCATGCCCAAAATATAGTTTGCAGCACCAAGATCCTTCATGTAGAATTTGGAG
Organism: Pinus albicaulis; assembly: GCA_034641835.2. Lineage (NCBI taxonomy): Eukaryota > Viridiplantae > Streptophyta > Pinopsida > Pinales > Pinaceae > Pinus > Pinus albicaulis. The sequence goes on along the minus strand of CM076578.1, from coordinate 1,571,317,374 downwards.
AACAATTGGGTCTTCAAATCTTGGATAATTCATTTGTCATTTCCAATCAACAACATATCATCCACATACAAGACCAAATAAATAACATGGTTACCAATTAATTTAAAATAAACAAAATGATCCTCCTTGCTTCTGGTGAAGCCAAGTCCCCATATATAGGTATCAAATTTCTGATACCACATCCTTGGTGACTGTTTTAACCCATACAGAGACTTCTTTAACTCCGTATACCACCTTCTTCCCTTCACCATAAATCCTTCAAATTGTTTCATGTAGATCCCCTCTTCCGTATCTCTCGTGAAGAAATGTTGTCTTCACATCCATATGTTCTACCTCAAAAATCAAATGCAAATGTAAACATATAAAAGTAATCTAATAGAAGTAACTTTGGCAATAGGAGAAAAAATATCACCAAAATCACCTCGACACCTAGGAATAACCTTTCGCTACAAAACCAAGCCTTATATTTCTCCACCTTGCCTTATACATTCATCTTCTTCTTAAACACCCATTTTCTCCCGATGGGCTTCCTTCCAGCTGGAAAATCGACCAGATCCCATGCCTCATTTTTGTGCAAGTATGCCATTTCATCAACCATTGCCTCCTTCCATAGTTTTCCATCCTATGAATCCATTGCCTCCCTGACAGTTCTAGGATCATCATCAATGATAGTTTAAAAAAAATTGAACATAAAGAATATGGACTATACCTTTCTGGCTACCTTCTTTCTTGAACTGATATTCTCATAGCTAGAGTTTGTGGCTCTTCCTCTTCTGAATATTTTTCTTTTGTAGAGTATGATTCATCCTCATTTAGCTCAAAGTCCATCTTCCCATGTCCCTTTTGTAGTACTTCATGTTTAAGAACATCTTTCACCTCTATAAAAACCACATCTAGGATGTAGGGCCACCTTCCTTGTTTCTGGGTTCCAAAGCTTGTAACCTTTTAAAGCATCCTTATACCTAAGAAATATGCACCTTTCAAATGTATTATTCAACTTGGTCCTTTTCTCCTTTGGAACATGTACATATGCATCACATCCAAATACCCTGAGATGTGAAAGAGAGGGTTTCTTACCAGTCCATACCTCATGTAGAGTCTTATCCTCCAACGCTAATGAAGGTGATCTGTTAACCAGGTAACATGTAGTCTCCACTACCTCTGCCTAGAATTCTTGTCCTAACCCGGTACTACTGAGCATGCTTCTTGCCTTTTCCATCAGCGTCCTGTTCATTCTTTCTGCAACTCCATTTTGTTGAGGTGTGTATGGAGTATTCTTTTGTCTTGTTATACCACACTTCTTACAGAACTCTTCAAATTCCTTCTTGCAGAACTCCCCACCATTATTTGTCCTCAACACCTTTATCTTCTTCTCTGTTTGGTTTTCAACGAGAGCCTTAAATTCTTTAAATTTGTCAAAGACTTCAGATTTCTTCCTCAAGAAATATATCCATGTATTCCTTGAGAAGTCATCTATGAATGAAACATATTACATAGACTTACCCAGTGATGGAACCAACACAGGTCCAAATAGATCACTGTGCACAAGCTCTAATATATTATTCGCCCTCTTAGAACCAGAAGGAAAACTCACCCAATTCTACTTCCCATATACACAATGTTCATAGAAATTGAAATCTAGAGAGATATTAGACATACCTTCTACCATACCATTTCCATGTGGTATCCGAAGGCCCTTCTCTCTAATATGTCCAAGCCTTTGATGCCATAGCATGGTCTTTATCCAAAGACTGCTAGGCTTTCCGCTCCACTTTCGAGAACCATAGAAATATTGCACTAACTTGGTACAGCTTTGCCGTGTCGGGGAAATGTTGTCATTGATGGCAAAGGAGATGGCAAAGGTAAAGATAGGTGCGCACCTAAACTATCCATAACGAAAAAGAGACAGAGAGGTAGCAGAGGCAGCAGAAGGAATAGAGGAATTGAAGCAGAAGCAACAAAGGAATTAGAGACAGAGCACTGTTGTTGAAAATTCCTGAAGGAGTGTAATACAGAGGTTCATTCATGAATTAGGGGTTTAATACAGTTTGCAGAAGAATTATTGAGCAATTATTCATTAATTGAGTTTGTATGGGATAGACTTTGATTGAAGACTAAATATGTAGTATGAAATTAAATCCGGAGAATACAAATGGCGTAATAGTTGTTAGAGTACAAGCAACATATATACATATATCCGTTTATGAAGAATTGTGATAATTGTGAATAAGTTCCATGTGTGGCTTTATGTACTTCGGTCAAATCATATGAGGACCTTGTCCCAATGTAATCGTGCCAAGCGTGTTTAATTCGTATGGAGAGGACTCAGGTATTTATTGGTGAAATTCCCATAAGCTCTTGTAGAAGCCGGACTCCGTAACCTGTTGCACCGCTTGTATATTCGTGAAGAAGAATGTATGATAATGTGTAGAAATGGTGTCCAAACTGTATGCGCTTGTGGGGAGAATATACAAAACCTGTGACGAGAATTCTGTATGAATGAGACCCTGTAGCAAAGTATTTATAAGAAATGCATAATAAACCTCTGCATAAGAATAAACAAAACCGTGTTATGTATGGTGGAACTCTACAAGGGTTATGTATGGTGCAAGGTTTATGTATGGTGGAACTCTGCGTCAGAGCATAAAAGAACCTTTTATAACAGGAAACCATGTATTGACTACAGTATGAATGGAGGCGGAACTAGAGTCAGAGGCGGAACCATAGTCAATAGTCGTAACAAAATATATAAATAATAAAGGAGAACTGGAACCTTGACCGGAGGAACCATGAGGGGACTGAAACCACGAGTGGGTTCACGGAGGTGGATTTCCCAATTCCACACCACCTTTCGACCGTAAGGTGGTTTTGCAGAAATCGCAGCGATTCCATAGACTTCGTGACACGTGGCATAGGCGGTATTGGAAGCCACCATTTAACTTGCAATTTCGCGCGTTATACACCGACCAAAGATGCCAAGCGAAATGGATATAAACTGTCGATCTGGCGAAGGAGCATCGGATGGAGATCATTGAACGAAGATGCGCGAGGTTTAATAAAAGTGCACGGAGATTAAGCCAGGTACGGTGCATTCCGTGGATTGGTCGTTTGACTGAATTGTGGGGCCTGGCGGAGTCATATATATAAATGAATTGGTTTAATCATGGTTTTCGACGTTTTATGGTCTTAATATAAGGTTCGGAGGTAATATAAAATTCGGAGATACGTGCAATGGACTCCGGGTATTAATATAAGGCGGCAAACTTGGTGATCATGTTCGACAATAAAGTTGAACTCGTAATTATATTATATATTACCATGGTCTTGACATTTTATTAATTATAATATAATTTAAATATGCGGATGTCGGGTTATTCATATGGACGAATTTCATATATTATATGTGTTGAGATACTATGGTGTGCATATAATGGTTAATTGGCACAATATGAAATATGAAATATGTGAATGGGACCTAATACATGTACATGTAATGGACTTTCGGATTATAACTGAAGAATTGAGATATTAAAATGAGCAGACTTGTTTTTTTTTTATTAAAGATTGCCAACGTAGAATAAAGAGAACATGCGAGAGTGCCCGGATTGGGAAAATGATTGGGCATGAGTTTAGGATGCATTTACACACAGTTAAGTGAAATATTGGAATTTATTGGGACTGTGGGTACTGGGATAGTGAACAGGTGATTAAACACAGAGATGAAAGTTCGTGAACAAGAAAAATATAGGGATTCAAAAGAGCAATGAACAGGTGAAATGTGCAGATGACAGTAAACAAAGAAGATGTAGAACAGCTTCTTAACTGCAGTAGAAAAAGAAAAAATCCAGTAAAGCCAAATTTCAGAAGATGAGCTGAGTGAAATTGAAATGTGTAATTAAAAATGTGAATGTAAATGTTGTAATTATTTTTATTGTTTGTGATGCAAAGGAAAGTATCCTAAGGAAAAGACAAAATCCCACTGTAGCATGAAATTTTGTACATATTATTATGATTTTAAATTGAGTTGGATAAAAAAAATGAGGAGGCAGAAGACCAAGGGGTATGACCATCCATTTCGAATTCCTAGAGGAAAACAAACAGTCATGTGAGGATTTCTATAAGTAATATCATTTTGATATGCAAAGAGTAGAGTTAGAAGAGGTAAGAGAGAGTGAGTGAAGAGAATGCATAAATGAAGCAGTGAAGCAGAGAAGAAGGAGGAGCTGAGTAGAGAAGAAGGAGAAGCTGATAGAGAATCTGAAAAGATGCAGAGATGATACAGGGAAGATATGAGAATAGATGAATCGCAGAGCAGATGGAACATAACAGAGCTGATATCCGAGGTAAATCAGCAAGTGTTTCTCTTTTGAAAGAGTAAGGAAGTTGGAGCTTCCCTATCAAGTTGTAGCTTGGATAGATGTCAGCTTGTAGCCGATCGAGGCTGGGATGCCCTCCCGTAGGTTGGTGCTCGCAAGTAAAATAGATGGAGTTGTCGTCTCCACATCAAGTTGTAGCTTGATAAAGTGTCACTTGTAGCCGACTAAGGTTGGAGCCTCCGTAGGTTATGCCTCGCAGAAAATTAATGGGGAGTTGGATCTTCCTTGCAAGTTGTAGCTTGCGGGGCACCGAGGTAGGAGCCTCCCGTAGGTTGCGCCCTTACGAAAATCGTTGGTGAGAGGGAGTTGGAGCTTGCCTTTGCATCACAACAATAATAAGATGTGGTTTTCTCCTTTATGGGTTTCCACTTATATCTGGTGTCTTTGTGCATGTGTTGATGTGATTTATCTAATCTGCTTAATACTTGTTGCTCACATATTAAGACTGTTGTTACATTAACAAATCTGTTTGATACTTGCTGCTCACTAATAAAGATTGCTCACATATTAAAGTTGATCATCAAGTGAAGGTGTAAATAACTTTTAAGAGAAAAGTTTTAAAATTCCATGTATGTGTTAAACTGATTCACCCCCCCCTCTCAGTTTAACTAAGGGTTCAACACCTTGAAGCTTGTATAGAGTTCCAATCCGAACTCCCCACATTAATACTAGTGCTCCCCGAACCATCTTACAGGTATCTTTCTCGAACACTGTTTTTACACCTGCATCATCCATATTTCTTAAAGAAATCATATTTCTAGCCAATGTAGGAATATGCAAAATACCAGGAAATGTTCTAATCCTTCCACCTTGCAGCCTTAGCTTGACTTTTCCATGTCCGAAAATTCTAGCCTTCCTATCATCCCCTAGGAAGACATCACTGCCATCATATTTCTTATACTCACAGAACCACTCCCTATGGGGAATAAAGTGAAAGGATGCACCCGATTCAATCAGCCATGACTCATGATCTACACGTGTATTTGAAGAAGAAGCCAAATACACATCCCCACCTTCATCCAAGGTGTTTTTTCCTCTGCAGAAGGAGCATCATCAGATCCCTTTCCTTCCTCAGGAGATTTATATTTGCAGTCCTTTTTGTAATGCCCTTATTTTGCGCATTTCCAGCACATATTTATAAACCTTCTAGGAGATTTCGATCTCCCTCTCAATTTATATCTCCCACTCGAAACCTTATTATTATTTCTATTCTGGGACCTTCCTCATATAGATAAGGCATCTCAATTCTTAACCTCCATATTTCTCCGTCTCATTTCCTCAGACAGTAAGGTTGAGACAATGTCATCAAAATTCAAGGTAGTTGTATTGCTACCTACTGCAATAACCAGACTATCCCACGAGTCTGGTAGAGAACAAAAAAAACCGTGCACTTATATTCATCTGAGATTTAATATCAACATATGAAAACTGAATTACCACAGTATTGAAGGCATTTAGATGCTCTGTCATTGAGTCTCCATCCTTCATCCTCAGGTTATACAACTTTTTCCACAGGAATAATTTATTCACTAGAGAATTAGATTGGTACAAAGTCCCAAGTTTGTTCCACAAATTATTCACCGTAGCTTCCCTGGATACATTCAACAATACTGAATCTGAGACACGCAACCATATTGTGCTCTTTGCCTTCCGATCGAACTTCTTCCAGTCTTCTTCTAACATTGCCATTGGTTTAGTACCTGGATCTGCTACGATCCACTAGTCTTTATCCACAAGTAGATCCTCCATCTTGAGCTTCCACAACTCAAAACTCTGATCATTAAATTTCTCAATCTCTATCTTTCCACTACTTGCCATCTTCTTTCACTGCAAGAATCAATCTCGTAGATCTCCCACTGAACAGTGTCTACCACAGGCCTCAGAAAAAAACCCTCAGTAGCAAAGGCGTCCCCTTGAAGCCGAAACATCTTTGGTACGAAATGTAGGTTTTAACCCTATATAGAAATTATCTACAAATGAATCTTAAAACATAAAATAAACAATAGTGGGAGCATAAAACATAAAACAGATAAACACAGAGATTTTCCCTTGGATCCCAAATCGGGATGACCATCTTGATTTTTCATTATATTCCTTTTAGTGTTACAACACATATATACATGCTGAAGCATACATAAACCCCAATCCATTAACCTTGGATTAGAACATAACCATAGTTCCCTTGACCGGATCTACAAAATATCAGGGGATGAAAAACATCGTACCCAAAAACCAAGTGCAAACCCATACACAAAACCATGGGTGGACCTGCCCACCAGAAAATAAGGAGCAAAAAAATTTTCTAGGGCGCTGCCCCGAACACCAATAGGGGGGCTACCGCCCCCCCTATGACCCCCCGACGTTGCACCCAGTGCAACGTACAGAGGGGGCTATTGCCCCCCCCTGTTACCCCCCCACGTGTGACTAGTCATGGTAAGAATATAACACAAAACCAACATATGCAACTATAAATAAGTGATACGACTTTCTAGTAAACACGTTTTCATATAGGAACCACCTTAAGGAAATAAAAATTTATACACAATCCCAGAGAGTCGATGTAATTACATTGTTCTATCTCCTTCAAAGGATCTGGGTAAATACCCAGTTTTGTAAAAATAAAATAAAATTAGAAATTATGAGTCCTGAGCTAAGGTTGTACACACAACGACGATTAGGAGGCTGATTCGTCGGGTGTTTCAAATTTTCTTCTCCAGCAAAGCACAAGATGGGCAACGTAAACCCATGGATGATTTCAAAGAGCTCGAAGAACTGAAAATCAAGCAAGGCATCCTCAATATTTTGTGTCTGGTCAAAGGATTTAACAATGATAGTCATAAAGAATAGGCATCATGGAAACAAGTTTTGAAGAACAAAGAATATTATCTCTTTTTTTTTGGATACCAAATATGATCCTTTTGATGTTTTTACAGGCTACCCAGCTTAGTGGGAATGATACATTATAAATTCTTATGAAACAATATAGGATAATGTATAAGATGGAATACAATCTATGATGGCATATGATGTAACTAAATGAAACAAAAAATATTATGCTGGTACTATATATAAACTAGTAGTTTTTTCCTCTGAAAAAAAGCAATGATTATGTTATCTGAAATATTGTATAAAAAAAAAACATGCAAACAGTACATTTTAGAAATTCCATTTCCTCTTAGAGCTAGAGACAGAAGTTATATTCCACATAGAAACCAACATGGGACACTTCTACTGCAAGGGAACCCTTTTGAGTATATGGGAAGCACTGACTTGTGGAAAGCAAGAATATTCATCAAATGCTAAAAATCACTTCAATGACCAAAAATGTTACACTACATAGGTCCATTCATATATTTATTTATTATTAAAACAAGAAACATAGAATTCAGAGTGAAAGTAGAATCTTAGACACTAAGTGGAAAATAAAAAACACCCAATAGAAATTAAATCCTACTTAGTCGAAGGAGAGGGTCAGTGTTATATTTCTGAAACCTGAATATGCGAGTACCGAGCTATAAAAAATAGAAGAATCAATATTACTCTTTTGTAATTTTAGTGGTAACTAAATTAAAAGAAAAAAAAAAAGTACATAGGTTAACCCTACCACTACAACGATAATGAGAGGGTGTATTTTGGAACTAGGAAACGAGATGCGAAATTTAAATGAGATTTGGTAGGAGGGGGAAGATACCAAGAAAACTATGAAATCATTATGATTTCCTATAGGAAGAAATGACCCATTCAATGTGTGGAAAGCTCATCTGAGTATTAGTGACCTGAAGTAGGGGATTCAAGTAGGGGAGCCATTGCCAAATTAACTCTATTAAAAAATAATAATGAAAGAACTGTAACCAAATTAAAAAAAAAAAAAAAAGTAAAAAAAATTGAAGGGATTATTTCCTCTTATCGAATATTTCCAAGCAGGGTTGTTACCGAATTTATCTTGTAGGCTAATATGATAATTGAGACAACCCTAGTTCCTCCATTCGATGGAATCACACTTGAAATCTTTAACAAAATAAAAGAAAATGAAAACAAAAAAGTGGTTAAACTCTACCAGGAACGGAACAATTGGAACATGAATGACTAAATTTAAATATGTAACACTGAAATAATAACCCTTACCTAATACTTCGTTCCAATAGCTAACAAGGACCAGCTACAACAAGGAAAAGTTGGGGTTGTGTGGTAACTTCTTATTGTGAGAGCTCCAAAAGACTTTGCAGGAATAAATTAGGGAGAAATGAAGAACTAAAAAAATGAGTTAGGGATTTTTCGCCAAGTTTCCACCATTAGATCTCTAGGTAGCATCACCATCATCCATTTTCGATCATAGATGAATCATGTAATCACCACAAGTTTGAAAAAGGCCAGGTGGACACATCATTGCAGAGTACAAAGTATTGGAATTTCAAAAAGCCTTGAAATTTTAAACAATTTATTGAAAATTTTGTTGGGTTGATAATCACTTCTAAAGAGTTCCACGTAAGGTTGAAAAAATAATTCCAGAGCTTACAAATTAAGTTAAACCCATAGTCTTAACACTTATGACCTTAATTATGGATGTCTAATCATATGAAATAAAGTGTGACCATAATATTATCCTAAGGGTTTATATATAACATATTTGTTAGAGAGGCCATAGTAAAATTATCCATAACAAATCCTTATCAAGGGATGTGACGAAAACATGTATTAGAAATGATATTAGAATCGAGAAGGTATATAGGAATGAACATAAGTGGGGTTAAATTAAAAGGTAGTACCCAATCGTCATTTTTAATGAGATGAGTCATAAAAGTAGTTTTGTCTAGAGTAATATTACCCTATCATTAGGGGAATTTTGAGGTCTAAAATGGGCCTCCTAAGGAAATTATAAAATAATAGTGGGAATAATAAAACAATATTTGATTACACCATCAAATTTTACAGGGAAAAAAAGAAAAGACTACTTTTTCAACTCATATTTTCAATTTATCTCCAAAATTTTATACTCAAATTTCGAGTGGGAGTACTCGTTGGATGAAAAATTTAATTTCTCATCCAAGGAGTACCCATGTTGCACAATTTTGATGGGTCTTGCTACACGAAAAATGAGAAATACTTGAAAAACCGTGATTGTAATAATGATTTTTTTTATGTATTTCTGATTTTTCGTGTAGAAGGGTCGATCAAAAGTATGCAACATAGGTACTCCTTGAATGAGGAATTAAATTTTGGATCTAACGAGTAATCCTAATCGAAATTTGAGTAAACATTTTGGGAGATAAGTTTAAAATACAATTTGAAAAGTAGTTTTATTATTTTACTATTTTTTAATCTTTCTACCCTTTTACTTAAGAAATGGTGAATCATCCCCCATGGTTGACATCATCATCTTGAATCCTATTGGTTCTTATAAGTTTATTTTTGCTGTAAATTTTTCTTAGCAGGCCCATTTTAGACCTCGAAATTCCCTTAATGACTCTTTATTAAAGCAAAGGTTATTGAAAATTTTCACGGGCCGAGTATGCTTGTCATAAAATATTAAAAAAAGAATTGACATGGAACTTGACTTAGAGTTGCGAAAGAATGGTATCAAAGCCTCAATTTCAACAATGGGCTTGCAAGAAACCATCAATGTAAAATGAAAATGTGCAAAAACGTAAATGTGAGATGCTAATAATAGTTGTATGGTTTATAAGGTACATTGGTGGAACATGCCATAACAAAATGGAGGAGAATTCTCCTCCATCCATAACAGTTGGTGAAGAATTATACGTTTATTTGGGGAATGCAAGTACCCCACAAACCTCTCAATTTATGGATGTCATTAGAAAAATACAACAAGAAATGGCTCATCTCAGGAGTAGTAATGAACTCATGGTAAAATCTACTGAAGAGTAGGAAATAACGATAAGGGAATTGACTCAAAACTCTAGTCGTCAAATAAGAGAACCAAAAGCACCAAAAAGGAACAGTGTGGAAATGCAATTAGAGAAGTTTGAAAGTGAAGGTGATTCAAATGGGACTTATCCAAGATATTAAAGGAGAAAAAGGAGCATGGAACTACAAGGGGAGTTTAGGAATATAAAGCCTCCTACTTTTTATAAGGAGAAGGAAAAAGATGTAGAGCCTTGGCTCCTAAATATGACCAAGTATTTTTATTTCTATGAGTATGATAATAACTTAAAGGCCAGATTGACCATTTATCAATTGTAGGGAATATCTTCTCTCTGGTGGGAAGAGGCTAAAAGTTTGCATACCTTGGGGGAAAAAATAGTTTCCTAGGGGGGTTCAAAAAGTATTTTAAATCTCGATATTTGAAGGAGAGGTACTATAATGATCGCGCCAAGTAATTTCATGAGCTAAGATTAGGACAATCAACAATGGACGAGTTTGTGGAAAAAATTACCAATTTATTACGATGTGTCCCTTATATTAAACATGATAAAGCCAAGGTACAAGGATTTTTTTAACTTCTTACCATCTCCTTACAAAGATATAATTGAGTTCGATAATCCTAAGATAATGGATGATGCAGTAAGAAAAGAAATATTGTGCTACCAACAGTATAACTATAGAGGTGAAAAGAATAAAATCTTGGAAAAATAAAGACAAAAGAAAGACTATAATGAGTGAAAAGAAGCGAAATTCCTCTTATCTTAAAAAATTTGGGAAGGACCATCAGCAGAAGAAATTCAATAAAACAAATTTAAATCATTTGGCACAGTCTCAAACTGGGTCAAAACCAATGGATTTGAACAAAAAAAATGTCAATGAGGTTAAGGAGAGAGAACCATTGAATTGTTGGGGGTGTGGTGAACCACATTTATTGATAGACTTCCCGCATAGTCCGCCATCCATTCTGAATATTCAAGCGGTCCACAAAGCAACAACTATGACTAAAAAATCCAAAAACATTCTTAAGATCAATGTTGGATGAGAGGATGTATAGGCTAAGAATCAATATACCATGATTTATATTGAAGGTACCATTTTAAACCAATATGTTTATGTTTTAATTGATGCTTGGGTTAATTTAATTTACATTAGTCCCCAACCTGTGGAAAAATGTGAATTAAAATATGAAAAATTCAAGACTGGATGGCTGGTACAATTAGCAACTAGTAAAAAAAGAAAGGTAACTAGTAATGTAAGATAGTGTCCCACTAATTTAAATGGTTACCCCACATAAATAAATTTAATTAATCTTCTTGTAGGGTCCTATGATGTATTAATCAACATGGACTGGTTGGAGAAACAAGGAGTGGTTATAAGCTATTTGGATAAAACTGTGTGATGTGTGATGAAATATGGGAAGCGAAATTAATTAAAGGAATACACAAGTCAATATCAGTTAGACAAATCTCAGCTTTACAGTTTAAAATGAGTGCTAGGAAAGGGTGTCAATTATACATGGTGCATGTGGAAAACAATAAACAACAAACCAAAAAGGAAAATTTGGATACACTGCCAATCATTAATTAATTTCGATATGCTTTTCTAGAGAAATCCTAGGTTTACCTCCCCATAGAGACATAGATTTCTCCATAGATTTAGTACCAGGCGCCATCCTAGTGTCAAAAACTCATTATCGAATGAGTATACTAGAACTAATAGAACTGAAGATGTAGCTATAAGAACTGCTATATAAGGGTTACATTACACCCAGTGTCTCACCATGGGGTTCCCCTATACTATTTTTCAAGAAAAGAGATGGAACATTTAGAATGTGCATAGATTATCGACAATTGAGTAAGTTAACTATCAAAAATAAATACCCACTGCCGCATATTAATTATCTATTCGATCAAGTGAGGGGAGAAACCATATTTTCAAATATATATCTACGAATCAGCTATCATCAACTGCAAATAAAAGATGAGGATATTCTTAATAAAACTTTTAGAACCAGATACTATCATTATGAATTTCTAATGCTACCTTTTGGTATTACTAATGCACCAACAATCTTTATTTGTTTGATGAATAATGTACTTCATAAGTACCTTGATAAATTTGCACTGGTGTTTATAGATGATATTTTAGTTTATTTCAAGAAGAAGAGCACAAATAACATTTGAAATTAGTGCTACAAACCTTAAGAGAACATTAGCTATATTTGAAACTTAGGAACTGTGAGTTTTATAAACACATAATACAGTATTTGGGTCACATTATTTGAAAGGAGGGACTGTATGTTGATCCTGAGAAGGTTATGGATATTGTATTTTGGCCCATACCTAAGTATGTGTCAAATGTCTACTCATTTATGGGAATTTAAGGATATTATCAGTGATTTATAAGAGGATTCTCTAATTTGGTCTACCCTATTACATTCTTATAGAAGAAGGGAACAAAATTTGGGTGGAAAAACAAGTTTCAGGAAAGCGTTGATAAATTAAAAAAATTATTGAAAATAGCTCCTATACTGAAATTCAGAGACCCAAACAAGGAATTCATTGTTTTTACTAATGCTTGTTTGGAAGGACTTTGGGGAGTGTTGATACAAGAAAATGTAGTAGTGGCATATGAATCTAGGAAACTAAAGCCACATGAAAATAATTATATGGTATATAATTTAGAACTAGCTACATTAGTACATGTTCTGAAGATGTGGAGACAGTACCTTTTACGAAAGAAATTTAACCTGGTGACATATAATATCAACTTGAAATATTTTTTCATCCAACCAGATTTAAATGCTAGACATGCTAGGTGGATGGCTTTCCTTAGTGAGTTTGAAATTGATATTATACACATAAAAGGAAAAGAAAAAAAAAAATTAGTGGATGCCTTAAGAAAATATAAATTTCTTTGTAAAGTGCCATAATATCAAGCTAACCATGGGGGAATATGTACTGAATATTCCAATGCTTTCCATTCCAATGGGAGGTGTTGATGTTGTATTGGAAGTACAATCGTTACAATATTTGGGGATAGTAGCTTTTGATTTTCAAGAAATTTTCTTGAATTTTTTTTTGAAAGGAAAGGAAGTTGAATTAAGGGGTATCGTAGGGAGGTCAGGAAAGATAATAAGCTCTAATGTCATGAAAAAGCTTCTAATGAAAGAACAATGAGGCATAATTGCACAATTATTCTCACTAGAAGTTCCAACATCAAAATCATCTATTTCTCAAGATCTCAAAAAAGTCTTGGACAATCATTCCAAGGTGTTTGAAACTCCCAAAGGACTCCCACATGTTCATGATCATGATCATGCTACTCGTTTGACTCTAGGAATTGTTCCTCCAAACATCATGCCTTACAGATATCCTTATGTCCAAAAGAGAAAAAATGAATGTATGATTGCAAAAATGTTAGAGGAAGTTATAATTCAACCTAGTCAAAGTTCTTTCTCTACTCCAGTAGCATTGATGCACAAGAAGGATGCATCATGGCACATGTGTCCTTATTTTTGGGAGCTCAATAAGCTCACTATTAAATATAAATTTCCCATTCCTATGATTGATGAATTATTGGATGAATTAAATGGAGGAATTTATTTACCAAGTTGGATATTCATTCAGGATCTCATCAAATTAGAATGAAGACTAAAGATATTTCAAAAATATAATTTCGAACTCATGAGGGTCATTATGAATTTTTGGTGATGCCTTTTGGCCTTTCCAATGCACCTTCTACATTTCAAGGGTTGATGAATTCCATTTTCAAAACCTTCCTTAGAAAATTTGTGTTAGTATTTTTTGATGATATACTAATCTACAACATGTCTTCGAGGATGATGTTTAACATGTTCACAGGGTGCTCAAACTATTGGGGGAGAAAAAATTATATGCAAAAACCTCCAAATGTTTCTTTGGAGTACAAGACATGAAATATCTCGGTCATATTGTATCTGAGGAGGGTGTGAAGGTAGACCCTAACAAAATTAAATCCATTAAGGAATGGAAAGTCCCCACAACCATAAAGCAGTTGCGAGGATTTCTCATGTTAAGAGGGTATTATCACAAGTTTGTTAATAATTATGGGAGAATAGTAGCACCTCTAACAACATTATTGAATAACAATGAATTTTCATGGACTCATGAAGAAACTAAGTCTTTTTAACATCTTAAAGAGGCAATGTGCCAAACATTGGTCTTAGCTATGCTAGACATCACAAAAACATTTATTATGGAATGCGATGCCTCAAGAAATGGAATTGTTGTTTTTTAAAGCAAGAAGGAAGTCCCATTGCTTTTGAAATTCATCCAATCAAAGGAAAGTATTTATAGAAAGCTATTTATGAGAAGGAAATGTTTGCAACACTACATGCTCTAAAGAAATGGTGGCCTTACCTAATGGGAAAGCACTTCAAGGTAAAAATTTATCATGATAGTCTTAAATAATTTTGGGAACAAAGACTATCTTCTGAAGAGTAGAAAAAATGGGTCACAAGCATGTTAGGTTATGACTTTGAATTCATTTACGAAAAAGGGAAGTTAAATTTTGTTGCAAATGCACTCTCAAGAAAGGATGAGGAGGTGGAAGCATTTCTTTGTGCCATTTATATTATCCAACCAGATTGGATAACCGAAGCAAGGGAGGAATGGTAGAATGATGAAGAAGTGTGGATACTCATTCAAATGTTGCAACAAGATACTAGTACATCTGATACATTTAGTTGGAAAAATGATTCATTATGGTAGAAAGGTCACTTATATAATCGTAATAATTCCCAATTAAACAAAAGCTTATTTTGGAATTACACACCTCTCCCCTAGGAGGACACTCAGGATTTTTAAAAACTTACCACGAGTGAAGAAATAATTTTTTTGGGATGGCCTTAAATATGATATTCAAAATTTTGTGGTGGAATGTTTGCTTTGCCAGCAAAATAAAGTTGATAAAATTAAGATCTCGGGTCTACTAGTACCTTTATCCATTCCAAGTCAATGTTGGGAGTATGTTTCAATGGATTTTATCACAGGCTTACCTAAGTCCAAAGGAAAGAGTTTCATCATGGTGGTAGTTGATAGACTTACCAAGTATGCACAATTTTGTGCATTATCTCATCCATTTAAGGCAAGTACAGTTCCTACTGCATTTATGGAAATAATTCAAAAGCTACATGGAAAACCAAAGATTATTGTAGGCAACGTAGATCCCATTTTCACTGGAAATTTTTGGACAGAATCAATTTCTTGTTTGGGGACTCAACTAGCTCATACCCCATCTTATCATCCTCAATGTGATGGGAAAACTAAGATAGTGAACAAATGTTTGGAAGGATATCTCTGTTGTTTTGTATCTAATAATCTAGCACAATGGGTCAAGTGGTTACCTCTGGTTGAATGGTGGTATAGGAATTCTTTCCATATTGCAGCAAAAATGATCCTATTTATGGCATTTTATGGATATCATCCATCATCCATCACATCATCATTAAGAGAAAATTCTAAGGTTCGGGCAGTGGAATATCACTTCGAGCATTAACAAACAAGTTCTCCAAATCTTACAGGATATCTTAAACTTGGCACAAAATTGAATGAAATAAGAGGCAGATCAAAATCGTAGTAAGAAAAGTTTTGATGTAGGATACTAGGTATTTTTACGGCTACAACCATACAAACAAATGTCCCTCAAGTAAGATAAGAGGGATAATGAATTATTTCCAAGTTACTATGGTCCTTACAAGGTGTTGTAAAATATTGGTACTATGACATACAAATTGGATCTTCATGTTTCTTCCCGAGTACACCCAATTTTCCATGTTTCATGCTTAAAGAAGGTTATAGGTGACAAAATTCCAATTAAAAAAATATTTCTAGAACTTGATGAGGAAAGAAAAATAATATTGGAACCTGAATTTGTCATGGAAACAAGAAATCGACAGCTCTGAAATCGATCAATTTCAGAGTATCTCATAAAGTGGAAGAACTTACACACTAAAGATTCCACATGGGAGGATGAGAATTTTATACAGAAGAATCTAGAACTACTCAAGCATTGAGGACAACACTTTTTGAAGGATAGGGGCATGTTAGGTCCCTATATTACTAGTGTAGTCCCTTATTTTTGTTAGTGTAGCCCCCTTGCTTTTAGTTTTGTACCCTTGTAGTCCCCATATTGTTATTATTGTGCCCCATAAAAGCCCATTATTGTTATTGTTGCACCCTTACATCATTATTGTTAGGTTGGCTAGGATTATATTGTGAACCCATGGACTCCTATAAATAGAGAGGAGGTTTTTTCATTTGAATCATCCAAGAATTTTTCATTTATGTAATGTAAAGGAGGTTTCCCCCTCGAATTTGTTGATTTCTAAGGAATTGATCTCTCTTTTCTTCTATTTTGGAGTTGGTTTCATAAAAATCTCATCCTAACTCTTCTTTTTCGAATACTTAGCTAAAATAGGTCTCCTACTTCCTCCTATTGCCTTATGAAATTCCTGCTCCTAATGAATAGGGAAGGTCCTATTTTCTTTTTTGAATCCTAAGAGAAATGGATCACCTTCTACATGCAAACTATGTACACTCAGTAGTATACAATAATGATTAAAATTATTCCTTTTTCTTCCACTCAACTAGGAAATTCGAATTGCATGCATGAATAGGGGTATTTTTAGTAAACTAACTCATTAACTAAGATATTAGTGAGTTAACAACAGTTGCAACTACTCAATTGAACTCATATTAACTCTATTCTAGACTAGAGCTCAAATAATTGAATTTCACTAAATATAACTCCACTATAAAGCTATATCTTAGCAATAAACTCATGCACAACTCTACTTCTTGCCCACAAACTGGAATTGACTCACTTAATTGAATGATTTTTCCATGTCACTCTTGCTGAAGTGCAAATTCGAATTTCATCATTTGACTTAGGCACAAGAAAATGAACCCTTTTATTTCTATGATTTAACACTCCTTCTTAGCAAGAAAATGGTTTTGAATAACCCCAATATTTCTCCCATGGAACTCGAACATGGATCTTGACAAATCCTTTGTAAAAATGTCTTCATCCTTCTCCTTTGTAGGAATGTACTATAACATAAAATTCCTCCTCTACACATAATATCTTAGGTGATGTTACCTGATGTCTATATGTTTGGACCTATCGTGAAACACTAGATTTTTAGAGAGTTTTATACAACTCTGATTGACACAATGGGCCAATGTAGGCTCCATCCCGTAATTGAAGAGACTAACCGAGATCTTCCTCATCCAAATAGCCTCGCATGTTTCTTGACTAGAATCCATATACTCGGTCTCTGTTGAGCAGAGTGTTTCAGATATTTGTTTCATGTTGTACCAAGAAACTATCATTGATCGAATACTAAAGAGTGCTCCCAATGTGCTCTTCCTATTTGAGGGACTCCCTATCCGATATGCATGTGTAAAGCCTCAGAGTTTCAATCCACAAGTTTTTATCTAACATAAACTAAATTTTAGTGTGCCTATGAGGTATCTAAGAATTAAATCCATATTTTTGGGGAGGGGGTTTATATCATCCTCCTTGATTACTATTTGTGCCCATTTCTCTATTATCATAATTTGAATCATTGTTATTTATTGTATTAGATTTATTACTCATAGTTAAGAGAATTTTTATTAACCTTTTAAAAAATATATATTTTACCTCAAGTTTTTTTGGGTTGGCCATGGTATTTAGTCCATGTTGTCGAGAGACAGGACCATAGTAATCGCAAATGATTCAATAGCATTGGTATTTATGATATCTAACCTAAATTTTTTACCCGTCGAGAATATTAGAGCCTATAAAATTTCTGTATTAATTTATGATGACCATTAAAATTAAAATTTATGGTTATGGCCTCTTCACCATGCAGGGAGGCCAAAACCATATGTTATATCTATTTATTTCCTTCTCATTTTCATTTATTTCGTTATCATTTTGAATTGTTGAACTAATGTTATTATTATTTCAAGGCATTAAATATGCCATGGGAATGAGCTAGGCAAAGTAACCAAGGAATATCTGCATCTATTCACACCTACACCGCTTGACCAATTATCAAGATGAAATTATAGCTATATAGATGTATTATCACTGCATCGCTTTACCATCCATTAAAACAAGCTGAGTCTGGAAAGAATGGGAAATGGGAGGTAGGGATAACCATGATTTTGTGGGCAAAAACCCAGTGGAAGATACAAGTGATGTAGAAATTTTTCCTCAGTTCAGATTCTGCAACTCCCCATCTTTACTTTGAAATGGATTTCTTGGTTCGGTCGTGATGATGAGGAGATGACCCCGGACCTTTGCAAGTTGAATCATAATCTTAGTGTGAGAATGAATAAAATATATGCAACACAGAATGAATAATGATACCATGAATATATGGAACAGACAAAGATTCATTTTGGTAGGCATAGCACATATATGCTCGAGAAATACTTTCCCATCCTGTCAGGGGTTATGGTATTACTGCAAACCCTTTTTGTCCTTCTTTTAAAAACTGTTAAAGAAACTGTATCAATTTTTTCAATGAAAAATATTTCCTAGTTAACAATTTCTCGTCAGAGATACCGAGTAAATTTTAAACTCATCTATGCTTAAAGTTGAGTTTTATTTTAAGAGAAATTTAATGGTTTTATTACTTTCGAACAACAAAATTTTGAAAGAATTTTTATCATATTTACTGTTATTTTATTTCATAAAATATTGTAACTATAACCTAGAACTATAACCAACACTATATGTTGATAAAATGACATGATATCTTGATAAAATGAAAAGCTATATCTTCGAACTCGTCCGATTGATACCACTCGTAGAAGGCATCACTAGTATCTGTTTTCGTCTGCATATAAGGTACAAAATCATGGCTTGTAATTTTTCCACCAATACACACTATCGGTTATGGGTACCTTAACCTTAATCTTGTACTCATAAAGGTAAATATAAAAAAAAATAGATCGAATATAATTCGAGTGTTCAACATATAATATTCCACAAAAATAAAATTTGAATGCCTTAATAATGGATGGTACAAAATGCTTCTTGTTACTTTTTGATGGTATGAGATTCATGGCATATGCTCATTACCAAATACTCCACCCTTTGTTCTGACCATAGTGACAAAGATTAACGCCCTCCATGATATTTGAACCCTTGAGCTCCTCATATTGCAATGATTGTTGCTCCTTTAATATGTTGTAAACACTGGCAACCACTACCATGAATAAAACTTGCAGCAGCCCACACTTACATTCAATTTTTGTTGCAAGGAAGGACATAGCACCAGATCCAAATCCATGGGCATTTTTACGTAATATTAGAAAAAAAGTACCCGAGCCTTTACTATGCATTAATTCCTTACCCACCACATTCAATTAACTTTTTCTCGCATATCGCAACCTGCAAGTTTTAAGATTTTCCGCTTAAGACTTCGACAAAACTTATATTTCTGGAGATGTGATTTGGTGGGATGCATCATACCTTACCACATTACCAAATCTGCCCACAAGCCTTTGTTATTTCCTTATTCCTTACCTTTTCACATTTCACACTTCTCATTGTTTAAGTGCCTGCATACCACACTTCTCACATCTTAACATGTACCATTTAAGCCCCGCACCAAAACTTATGATGTCGCGATGTGACATCGTCATTGCACATCACAAATCTTAAATATCGCACTTGACAATTTTTATGATTTAGCTTTTTTCCACCTGCATTTCACACTTTGAATTTCTTATGACTTACCTTTAAGCGCTCGCAATTTATTTCATTTACATTTTGATACAATCACAATTGCATGTCACAAGCTTAGGAGGATAGCACCGGCAAAGTAAATGTTATAAGTTGCGATGCGATCGAAATCACATATCGCAAAGCTAAACAGATAGTGCCCCCAGGTTGAAATGTTTAATTTATGATGCGATCATGCCATCACACATTGTCATTGCAAGATTTTAAGTTTTCCCATATCAGGCCCAGTTAAAAATTATAATCGCCGAAATGCGATTTGCGATAAGGGCATGGATGTGATGTGGTTTCGTAGTCAAAACCTATAACATTTCAAGTTCGGCATTATGATTCCTATGTGTTGTTTTGTGAATAATCAGGCTTTCGCAATAGAAGGATGATTCTATGGTTATCCATCCTGTCTAGAATTGAAGAGCATTAGATCTTTAGGCTCTAACCATTTTGTATTAAAAGAATGTAATCTCATTTTTTTATAGATTTGAATAGAAGAAGAATTCCTCTCCTGTGTTCTTGCTCTGTCTGTGTGGATTTTATTTTTTTCCACATATTTCATTTCTCTATGTTGAAAGGGGGAAACACATCCCTATGTTGTTTATTTCCATTTTCCAATATGGTATCAGAGCAGGTTTAATCTCTCAGTGAAGGAAAGTGTTCTTTACTAAACAGTTGAAAGGTTGTTTTGAGAAGCAGATTCTCCAGCAGTGAGAAGGTTTTTATTTACATAGTGAAAATGGCAGCAACATGCACGAGCTTGACTAATCCACAAATACCACAATTCAATGGGAAGAATTACGCTTATTGGGCTATTACAATGAAGGCCCCATTCTCTTCATAAGATATCTGGGAGATGGTGGAAAATGGTTTGATATAATGAGCAGATGCAATAGCATATAATGCTTTGACACAAGCAGAAATAGATTTGTTGAGGGAAAATAAGAAGGACTCCAAAGCCCTCTTCTATATTTTCCATGCAATACGTGAGAGTATTTTCCTAAGGGTTTTAGGAGCAAGGAAGTCCAAAGAGGCATGGGATACCCTCTAGATAGCCTACCAAGGCATGGAAAAGGTGAAGACAACAAAACTTCAAATGCTGAGAAGATATTTTGAAATTGTTTGTATGAAAGAGTCTGATAATATAGACTCATTCTTTACACATGTGATTGGGTTGGTTACCCAAATAAGGTCTCATGGAGAGACACTTGAAGGAATGGGAATAGTTGAGAAGGTCTTAAGAAGTCTACCGTCAAGGTTTGATACCATAGTTGTGGCCATAGAAGAGACAAAGGATCTCTCATATTTTTCAGTGGATGAGCTTCATGCATCACTGATGTCTCATGAGCATAGACCGGATAGAGCAACAAACTCCTCATTGGAGCATGCATTTAAGACACATATGTTTTTTGTTCAAGGTAGAGGTCTAAGAAGATCAAAATATCAAGGAAGAGAAAGAAGCCCACACATAGGTGGAAGAAGAATCCCTACAAGCACAAGTAGAAGGGGTAGCAATCAGAATCCAAGCCAAGGCTCAAGCCATAATCAAGAACAGGGACAAAGGTATGATAAATATAATTTCCAATGTCATTATTCCAAAAAGTATGGTCATTATGCAAATGAATGTACAAAGAAGCAAAATGACAGGGGTAGTAAACGAAGTGTAAATATTACAAAAGAAAATCAGAACCATGAAGATTTGTTTTTAGCTTGTAATGTAACATAAGAAAAACAAGAAGATATATGGTTCTTAGATTCAGTGTCTAGTAACCATATGACTGGAAACATGGCAATGTTCTCCAATCTAGATGCAAGTGTAAAATATGAAGTGACATTGGGGACTGATAGAAAAATATTTGTCACGGGAAAAGGGAGAGTAAATGTTCTAACAAAGCTCATGTTGAGAAGAAAAGTGGACGCTGCAAAGATCTTGTTGAGAAGAAAATTGGACACTACATAAAAGTGTTGAGAACTGATAGAGGTGGAGAATATATATCCAAAGACTTCCTACATTTCTGTAGGGAGCATGGAATACACAAGCAATTTACCACAAGGTTTACACCTCAACAAAACAATGTAGTAGAAAGAAAGAATAGGACCATCATGGACATGGAAAGAAGTATGTTGAAGGCAAAGCATTTTCAAAATGAGTATTAGGAAGAAGTTGTCTATTGTGTAGCATATATCATAAATAGATGTCCCACCAAAAGTGTTATGAATAGAATTCCAGAATAAGCATGGAGTGGAACAAAGAAAATTTTCACTCACATGAGAGTGTTTGAATGTGTGGCATATTCACATGTCTCAGATTATTTAAGGAAGAAGTTGGAAAGCAAGGGGGGAAATGTATATTTCTTGGATACAATGATGAATCCAAGGCTTAAAAGCTCTATAATCCATCAACCAAGAACGTAGTCATCAGTAGAGATGTTTAGTTCATAGAAGAAGAAGCATGGGATGGAATTTTAGAGAAGACAGTAAATGTGAAGACATGTATGTCTGTTGAAGACAAAGAGGAATGGACTGCAGCAAGTAACTCCCATTAGGGGAATTTTGAGGTCTAAAATGGGCCTCCTAAGGAAAATGTACAATCAAAATTCATTTTATGAGAACCAATCACATTTTAGGGGATGATATCATCCCTAATGGTTGCGGTGTCATTGCTTGAGTTAAAGTTTCTTACTTGTCACATTCTCAATGGTGGATAAAAACTCATGGTTAACCATGGTAGTGCTCTAAGTACTTTTAAAGTCAAAGTAAAGTGCTCATAATAAATGTCATTTCACACCTTTTGAATAAAAATATATTATTGTCATTTCATATTTCTTGAAAGAAACAATGCATATTCCTATACATTTATTATATTATATTATATTATATTATATTATTTTTATATAGTATATTAATCACATGTTATTATACAGTTTAAATAATATAAAATTTAATAAATAGTATATAATTAAATTAAGAATTTATAAATTTATATTTATATTTTATTTTAAGTTATTTAAGTACAAAAGACAAATGCATTAGTTGTTCAATGATAGTGAATTTGTTTTGAAAATCTCATTCTTATTTATAGTCACATCAATACAATTTTTTTATTAATTTTATTTTGGTACAATTTTTGAATTGAATTTAACTATGGTTACATGGATTGTGGTGCAAAAAGTGAATTGAAAATTAGTAAATATTATTTTTTTGGTTTAGCTATTATTTTATTATTTCCTTAGGAGGCCCATTTTAGACCTCAAAATTCCCCTAATGTCAACGGTGGCTCATCCTCCACCTACACAAGCTCAACAAAGCACACCACAAGCAACAAATAGAACATCATTGAGAAACCAAGGAAGTTCTTCTACAAGCATACCACAGGGATCATCAACTCCCTTGAGTTCAAGTGAAACTCCAAGCACATCTTCAGAAAATATAAGAAGACCAAGATTCATAAATTTAAGCAAAATTTATGAGAAAGAAGAAGTTGATAATAGTGCTGGTATGAATTCTTTATTTTCATTATTTTGTCATGTAGATGACCCAATCCATTTTGAAGATGCAATCGAAGAAGAGATGTGGATTGAAGAAGTGAATGAAGAAATAGGAGCAATAGAAATAAATGACACACGGGAATGAGTGGACCTCCCACAAGGAAAATAAGTTATTGGAGTGAAATGAGTCTATGAGACCAGGAGAAACATTTAAGCCAAGATAGAAAAGCAAAAGTCAAGGTTAGTTGTCAAAGGCTACAAGCATCAGCAAGGAAGAGACTATGAGGAAAACTTTGCACAAGTTGCAAGGATGGAGACAGTGTAGACAATGTTGTCTATGGCAGCACAACAAAAATGGAAAGTTTATCAAATGGATGTGAAGTCGGCATTATTGAATGGAATGTTGAAAGAGTAGGTATATGTTGAAAAACCTCCTATCTATGAAATATAAGGCCAAGAACAAAAGGTGTGTATGTTGCGAAAAGCTCTTTATGGTTTGAAGCAAGCACCATGTGCATGGTATAACAGGATTGATGCTTACCTTATGGAAAATGGGTTCGACAAGTGTGATGGTGAACCCACAATTGACATCAAATAAAATTACGGTAAAATGTGTATTGTTGTTTTGTATGTAGATGATTTGATATTTACAGGTAGTGATGTTTCTCTCATTGCTGATTTCAAAGCAGTCCTGAAAAGTGAGTTTGAAATGAATGACTTGGGTTATCAAGATATTTTTTGGGCATAGAAGTAAATGTTATGAAACCAGCTCCAAAAATATAAGAAAAGAGAGATCAATGCCTTAGAAATATCCACTTCGTGGGGGAAACCTCCAATACATTACATAAAATAACGACACTTGGATGATACAAATGACCAAAACCTCCTTCTATATATAGGAGTCCATGGGGTCACAATATATTCCTAGACAACCTAATAATAATAATGTAAGGGCACAATAATAAATATATTGGGGTTACATGGGTACAACAATAACAATAAGGGGGTTACACTAATAACAATAAGGGACTATACTAGTAATATAGGGACCTAACATGCCCCTCTCCTTTGAAAAAGTGTTGTCCTCAATGCTTGAGTAGCTTCGGATTCTTCTATATAAAATTCTGATCCTCCCATGTAGAATATTCAATAGGTAAGTTCTTCCATTTGATGAGATACTCTGAAAATTATCGATCTCATAGCTATCAATTTCTTGTTTCCGTGACTGCTTTAGGTTCCAATATGATTTTTCCTTCCTCATCAAGTTCTATCAATATTGTTTGAACTGGAAGCTTGTCCCCTATAACCTTCTTTAAGCATGAAACATGGAAAACTGAATCCATCCACGAAGAATTAGGAAGCTCCAATTTGTATGCCATAGTACAAATATTTTGCAACACCTTGTAAGGACCATAGTATAGCTTTCTTGAGGGACATTTGTTTCTATGGTTGTAGCCGTAAAAATACCCAGTCTCCTACATCAAAACTTCTCTCACTGCGATGTTGATCTTCCAGTTGTTTCATTCAATTTTGTGCCAAAATTATTTTATCCTTTAAGAGTTGGAGAACTTCTTGTTGATGCTTGATGTGATATTCCACTACTTGAACCTTAGAATTTTCTCTTAAAGAAGATGTGATGGATGATGGATGATATCCATAAAGTGCCATAAACGGGGTCATTTTTATTGCAGTATGGAAGGAAGTGTTATACCACCATTTAGCGAGAGGTAACCACTTGAATCGTTGTGTTTGTTTATGTGATACAAAACAACGAAGATATCCTTCCAAAAATTTATTCACTATCTCGGTTTTACCATAAGATTGAGGATGATAAGATGAGATATGAGCTAATTGAGTACCCAAACAAGAAAATAATTTCATCCAAAAATTTCCAATAAAAATGGGATCTCTATCACTTACAATAATCTTTTGGTTTCCATGTATCTTTTGAATTGTTTCCATAAATGCATTAGCAGTTGTACCTGCTTTAAATGGATGAGATAATGCATAAAAGTGTACATTCTTGGTAAGTCTATCAACCACCACCATGATGACCCTCCTTCCTTCAGACTTAGGTAAACCTATGATAAAATCCATTGAAATCTCCTCCCAACGTTGACTTGGAATTGATAAAGGTTGTAGAAGACCTGAGGTCTTAATTGTCTCAACTTTATTTTGCTGGGAAAGCAAACATTCCACCACAAACTTTTGAATATCAGATTTAATGCCATCCCAAAAAAATTCTTTCTTCACCCTGTGGTGAGTTTTTAAAAATTATGAGTGTCCTCGTAAAGGAGAAGTGTGCAATTCAAAAATAATATTTTGAAATATTTATGAATTATTGCAAATATATAAGTGATCTTTGTACCATAAGGAATCATTTTTCCAACTAAATTTATCAGACGTACTAGGACCTTGTTGTAACTTTTGAATGAGTGTCCACACTTATTCATCCTTCTTCCATTCATCCCTTGCTTTGGTTATCCAATCTGGTTGGATAATAGAAATGTCACAAAGCAATGCTTCCATCTCTTCATCCTTTCTTGAGAGTGCATCTGCAACAAAATTTAGCTTCCATTTTTTGTAGATGATTTCAAAGTCATAACCCAACATCTTTGTGACCCATTTTTTCTTCTCTTTTGAAGATATTCTTTGTTCCAAAAAGTGTTTAAGACTATCATGACTAGTTTTTACCTTGAAGTGTCTTCCCATTAGTTTAGGTCATCATTTCTTTAGTGCATGTAGTATTGCCAACATTTCCTTCTCATAAATAGATTTATGTAAATACTTTCCTTTGATTCGATGACTTTCAAAATAAATGGGTCTTCCTTCTTGCATTAAAAGAGCACCAATTCCATTCCCTGAGGCATCACATTCCACTATAAAGGTTTTTGTGAAGTTTGGCACAACTAAGATTGATGTTAGGCACATTCCCTCTTTAAGATGTTCAAAGGCCTTTGTTGCTTCAGGAGTCCAAAAAAATGCATCTTTCTTCAATATTGTTGTTAGAGGTGCTGCTATTCTCCCATAATTCTTAACAAACTTGTGATAATACCATGTTAACCCGAGAAATCTTTGCAACTACTTTATGGTTGTGGGGACTTTACATTCCTTAATGGCTTTAATTTTGTTAGGGTCTACCTTAACACCCTACTGAGATACAATATGACCCAGATATTCCACCTCTTGCACGCCAAAGAAAAATTTGGATGTTTTTGCATATAATTGTTTCTCCTCCAATAGTTTGAGCACCCTGTGAACTTGTTGAACATGATCCTTCCAAGACCTATTGTAGATTAGTATGTCATCAAAAAAATACTACCACAAATTTTCTAAGGGTTTGAAAATGGAATTCATCAACCCTTGAAATGTAGAAGGTGCATTGGTAAGGCCAAAAGGCATGACCAAAAATTCATAATCACCCTCATGAGTTTGAAATGTTGTTTTCAAGATATCTTAAGTCTTCATTCTAATTTCATGATATCTTGAACGAAGATCCAACTTGGTAAAATAAATTGCTCCATGTAATTCATCCAATAATTCATCAATCACAGGAATGGGAAATTTATCTTTAATAGTGATCTTATTTAGCTCCCTATAATCTGGACACATGCACCATGATCCATGCTTATTATGCACCAATACTACTGGATCAGAGAAAGAACTTTGACTAGGTTGAATTATACCAGCCTCTAGCATTTCTACAATCATATGTTCAATTTCGCTCTTTTGGACATAAGGATATCTGTAAGGCCTGATGTGTGGAGGAACACTTCCTGGAACCAAATGAATAGGATGATCATGATCACGAATATGTGGGAGTCCTTTGGGAGTTTCAAACACCTTCGAATGATTGTCCAAGACGTTTTTGGAGATCTGGAGAAATAGATGTTTTTGATGTTGGAACTTCTAGTGAGAATAATTGTGCAATTGCACCTCGTTGTTCTTTTTTCAGAAGATTTGTCATGGCATTAGAGCTTATGATATTTCCTGGCTTCCCTGTGACACCCCCTAATTTGATTTCCTTTCCTTCCGAAAAAAATTCAAGAAAATTTCTTGAAAATTAAAAGTTACCATCCCCAAATATTGTAACCATTGTACTCCTAGTACAAGATCAACACCTCCCATTGGAATGGAAAGAATTGAACTATTAAATGCATACTCCTCCATGGTTATCTTGATATTATGGTATTTTCTAGAGAAATTTATAGCTCCTCCATTTGCAACCATCACTTGACATTCTGGTGCTGGGTATAAGAATCAATCAACACTATTATCTTTTTCTTCTTGATATGTCCTTCTATATTGAGAGTTTTAGGAGTGGTAATTCCTACCAATGCATTATATGATATGGTTAGACTCATTTCTTCTTCTTATAGGGTTGGTTCCTAGTGTATATCCTCTTCTTTTGAATTTTCTTGTTCATTTTATTCCTCCTCTTCCCAATCAATGTAAAATAATTTCTTCTCAGCACACTTATGATCTTTAGTGTATTTGTTATCACAACTATAGAAAAGCCCTTTTGCTCTTTTTTCTTTCAATTTTTGTGGTGTCAACATTGTAGGTTGTGGAAGTCTAGGAGTAGCAACACTTCCATCTTTATAGATTGGAGTGGTAGGGTTCCTTGTCACCATAATTTTACATTCAATTTTTTTTGCCAACCTGAATGCCTTCTCCAATGAATCAGGCTCCCAAAAGTGAACTTCATTTTGGATGTTATCCTTTAAAATCCCTATGAAGACATCAATCCTTTGTTCCTCTGGAATATCAAATACCCTTATTTTCTATTTTTGGAAGTCCTCAATGTGCTCCACCATTGAACCCTTTTGTTTGAGATTTATCAATTGTCTAAAGAAGGTGTTGCTCTTTGTATCCTCATAATTTGTTATCATTTTCTCCATAAAAATTGACTAAGTGACAATTTTTTTACAAGAGAAAAGTCATCGATACCATACAAATGTATTTTGTTCTAAATGTAAAGTTGCAATGCGTACCTTTTATGTGTTTTGCACATTATTGAGATTGAAATATTGCTCCATCCGTAGTATCCATTTTACGGGATCCTTGCCATCAAACCTCCTCATATCCATCTTTGGAATATGGTGGTTCTTCAATCCAAAATTAGAATCTATGAAATCACGATTAACATTTATTTTGTTCTCATCATGAGTTTCCTCTACTATCTTTCCATCATTAGGAATCATGTCTTGTATTAACCTTCTTATCAAACCTTCCATGTTTTCTTTTATATCATTCTTCATGTATTCCATGTTTCCTTTCATTTTTTCATCAATCTTAGCTTCCATGTCATCCATATTAGCTTCCATTCCATCCATATTAGCTTCCATGACATTCTTCAAACCATCCATGCCTTTCTTCAAACCATCCATCTTAGCTTCCACGCCTTTCTTCAAAACTTCCATTTTATTTTTTGTTTCTCTTTGCGAGAGCGATATTTAGTGCGCTTGCTCTTGTAATTTTGATATGTCATGTTGAGCTTCTTCCTCTTCATGAGTCATAGTAGAGCCTTCTGAAGGCTTTATGGGTGTTGAATTCTTTTTGGTGGCATTTTAGAACCCAATACTGATATCTTTGCTTCAATATGCCCTTGGAAGCACCTCAAAATGATTTTTCATACAAGACTTATGCAATTCGAAGAAAAATACACAGATTTTCCTTGATTTTGAGGAGCTCAATATTGAAACTGAATTATCTCTGTGATTTCAGATCTTCAATATCTGAAATTTGGCCCGGTAGTAGCCCTATGAAACTTCTTTTGAATGCCATAGGTATGACCTGATTTGGATTCTTCAAGTCAAATTTATGCCCAATCTCCCACAATGACCTAATTATGGACTAGTTCAACAGAGTGAATTTGTACGACATTCCATGTGTCATTGTTTCCTAATTCGGCTCTAAAATTGACACACGGGAAACTAAATTCTATGTACTTGTGGCCACGTTTTACAAAACTCCAATCCGACCCTCAAAGAGAGAGTTATGACGATTTTCCCACGGTCACCTCTTTGAGATGGAATTCGAGAGCCTGAAAAATACCTAACTTCCATAGATCATATCTCTAAAAATATTGCGAACCAAGATCTAGAATTTTTACACAACATTCTTCAGGATTTCGGATTTGCTCTGTAAAAATTTCAGCTTCTGCACCTTCCTAGAATTTTTTTATAGTGAAACTTCCATGATGACCTGTTTGGAGCAGTGAACCCTCGAATCCAACTCTTTGATACCAAATGTTATGAAACCAACTCCAAAAATATAATAAAAGAGAGATCAACGCCTTAGAAATTGCCACGTCGAGGGGAAAACCTCCAATACATTACATAAATGAATAATTCTTTGATGATACAAATGACCAAAACCTCCTTCTATATATAAGAGTCCATGTGGTCACAATATAATCCTAACCAACCTAAAAATAATAATGTAAGGGCACAATAATAACAATATTGGGGTTACAGGGGTACAACAATAACAATAAGGGGGTTACACTAACAACAATAAGGGACTATATTATTAATATAGGGACCTAACAATAAAGCAAACAGAAAAGGAAATTTTTATCTCCCAAGCAAAGTATGTTGCAGAGATTTTAAAAAGGTTCAATATGCAGAACAATAAGCCATCATCAACTCCAAGTGTCATGGGCTTGAAGTTAAGCAAGGAATATTGTAGAAGGAATGTCAATCCAACATTGTACAAAAGCATGGTTGGCAATCTAATGTAGTTGACTGCAGTTAGGCCTGATATAATGTATGCAGTAAGTTTGATATCCAAATTCATGGAGACACCCAAGGAGACACATTGGCAAGAAGCGAAGAGAATATTGAGATATGTAAATGGAACTAAGGAGTATGGTGTTCTATAGTCTGCAACTGATGATTTTAAGCTGATTGGTTACACTCACAGTGATTGCGCTGGAAGTGTTAACGATAGAAAGAGCACGTCAAGGTTTTTTTTTTGATTTGGGATCGGGAGCCATTTCATGGGCTTCCAAGAAGTAGCCAATAGTTTCATCATCAATAGCAAAATTTGAATATGCAGTAGCAACATGTCAAGCAGTTTGGATGAGAAGGATGATGAGGGATTTATGTCATGAAGAAGACAAAGGAACCACATTTTTTTGTGTTAACAGTTCAGCAATTGCATTGTCAAAGAATTATGTTTTCCACAAGAGAACAAATCATATTGATGTGAAATACCATTTCATAATGGAATTAGTTAACAAAGGTAAAATTGTGTTGCAGTATTGCAGGTTAGAAGAATAACTTGCAGATATTCTCACAAAGCCATTGGGACAGAATTTTTTTTTTTACCTTAGAAAATGTTTAGGAATGGTTGATGGCGGAAGTTGTGATTAAGGGGGAGTGTTGGAAATACTCCCAACCACTGCCATGAATAAAACTGATAGCAGCCCACACATACATCGAATTTCTGTTGCAGGGAAGGACATAGCGCAGGATCCAAATCCACAGTTGTTTTTATTCAATATCAGAAATATAGTACCCAATCCTTTACTCTGCATTAATTCCTTACCCACCACATTCACTTCCATTCTTCTCACATTTCGCAGCCTACAAGTTTTAAGCCTTTCCCCTTAAGGCTTCGCCAAAACTTATATTTCCACCGATGCGATTTGGTGAGACACATCATACCTTACCGCATTACCAAATCCACCCACAAACCTTTGTTATTGCCTTATTCCTTACCTTTTCAAATTTCGCACTTCCCATCGTTCAAGTGCCTACATACCGCACTTTGCACATCTTAACATTTATTTTTTAAGCCCCACACCAAAAATTTCAATGTTGCGATGCGACATCGTCATCGCACATCGCAAATCTTAAATATCACACTTCGTACCTTTTATGATTTACCTTTTTTATCCCTGCATTTTGCACTTTGCATTTCTTATGACTTACCTTTAAATGCTCACATATTATTTCATTTAAGTTGGGATGCGATCGCAATTGCACGTCGCAAGCTCAGGATGATAGCGCCCACAAATTAAATGTTATAAGTTGCGATGCGATCGCAATTGCATACACAAAGCTCAATGGATAGCACCTGCAAGTTAAAAGATTTAAGTTGTGATATGATCGTTCCATCACACATCGCAATCATAAGATTTTAAGTTTTCTGATATCGGGCCCAGTTAAAAGTTATAATCGTTGAAATGCGATTTGCGATAAGGGCGTGGATGCGATGTGATTTTGTAGCCGAAAACTATAACATTTCAAGTCCAACATTATGTGTTATGTGCGACGTTTTGTGAATAATCGGACTTTCATAGCATAAGGAAAATTTTGTGGCTATCCATCCCATCTAGCATTGAATAACATTAAATATTTAGGCTCCGACCATTTTGTATTAAAACAATGTAATTTCATTTTTTTACAGAGTTGAATAGAAAAATAATTCCTCTCCTGTGTTCTTGCTATGTCTGTGTGGATTTTTTTTTTATTTCCGCATATTTCATTTCTCTGTGTAAAAAGGGGAAAGCACATACCTTTGTTGTTCATTTCCATTTTCTAACATAATTGAGAGGGTGTGCAATAAACATTATTATTTCCTGATTTATTATCACTTTCTATCGAGGAGACGGGGTATACACAACTAGGGTCATGGAGGTAGTATGCTGGAAAACACAATTAGAATCTGATTCCTATAGACTATGTCCACTTGGTCAAGCCCTTGGTATATTATGATTCCATGAATTGAAGCAACATGGATTGGTAGTAACGACTAAAAAATCTCCCCTTGTTACCATTAATGCTTACAGAGTTCGAACAATGCTAAGACTACCCAAGGTAAACTAATATGATAGCGGATGCAACCATTGCGAAAGAGGAATACCGAGAAAAACTCCTCCTTCCCACCCCAACCAATCTCGATTTTTGCAACCTCTTTATGCTTGCGCAATTCGAAATCTCGACACCATTAATAGAAGACCCGTATGGTAGTAGGTTCCTGTTTCGATTCCTTTAAAGAATCACTATGATTTCTTTTGCTCTTCTTGAAAAAAAAAAAGTACCATATCGTGGACTGCTTATTTTGGATGGTTTTTTGTGGTGGGGTAGTAGTACTGTGAGTCTTGGGATTGAATCATGTTTTTCTAAAAGCCACATATTTTCTTCTCCTAAGCCAAATGATGATTACATCTGCCTTGGCAGAGTCCATGTCGGTCCTATCACACTCTATTAGAAACAAAATCCTCCCCATGCTTCCCACTTTCACCAATCCTCCTCCTTTGTTATTTCTCTTATTATTCTTTGCAATACAATAGATATAGGATGGAGGAAGAAGCTTTGAAACAAGAACAAGAAGAATCAGAAGCCCTTTGTTTCTTCTTACCACAGTCTGGGCATAAAATATTGTTGAGGAACTCTCTCAGGCACTAAGGGAAAATCTACGTTGTGATCTGGGAAGGATGGCGTCTACAGCAGGTTTCAAACACGCCCATGATTCTACTGACTCTACCACAGGTTTCCTTCTATCTCTCATCATAGATTGCGAAAATCCATTGGAAAAATAGAAAATTGAGTAAAACCAACAACACAAATTCAAACCCACAGATCCCTTTGTTCCATGGGAGTCTTCAAGTAATTCACAAAAAGCAATTTATTGTTTCCCCAATGTGGGTTGCATGCAAGCACAGTGTGGACCTGTGCCATGTTTCCTCACCTTTCCCCTAATGTGGGTTGCATGCAAGCATAGCATGGACCTCCACCAGCATTGGGACTAGTATTTCTCATCCTTATGCTACGTACCACAACTTGAATAGCAATACACAACAAGGCATGTATATATGTTTATTGCTAAAAAATTCATAAAACTTGTTATTAATTTAAACTTCCACCTCATGTGCTTTGGTGACTTGTGTTTTCTATATTTTCCAACCGAATTCTACGCTAACCATATTTTAACACAAGTTTGTTACATATTACATCAGTGAGGAACAAATACATTGCATATTTGGTAAAGGTAGATTACGTGATGTTAAAGTCCTTGGAACCTTAACATACATATACATGTAGAACACAAAAAAAAACAAATTTGGTTGTATAATAAAAAATTCCTTTTACGTTGGCGGTATCAAAGGACCAAACATGTTTAAAATAGTTGTCTTTAGTGAATTTCTTTTAATCAGTAGGCCAAGAACTAAGTTTCTTCCATGGAGATCATTGCACCACTGCCTCTTGTTGTATTGGAAAGGATTTGCAGCTCCACAAACATTCTTGTTTTAATTTCAAATATCTTTTATATAAGTTGAAGTGTTATTTTTGACTTGCTATACTAATAGGACACTATCATAATTTTTTTTATAGTGAGAAAAGTGAGTGTTATAGGCATATTTTTAATTTCTTGATTAAGTAGCAATTGTATACACTATGTTATTGGACTTTGTTTTATGAACATTTTATATGATGTTGGTGGTTTCTCCATAGTGTAATTATGTGGTTAACGAGGTGGTTCCATCTATCTTATACTTCACATGACAGAGGCCACATGGTCTGGAAACTTTGAGGCAACCCATCCCTGGTCATGTGGGAAAAAATGTGGATGGTGTAGATTTAATTCTTGAATTTGAAATCAAGTATTTATTAACGGATAGTTAGAGTAACTAATCTCCTCTCTTTCCTCCATCATTTGCACACCAGGTTCCTGAGAGCAAAGCTAGATAAATCTAAGGAATTGAGATTATAACGAAAGCTTTTCTCTAAGCATGAACATGCTACTATTGTAAATTTATGTCAAAAATGAAGTTTCTTCTTCGATTGCTATGCCTATGAATACCAATAGTGACATGATAGGATCCTCTTCCATTCAAGGTTATAATTAAAATTATTGGTCCTTTGGTTATTTTCTTGCATCATTTGTTTTTATTATTATCAAACAACTTCTTCTCAGGTGACTAATCTCCTTGCTCAATTGACTTACAAGGCCCAAATATAACTAATTTACTCTCTAGTTCTTTGATTTTGTAGGTTTTTTCTTTCCTTCTCTCTGTTGCAACACTCATATACAAGGCTTCATGCCTACAAGTCCACTCCCTCTCAAAATTTAAGGTATATATATATATTTTTCTCAAATAGTGTTAGGCTTATTGTCAGCCTTTAGTATTTCTTATTCATTATTCGATGAAGTTTCTTCTTTTTCCAAAAAAAAATTTAGTATTTATTATTCATTATTTGATGAAGTTTCTTATTTTTCCAAAAAGGATTATTAAGTAAACCCCTTGTCATGTTGTGATAGGACTGAGGATTTTGTCATGTCTACTTCCCGATAACCTTGAGTTCATACCCTGTAATATTTTCCATAAAACTATTTTTGGATTTTTTTTTTTTGAGTTATTATTAAGCCTAGATGTCCATTGAGCCCAAAGGCTTATTCTATAATTTAGTATGAGGGACATGTGTAAGTATGTTATGTTCTCAAAAAAAATAAAAATTAAATCTATTAACAAAACAATTAGCTCAATTGTTGATATTTCACTTTCACTCTTCAAGCAATAAATACAATATTTCGATGTCTATCTTAAATAGTATAATTACACAGATAAAAAATCCAATATGCTTTATGAATGAAATATTTTAACACGAATTAATATAAAATGGCTCAATACACATGTTATGTAATCTTTATAGTATTCAAAAATGTAATTTAAATAGTAAAAGATTACACATTGTTTTTTTCACTCTAAAATAAGTTTGCAAGAAATTTGATCCCTCTAAACTCATAGTAAATCCGTGCTTTAGATACATTTATTTTGGTATCTAATAACAATGATGTTGCAGTTTTATTCTATTCTGACACTGGGAAGCTCAATGGAAATGAAATTTATCATAGGTTTTCTTCTTTTGCCCACTGATATCTTCCAAATATTTAATTTCTTGCACGATGACACTATCGAAAGTTCTATTTCGGAAGATTACATTGATTGGCTAAGCTTAACCCTCTATCATGTTTAGCAATAGCCAACTTGGTATGGGCGGGCAAAATGAAGAATGAGGCCTTGGTGGTGAAAAACATTTATTTCAATATTAACCTATTTGTCATTCTTTATTTCACCTCTTTTAGGTTTGATTAATTCTGGCATAGGAAAATTCCAACTAAAATTCTTATTTTTGGATGGCTGGTATGGATGAGGAAGATTCTAATATGGGATGGTCTCATTAGGAGGGGACTATACGGTCCAAGTAGGTGTGTTTTCTGCCTACACAATGATGAAACGATAGATCATTTATTTTTTACATGTCCCAAGGTTGCTCATATCTGCAACTTGTTCGATAAGTTTCATCTCAAGCCATCATGGTCCTCGGTGAACTTCATGGATGCGGCTCTTAGATGGGATCAAGTGAAGGGACAATTTCAATCATTGCCTTTCTTTTTCATTTGGGAAATATGGATTGCTAGGAACCTATCCATATTTGAAGGAAAACCTATTATCATTCCTCACATCTATAATGCTATTATGAGATGGATCAATGTCACGAAGCGTGCTAAGGATTCGATATGTGATGGGTCTAGAAGGATTCAGTCCCACCCCATCTCCCTTTCAGAAGTTTTCTTTGATGGAGCATGTCTAGATGGGGTGATGGGATGCGGTGCTTGGGTCAAGTTATCTCAATCAGAAAGGATCCATATTTGATGGAATGGGGGTTTGGGCACAAACAACTTGGTGGAATTGATGGATTTTTGGTGCGGTTTACTGGCTGCGTGTAATTTGGGTTTGGATCAGACCTACTTCTATGGAGACTCCAAAATTATTATTGATGCCATCTTGGGACATTCATCCCTATCCTCTCTGAGATCTCATGGGTGGTTCAAGAGAACAAAATATTTGTGGATTGATGAATTTCCCTCCTCTGCAACACATTTATAAGGAAAACAATAATAGCGCTGATGGTTTATCCAAAAAAGGTATAGGTATGGTATATGGTATAATGCAGGTGACTCACTATAAAGACAGAAAGTTCATATGGGCCAATAACATCCTGATTCCATGAAATATCTTGCTCATATCTTAAACTTATTCGATAAGTTTCATCTCAAGCCATCATGGTCCCCGGTGAACTTCATGGATGCGACTCTTAGATGGGATCAACTGAAGGGACAATTTCAATCATTTCCTTTCTTTTTCCTTTGGGAAAAATGGCTTGCCAAGAACCTGTCCATATTTGAAGGAAAACCTATTATCATTCCTCACATCTATAATGCTATTATGAGATGGATCAATGTCACGGAGTCTGCTAATGATTCGATATGTGATGGGTCTAGAAGGATTCGGCCCCACCCCATCTCCCTTCCGACAATTTTCTTTGATGGAGCATGTCTGTATGGGGTGATGGGATGTGGTGCTTTGGTCAAGTAATCTCAATAAAAAAGGATCCATATTTTCTGGAATGGGGGTTTGGGAACAAACAACTTGGCGGAATTGATGGCTCTTTGGTGTGGTTTACTGGCAACATGCAATTTGGGTTTGGATCGGGCCTACATCTATGGAGAATCCAAAATTATTATTGATGTCATATTGGGAAATTCATCCCTATCCTCTCTGAGATCTCATGGGTGGTTCAAGAGAACAAAATATTTGTGGAAAAAGATGAATTTCCCTCCTCTGCAACACATTTATAGGGAAAACAATACCAGCGTTGATGGTTTATCCAAAAAAGGTATAGATATGGTATATGGTATAATGTAGGTGACTCACTATAAAGACAAAAAGCTCATATGGGCCAATAACATCCCCATTCCATGAAATATCTGTGTTTTCGGTCTAATGGAACATACTTCAAGCGAGAAATTTTTTTTTTTTTCCTCTGCAGCAAGCGAGCCTGTTTTATTTGACGACAGATGTTGCAAAGGGGCCTCATCAACAAGCGGGCCGGTTTTCAACCTTATGTTTCCGGGGGAACTCCCCTCTCTGCTACCTTCAGTCTGTTTTTCTATATGAATCTTTGTGCTTAGATGAACATCACTTTCAGCTGTAAAGTGATGTATAAGCATTTTCTACTCTTGACCTTCATGTCTTTTTATCTCTTCATGGCTACATAATTGGGTTTATTTCTTTTAATTTTGATGAGAATATGTAGCTGGGCTTTATTTTGTCTAATTGTGATGGGAGTATGATGCCGGATATTATACATATCTTCTCATATTGGCCAATGATGAACTATATTTGGAGAAATGCTTTTCACAGCACTTCTCTACGCTGTATGATGTACTATTTGTATATTTCAATATAAAAATAGAGTTTTTTTCTTTCTGAAAAATAAAAGAAATAACCAAATTGAATAAATTTTGTGAAATATTCCATGTAGCCAAAACAATTACTATCATTAGTTTTTTTTCATATTTTCATATAAGAATAGGGTTAAGCTTGAAGGGATGATTCAAACTCATTTATTAGCGATTTATTTTAAACCGTGTAGTATCTCTTTCAGGAAAACATATTAAAGACATATTAAATTTATAGACTTGGAAACTATAAATATTAAATCTATGTTGTAATTGGCTTTCTCACATAAATACGAATTTATTAAAATTCTCTTTTAAACATTGTAGTATTTCTTTCGATTCAGTATTTGGTGCATCAACAAGGAAAAAATATTAATTTAGATTGGGAATACAATAAATATTTTTTCTTTAGAATGATTTGAAATTATTATTTCCTTCTTTACATTTATACATAGGTGTGCTGAAAATTATTTATGATGATTTTTACAAACATATCATGTGGTTGTGTGAGAAAATTATTTATGGTGATTTTTACAGGCATATCATGTGGTTTTGTGAGTAAGACTCTTGTGATTGTTAAATAGACCTGCATGCATTCCATATTTTATTTCTACATAGCCATTGTTAAATAGACTTGTATGCATTTTTTCTTATGGCTAACTTATATCCATGTTAACTTTGTCTCCGTCTTCTATTCATACTTTATTTATATATTATTTTTATAATTTTTTTTAGGATTATTATACTTTATTATAGTTTTATGGTAAGTTTCTATGTTATGCATGTAGATGTTTTTAGATTTCTTAGCTTATTAATCATAAAATAATTAGAACCATAATTCATTCATATACAATAAAATATTAATCATAAAACAATTAGAACCATAATTCATTCATATACAATAAATTCACCAACATACTTAATTGAATTTTTAAAGATACAATTGGAGTATAGGAGTTACCACCTTCTTTCCCAACCAACTAGAAATTCCCCCTAATTCAGCTCTCATAACCCTAAGTTTTCATAATTTTCACAAATTTGCCTCCTGCTTTCCCAATAACCCTAAGCTCTCATAATTTTCACAATTTTACCTTCTCAGCCTCTTCCCAAAAATAGTTGAAATTTTTTTCTATACAATGTTATCTTGATCATGGTACAAAAATGTCCCTTTTTTTGGGACCATAACTGATTTTAACTATTTCTTGACAATTGAGAACATAACTATTTATAGAGTAGCTCATATATTTTCAAAAATAACAATAAATAAAACAACATTATTTTATTATTAATAATAATTTTTTTACAATCTCATAAAAATGTTCACTTTACTTTTCATGTTTAAAACTTTTTAAAATCATAAAAGTTTAAATAAGAATCATTTCACCAAATTATTACATAAGCCTAGCCATTTAATTATAAAAAAAAATTACAAAATTATAAATTTTTAATATATTTTTTAATTTATAAATAAATTCAACACTCAAAAACTTTAGAAAAACTCAAATTATATAAATTACAAAATTCAAATTTATGATTCAAAAAATTTCACCAAATTTTAAATAAAATTTAAAGAAAAATATTACTTGTAGAATCATCAAAAAATATGTAAAAGTTACTACTCCAACTACCTGCTTTGGTTGTATTTTAACTTCTATTTCTGATAATAACTTACTTTTTAATGAACACCCAGTTATACTCAGAGCAACTATACACAATAAATTTAACAACTTTAGCTTTATGAAGCATAGTGTACCCAGATTTAAAGGCATATACAATAAATTTAACAACATCAGTTTTATGTGCCATGGTGAATATTGGCCTCTGGCTTAAATGTACAGGTGAAGTTTGAAGAACTGTCTAAAAGGCATGAGCTTAATTATATAAAAACAAATAAAATTAGCAGAGGCACATTTATTAATGTGATTGATATAC
Source organism: Pinus albicaulis (assembly GCA_034641835.2). Classification (NCBI taxonomy): domain Eukaryota; kingdom Viridiplantae; phylum Streptophyta; class Pinopsida; order Pinales; family Pinaceae; genus Pinus; species Pinus albicaulis. The sequence continues at coordinate 1,571,277,665 of CM076578.1, read as the reverse complement.
ACCAATAGACTATATAAAATAGATTTACAACCTTATTCATTGATATACGCTGATAGACCTACATACACCTAGCCCAAGAGGGTACTGCCGTGGTATAGAAAACAAAATACGAAGGTAACGCCAAAAAGTTGCCTAGCCTGATTTTCACCTGGGCTCCAGATTGCCTGATGAAGGATCAGCAGCTGCGCAGTATATTTCGGAAGGCGTCCTAGAAAAAGAGGCTGCTTTAGAAGACCGATTACTGCTTGATGTTTTGTCAGGGTCAATAACCTTGGGAGGTTTAACACGGTCGGTGTCTTGAGCATTATCCGGATCTAGGGAAAGGAGACACCAGTGGGCGAGGGGAAGATATTCTCTCTCACTTGTCAAAAACGTGATACTACGGGACATTGAAGGCCGCAACGCTGCAGCTGCTTGCGTACACAAAAGACCAATTTTAATCACTCTAATCCCTTCCTCCCACGAATAACTGCCTTCCAATGTAGGATCCATAATTTCTAAAGCCCTCTGTGCTTTATACAATTTCCATGTCTGGTGATTGGCCAACGTCAACAACGAAAAAAACTTTAGTTAATCAAAGATGGCACTACAAAATTTTTAGAAAATTGGCACACCAAAGATTGAGATCAAACATGAACGATACCCTTTCGATGAGAAACTCCATGCCTTGGGGCTGAACTACGATTCTTTCTTCTTTGATAATCTCAAGTAAAAAGACTCCAAAGTTTGAATACATGTTGCTTTCTACGGTATTTACAATCCCGCGTAGAAGTACTCAGGCGCCATGTAACCTCTGCACAAAATGCCATCATGTACAATGAAATCTCCATTTCTTAACCCTCTTAAAATTAAAATTTAAAAAAAAAAAAAAAAACGTTTTCAGATATATGATTTTTATTTATTAAATGAATTAGGGTCAAATGGGATGGTAGAAAGAATTCTTACATAGTCCCTGCAATTCCAGTGCTAACGTGAGTGTGATCTTCTGCGAATAATTTGGCTAGCCCAAAGTCTACTATTTTGGGTTTAAGTTTATTATCAAGTAAAATATTGCTTGCTTTGATATCTCTATGGATGATCCGAATGTGCGACTCCTCGTGAAGATATACCAAGCCACGGGCAGTTCCAACTCAACTATAATTTGATACCTTTGCTTCCGAGTTAAGTGGTGGCGTCTTGTTTGATCTACAATAAATACATCGGAGACAAAATCACACATGCAAGCTTAGCAGGCTCAAGATTTCAAAACAAACCCAGAATTCATATAACAAATCGAGAAGTTAAAAGAAAGAAAAACCAAAAGGATCTTGTCAAGACTATTGTTCTCAAGATATTCGTAGCTTAGTAGCCTCTACGGAAGGTTTCAAAGGAGCGACCAAGCAATTTCACTAGATTTCTGTGCTGAATACAACTAATGAGATTTGCTTCATTCAGAAATTCAGCATCTCCTTGAGTTGAACCTCTATAGAGTCGTTTAAAAGCAATCAGTCTACCATCTTGTAAATTCCCCTGCAAATCGGAAAATTGTTTATAATCTCTATATGGTTTCATACATATCGAATTTTCTTGAATGTAATGTTGAACACACCTTAAAGACGGATCCAAAACCCGGTGACAAGTTTATTCTCTTCATTAAAATTGGGTATTGTTAGCATCTCTTAGAATATCGTACTTGAAAATTAATTCCAGATTCAAAATAGTCGGACATAAGCTTATTTCTCCTTCTCGCCTGTATCAAGCAAATTCAAGGCATCAATTTATCTCGGTGGGAAAACAACTACAAGGCGTCCATTTATTTTTTTTTACCTAAAGAAATAGGTGAACGATTTACATGATAACATAATCAGCGCACACTAATATATATTTGTACCATTTTTAGGGCCGATTATAAGGTCGACAAACGGTTGGAATATTGCAAATTCCAGAATTAAAATGGAGAATAAAATCCCTCTCTAATACAGAGAAAATATTTAAAAATTTTCACTCACAGTGACAAATTTTTTTTATAAAAAAAATTATATTCAGTAAAAAAAACTTGTTACAATTCTTCCTCACTGCAGAGGAATTACAAACTGTTATTGGACTGCTTCTAAGCACAGTTCCAAAAACAAAACTCTTCTCTGTCTCTGTAAAAAAAAATCAACGTGTTTTTATAAAACATACCTTTATTTATTATATTTAATTTCGCTATGTTAAAAATTAATGCACTGTTGTGCGTATATATTAAAAATAGAACTGCACTGTTGTATATCTCAGCAACTAAAAAAAAAATTACAATTCTGTTTTATAAAATATATAAACAAAATATCTGAACTTCATTCAATGTCATTCGTTGACATTATACCCACAATTATCACCGCTTAAAATAACATTTATGGTGCCATAAATTCTGGCTTCACCGCTTGAAAAAAAACAATTAATGCCATTAAAATTCTGCCGGCACCGTTTCAAAAAATTTATGTCGAATTTTGAATTTGGTGGCAGTGGTGAATTTTCCCGCAGTGGTGGTTCGGTGGCGCGTGGGTGGCTGGTGGGCGGAGCCACCACAAGCTGGTGATTGCGAGGGTTATGGTTCTGCCCATACCCATCAAATGGGTGAGCCCCCGTAATAAACCTCAGCCACACATTTTGGGTCAACGCCCAATAGACAAGTCAATTGCGGGGGGTCGGCTTCCATTAATCGTCGAGTTGTTTGACCTCCCGCACACGGTTGATCTCCAGCAACATGCACGCTGTTTATCTCCTGCGATCGACCATGTTGCTGCCGACACCGTACGTATGCAGTTTATGCGGGCGAGTTGGAATTACATTCCAACACGCCCCTTATTTTTCTCAGCTTCTTTGGGTTTTCTTGCATACCCAAGCATTTTACGAAATATTCAAAGCTTTTCTGTGCAAGTGGCTTTGTGAGGATATCTGCAAATTGATCCTTTGTTCTGCAATGCTGTAAAACTATTTCACCATTGTTAACCAATTCACGTATGAAGTGAATCTTGGTGTCAATGTGTTTAGTCCTTTTATGAAAAACAAAATTCTTAGACAATGCAATAGCTGAACTATTGTCACAAAAGATCACTGTCTCTTTTACCTGTTCCTGACATAAGCTTCTCAACATTTTCCGCATCCATACTGCTTGACATGTTGCTGCTGTAGCTGCCACATATTCTGCTTCTACTGTAGACAATGCTACAATGGGTTGTTTCTTAGAAGCCCGTGAAATGGCTCCCGAACCCATATGAAAAACATAACCGGAAGTGCTCTTCCGATCATCAACACTTCCAACCCAATCACTGTCAGTGTATCTAGCTAAATCTGAACATTCTGCAGTAGTATAAAAAATACCAAACCTTTTAGTACCTTTAACATACCTCAAAATCCTTTTTGCTGCTTGCCAATGTGCATCTTTTGGCTTTTCCATGAACCTGGAAATCAAACTAACAACATGCATTATGTCCGGCCTAGTTGCAGTCAAATACATAAGGCTGCCAACTATGCTCTTGTATAGACTAGGATCAAAATCCTTGCTGCTGTCCTCTCTGCTGAGTTTTAATCCCATCACTGTGGAAGTGATTGCTGCTTTACATTCCTGCATGTTAAATCTTTCAAGCACCTCATTAACATAATTTGCCTGTGAGATGAAAATTCCACTTTCATCTTGTTCTACTTCTATTCCCAAGAAGTATCTCAACAAACCCATATCAGTCATTTCAAATTCTTCTTTCATGATTGTTTTAAAAAGTTCAATAAGGCAATCATCATTACCTATAAAAATAACATCATCAACATATAAGACTACAATCAAGATTTTACCGTCTTTTTCTTTGATGTAGAGGATGGGTTCTCCCTCACACCTCAAATTCATTTTCCAGTAGATAAGAGTCTATTCTACTGTACCACACTCTTGGCGCTTGCTTCAGCCCATAAAGGGCTTTCTTCAACTTGCATAATTTATGCTCTTGGCCTTCCTTTTCATAACCGAGAGGTTGATCAATGTAAACCTCTTCCATTAACACTCCATTCAGAAATGATGACTTCACATCCATTTGGTAAACTTTCCACTTGTTTTGTGCTGCTATGGACATCACTACTCTCACGGTTTCCATTCTGGCAACTGGTGCGAAAGTTTCCTCATAATCTATGCCATGCTTCTGCTTATAGCCTTTGACGACAAGCCTTGCCTTGTGTCTCTCTATTTTGCCTTCAGCATTGCTTTTGGTTTTGTAGACCCATTTAACACCAATGACATCTTTACCTTTTGGGAGTTCAACCAAATCCCAAGTTTTGTTTCTCTCTATGGCATTTATTTCATCATCCATAGCTTCTATCCATTTCTTATCCTTGATAGCTTCTTCGAAATGAACATGATCATCAACATGACAATATAAAGAAAACAAAGAATTGATACCTTCATTTGCAATATCTTTTTCATAAATTTCTTTCAAACTTCTGAATTTCTTACCTTTTTCAGTAGGTGTACAAATGCTTGAAGAAGCACTTGAATTTCCTCCTTGTGGTGTGCTTGGAGAAGCACTTTCATTTCTCCTCAAGGGTGTGCTATGCTGCTCTCTTGTTGGTGTTACTGTTTGGGGATGTATTTCAACCAACTCATCATCATTCTCACCATGAGATAAACAGTGTTTAACATTCACTGTTTTCTCTATGCTTCCATCCCAAGCTTCCTCTTCAATGAACTGAATGTCCTTGCTGACAATGAACTTCTTGGTGGATGGGTTATATAACCTGTAGGCCTTGGATTCCTCACTGTATCCAATGAAAATACATTTCTCCCCCTTGCTGTCCAACTTCTTCCTTAGCTGATCCGGAATGTGTGCATAAGCCACACATCCGAAAACCTTCATGTGTGTGACACCCTGCTTTGTGCCACTCCATGCCTCTTCTGGCACTTTGTTCATAACTGCTTTTGTAGGGCACCTGTTCAAAATATACGCTACACAATGTACAGCTTCAACCCAATAATCATTAGGCAAATGCTTTGTCTTTAGCATACTCCTCGCCATGTCCATTATGGTTCGGTTCTTCCTTTTGGCTACTCCATTTTGCTGCGGAGTATATCTAGTTGCAAACTGCTTTTGAATACCATTTTCTCTACAAAAATGTAGAAAATCTTTAGAGATATACTCACCTCCTCTATCAGTCCTTAAGACTTTGATATGCAGCCCACTCTGGTTCTCAACAAGTGCTTTGAAATTGCAAAATTTTGCAAGCACTTCACTTTTGTTTTTCAAAAAGTAAACCCAAGTTTTTCTTGTAAAATCATCTATGAATGTTAAGATATAGTGGCTGTTAGCAAGTGATGGAGTTTGCATTGGTCCACATACATCTGAGTGGACAATCTCTAAGGGTGCTTTTGCCCTTATGCTTTTCCCGGAAGGAAAAATTTCTCTGTGTTGTTTCCAAAGAATACAACCTTCACAAAGGCTGTCCGGTTTCTCTATCAATGGTAAACCACTTACCATTCCCTTTCTGTTCAACAAATTAAGACCTCCAAAGTTGAGATGTCCAAATCTCAAGTGCCATAACCAATTTTCATCTTTTGGTTTGCTTTGGAAATTCTCCTGTGCAACTGTTGCTTTCTCTTCACCATTCTTCAAGTCTGCTCTCATTCTGAGAGGGAACATCCTATTCCTTGTCATCTTCACTTCAGCAATACACTGATTGCTGGGTGGTTTGTTCAGGTTGGTACAAACATCATCCTCAAAGAAAACATTATATCCCTTATGGAGAAGCTGTCCTATACTTAAGAGATTACACTTCATTCCTGGAACATAATAAACATTTGCTATGGATTTCTTTGCACCTAATCTTGTTAAAACATTCACATCTCCTTTTCCCATAACAGAAACTTTGCTATCAGTTCCTAGTGTGACTTGTGACCGTACACTCTCATCTAACATAGAAAACATTGCTAAGTTTCCTGTCATATGGTTACTACAACCGAAGTCTAGAAACCATAAATCCTCATTCTTTTCTTCAGCCATATTACAAGCTAAAAATAAATTTTTTTGGCTGCTATTTTCTCTAGTGAAATTTGCACTAGTTTTACTTCTCATATCTTGCTTCTTCATTCTACATTCATGAGCATAAATACCATATTTATTACAATTGTAACATTGGACATTGGACTTATCATACCTTTGTCCTTGATCATTCTGCTGTCCACTTTGCTGGCTGCCTTGGCCGTGGCTGTGATTTTGACTATTGCACCTTCCATGTGAATGTGAAGGGTTGTTCCTTTCACCTCTGTTCTGCCTTCTACCTCTTCCTCTTCCTTTACCTTGCCCTCTTCCTTTTCCGAAAGACATCTGGGTCTTAAAAGCATGTTCAAGAGATGAGTTTTCACTCCTACCCAATCTCTGTTCATGGGTCATCAGTGATGCATGTAGCTCATCAACTGAAAACTTTGTGGGATATTTAGTCTCCTCTATGGTGGTGACAATCACATAAAATCTTGAGGGTAAACTTTTCAAGAGTTTTTCAACAATCCTCTTGTCTTCAAGAGTCTCTCCGTGAGATCTTATTTGTGTGACCATTCCAATCACATGAGTGAAGAATGAGTCAATAGTTTCTGACTCTTTCATGCAGAGAGTCTCAAAGTCTCTCCTCAGCAACTGAAGTTTTGCTGTCTTCACTTTCTCCATGCCCTGATAGGTTGTCATAAGATTCTGCCATGCTTCTTTGGATCTCTTAGCTGCTGCTATACTTGGAAACACACTCTCATGAACTGCTTGATGCAAGAAGAAAAGAGGCTTGGCATCTTTCTTCTTATTGCTCTTCAGAATCTCTCTTTTTGCCTGAGTTAACATATTAAACTCAAGTTCATCTGCTGGCTCTTCAAAGCCATCCTCAACAAATTCCCATAAGTCTTGGGAGACAAATAATGCCCTCATAGTTATTAACCAGTAGTCATAATTTTTCCCATTAAATTGTGGGAGATGGATATTTTTCATACCCATACCAGTGCTGGCTCCAGCCATTCTGCACTCTTAACTATGATTCAAAACACTTGACTGTGTGTTTAAATTAACTAACTGTACTGCAACAGTAACACAAGAACTATATAGAGAATTACCTTTGAATTCTTCTTGTCTGAACCTTCACACTGTTGGAGAGGCTTATGCAATAACGAATTCCTCTTCTTCAGCTTATTTGACCTTCAAATAGCCTGAATTGGCTCTGATACCAAGTTGGAATATTGCAAATTCCAGAATTAACAATAGAGAATAAACTCCCTCTCTAACACAGAGAAAATATTTAAAAAATTTCACTCATAGTGACAGATTTTTTTTTCAAAAAAAATTCTATTCAGTAAAAAAAAACTTATTACAATTCTTCCTCACTGCAAAGGAATTACAAACTATTACTAGACTGCTTCTAAGCACAGTTCCACAAACAAAAACTCTTCTCTGTCTCTGTCTAAAAAAAAACTCACTATGTTTTTATAAAACATACACTACTGTGTATATTTTAATTCTGCTCTATTCTAAAAATTAACGCACTGCTATGCATACATATAAAAATAGAACTGCACTATTCTATATAACAGCAACAAAAAAAAAAATTACAATTTTGTTTTATAAATATATAAACAAAATATCTGAACTTCATTCAATGTCATTCGTTGATATTATACCCACAATTACCACCGCTTAAAATAACATTTATGGTGCCATAAATTCTAGCTTCACCGCTTTAAAAAAATCAATTAATGCCATCAAAATTCTGCCGGCACCGTTCAAAAAAAAATTATTTCAAATTTGATTTGGTGGCAGCGGTGGCAAAATTTTCCTGCGGTGGTGGTTCGGTTGCGCGTGGGTGGTTGGTGGGCAGAGCCACCACAAGCTGGTGGTTGCGGGGGGTATGGTTTTGCCCGTACCCATCAAATGGGTGAGCCCCCATAATAAACCTCAGCCACACATTTTGGGTCAACGCCCAATAGACAGGTCAAATGCGGGGGGTCACCTTCCATTAATCGTCGAGCTGTTTGACCTCCCGCACACAGTCGATCTCCACCAATATGCACGCTGTTTATCTCCTGCGCCGATCGACCATGTTGCCGCCAACCTGTGCGCTGTCTGGTTATGGGGGCAGTTGGAATTACATTCCAACATAAACCAGTTCCCAACGTTTCTGTCTAGAATCAAAATTCCATTTCCAGAGGCCTATGACTGCAATCAATCCAACCATAGTGGCTACAACGCCCAGAGTTATCCGAAGCACGTCAGATCTTTTACCTTCTGCAAATTTGCACAAGAGTTATCAGTTATATTAGGAATTCTCAATCTCAAAACTTTCATCACAGAAATTTCCAACTATTTGCTATCAAATCTCCCAACTATCAACTATTTGTTTATGGTTGGATAGCCTAGGAAATAAGCTTTGCCTGTTTATTTGGCCAGACTTATTTCTTAGGCTATCCAGTAATAAATGAGTGGGGACATTATATACCCACACCGGGATGGTGTACCTGCTTTAATCTTAAGGTGAGCATTTACTGCCCCCACGAATTTATGGCTAGATAGCCTGGGAAATAAGCTTTTCCTACCCAGTATATGTCCACCGCTGGATCATGTACTTGGTTTAATCTTAGAGTGGGCATTCACTGCCTCCACCCCCTTATGGTTGGATAGCTTCGGAAATAATCTTTGCCTATTTATTTGGCGAAGCTTATTTCAGAGGCTATCCTACCATAAATCCTAAGGGGTAGTATATGCCCACGGCTTGATAGTACCTGCTTTAAACCTACAGAATCCATGGGGTTAGTATATGCCCACAGTTTGATGGTACCTGCTTTAATCCTAACGTGGGCATTTACTGCCCCACGCATTTAAGGCTAGATAGCTTGGGAAATAAGCTTTTCTTATTTATTTGACCAAGATTCTTTCATAGGATATCCAGCCATAAATGAGCAGGAGCAGTATATACTCACTGTTGGATGGTGTACTTGCTTTAATCCTATGGTAAGCATTTACTGCCCGCACATTTATGGCTGGATAGCCTGGGAAGTAAACGTTGCCTATTTATTTAACTAAATTTAGATCTCTAAGACCATGGTATTCCTGTCAACGAGTATATTCCTTATTATGGAAAACTTTGTGAAAATAAAATACCAGTATATTCCATATTACGGTAAACTATGTGAAGATAAAATACCGAATGATCCTGGAGGAGGCGACGACGCTGGCCAAAGAATGCTCCCATTTTTCCCTATTGCGAGTTTCCAAATCAATTCTCAGGACATTGCGTGTGTTTTAGTTAATCAAAATTAAATCATTACATAACCGGTAAACTGTTCTAAGCTATGTGAAAGAAAATACCTGGCGGTGGCGGTGACGGTGGTGAAAGGAGAGAAACATTGAAAAAGGGATAAGTTTTGGAACGCAATTTGCAAGCTAAAGCGAAGAATTTGGCTCCAATTGCTCCCAACTTGCATGAAGTCACGAATATCCCGTCCAAGCCCTCAGCTAAGCACGCGATGCAGCTATCTCCGGACATATCTGGAATACACTGCGCTATGCTGTAGATATTATATGAAGGCGAAGCAGGATCCTGGAATATATCTGCAGCAAAGCGTTTGGGACTTTCCGCAACTTTATTTGAAGTATTTGCGAGCCTGCCCTTAGCATATTTTGTGAACTGAACTGCCCAAGGGGCCATTCCTGCGCTACAGATATAATAACTATTCCGGTAAATTTCGTCGTTGTCAAAATTAAAACTGTCATAACGCATGAAGCAACCCTCTAGTTGAATGAATCCAGAAGTGTTGTAACAATCCTGGAGAAGCATTGCTTTCACCGTTGCTGCACACCGTTTGTAGTCGGAAGAACCTAAATCTCCCCATAAACCATACTATCACTGTTTTGACCCTTATCAACACTACACTTACTGAATCTGCTCAAAGAAACGCTCCCCACCAATGAATCCAAAACATGGTTCAGATTATGCTGGAAGAAGCTGCCGTTCCTAAATTCATTTTTGCCGCTATTCCCACAATCACCCCAAGCGTTATTAGTATAATCGTCAAAGCTACCATCGACTGAGAAGTGCGGAAGCGTCCATACACTGACGATCACTAACATATTGTTGATTAATTGCTTAATCTTCATCGCCATCTCGTCTTTTTAATTTCAGGAATGGAGGGTCATCGTTGCAGATTCAAGTTTATAGCTTTGAGGTATGGGGTTTGAGGTGTAATTGTGGTATGTTTTCTAACTTGGGTAAAATGATTTTGGTTAAATTATTTTTGAGTGGATTTCTTTGTTTTTTTATAAGGTTACAGGTTCAAAACTAGAGAGGGTAGAGTATGTATGTCTTAATAGACACAACAGTCAAATAGTTGTGTCAAGGTGAATCTCTTAGTGAGTTTCTTGTCCCACAAACAAAAAAATCTCATACACCAATTTGTTTTCTAAATTAACAATAACTTTAAAATTGAATAATAATAATAATATTTTTATTTTAAATATGTATTTTAATTAAATTACATTTATTTTATTACAATATACTTTTAAATTTAAAAATAAATAATTTTAATAAGAAATTATCACCCTAACAAAATGTCTGTGAATATATCCTGCATCTTAAATTTGACCGAAAAAACCTGGCAGGCTTTGAATAGTTAGAATATGGCGAGTCAGCTCCAGGTCGTCGCATGCGGTTTCTGCGATTTGCAGTGGAAGGGACTGAGAACGGTTTTTGAGTTTAAATATTTACTTCATAGGTTGAAATAACCAGGTCAAGTAATTAAACAGTAATTTAAATATTTAAATGGTAGATATAACATTTTTGAAATTTGTAATTTTTTAAAATGAAGGTGGGAATGTTTTCACAGTTAAATACATAATGTAGTTGAGAACATTTGGAATCTTTTGTAAAATGATTAAAGAGCTAGATGTTTGATTTGAACATTCCACCCATTTTCAAGTGGAAGAAACTTAGCTACAAAAAAAAAAAAAAACACCTTTCAATAGATTCTAAGCCTTTTAAATCTTCAAAGCCTGCTCTCTTCCTATCTATAACTAATCTTTGCACTGGTAATAAAATGTTCACCCAAAAAATGAAGTTCTCCAACCATTTTACACAAAATTCTTTGATGACTAATTTGTAAAAGGAAACTGAAGCTAGTTAAATCTGATAAAGTTATTTTAAACCTATAACTATACTACGATTTATATCAGAATACGGTAATGCCTAGAGGTAGCACCTACAACGGTTAAAGATGTTCGATGTTAACCTTTACCGTCTTTATTTTCTAATCATTTGGTACATTAATTCTCCATAGATTTTAGGGTCCTAAAATAAAAAGTGTCTATGAACTTGGTACACCTTGACTTGCTTTTAAAATAACCAATGAAGTTGGTCCAGCTGTTTGCATTTACCCTTTCCACATGAGCATTATCACAAAAGAATCAAACTTCTTTATTTGACGTTTACTTACAATGGACTATTAAGATGGCAGGTTAGACTTTTGATATAATTTATTATTGTTTACTTACAATGGACTATTAAGATGGCAGGTTAGACTTTTGATATAATTTATTATTTTAATTTTAATTTTAATTTGCACATTTTTAATACTTGATAATTTAGTGATATAAAAATACAATCTTACTATCATTTATAAAGAAAAAGAAACCAACTATATTAAGAATATTGCAAAGCTTTTCACTTTTTTAAAATTATTTTTGATAGAGCTATCACATAAATATCTCTAGGTTATGACAAATGTCTGGCTATGTGATAGGGAGGCCCTCCCTTAGCCCTGGTTTACCTTGGTCCCAACTTTAACTGTGTGTAAATGCATCCAAAGTTTCATGCCCAATCATTTCCCAATCTGGGCAATCTCACACTTCCCTTATTCTAGGCTGGCAAAATTAACAAATAAGTCTGGGTTATTTTAATATCTCAATTCAGAGAATTGAGATATTAATTCAACACTCCTCTATAGTTATAACCCAATAGTCCATTATGTATACATATGCGCTAACTTCGCATTTACAACCATTATACGCAACATAATAGTTCGGGGGTGAAAATGTGAAGCTGGGTTACACTTTTTGCCCTTTTTTGAGAAAAAAATTTCCTTTTTTTTCGGTTCTTCAACTTTCTACAAACTATAACAATTTTTCTGTGTAGAATTTCATTTTACGATAAAAATAAAAGTTGTGAGAAATTTTGTTAGCTTTCTATTACTTATTTTTTGAAATTTTTTTATGCAAATTTGATATGTCAACTTAGCGTTTCTTTGCGTGTCTATTTCTTAACAAGCAAAGGATTTATAAGAAGTCATGTTATGACGCAATGTTGTATTCATTGAAAATTTGTGTTTTTGAAAAAACAAAATGTGTTACAACAATCTAGACAGAGTCTATTTTGTTTTTGTCATATTTACAAAGCCAATGGATGCATATCATAATTACTAGAATTTTTTGAACTGGTCCAATATGAAAAACTGCGTTTTTTGGATATGTTTCGCGTCGCAAGAAATTTCTTAACATATAAGTTATAAACTAAAAATATAAAAGCTACCCATTAGAGACGACGGATCAATGTAATGCCCCATAATTTTTTCAATTTTTTTTACAATATATTTTGGGAGATACAAAATTTTGATTTCACTGAATCATGACGACCCTCAGAAATTTTTTGCACCTATTTTATTAGAAAAATAATTAAAATTAATAAACGTTTATGAAATTCTATAAAAGTTATATTTCCTGAAAGTAGATTCAATTCTGAAAATGCTTGTCTTGGTTCCAAAAGTTAATTAACAACCTTTCATGGAGTTTAATTAGTCCAAAGTTGCAGAACAGTTTTCAGAGCCTGCTTTTGCGTAATTGGTGACGCGTTAGTTCGGCCGAACTTTTAGTCCAAGTTCGGCCAAACTATGTTTTCCGCTTAAGAGTCGTTAACTCTAACGTTTTAATAGTTCGGCCGAAATTTTTAACAAAAGTTCGGCCAAACTATTGTATAACTCTCCGTCGGCCGGAAAGTTTTGTGGAGCCCCCTACTAAAAACACATTTCGCGTCAATATAAATTGCCGTGAAATGATTCACAATTTTCGCACATTTCACACACTTCATCTCATTTTACAAAAATCTTGGTTTGGGTTCAAAAGCTTTTCTTCAAGGTTTGGGTTAAAGAGCATTTCTTAGAAGCAAATTGATTTTACAAAATCTTGGTTTGGGTTCAAAATATTTTCTTCAAGGTTTGAGTTTAAGAGCATTTCTTGGAAGCAAATTGATTTTACAATTTTGAGTTTACATAATTTTTTTGGAGGACATTTCTTGGAGGCGACGTGATTTTGGCAAAAATTGTAAAAAATTTCTTGGACGTACATTCAAAAGACATTTCTTGGAGGTATGTATGTGTTTTGAGTTAAAGTAAATCTTTTGAATTTCGTTTCATTTTTATAAGACATTTTTCTCTCGAATTTTTTACAGTCTGTGTTTTGGATTGGAGTATGTATTTTTTACAAAAAATTTACACTGAATTTTTTTAAATTAAATCTTTTGTGATATTTTTTGTAATTGAGTTATTGTCTAATTTTTTGAAGGAAATTTTTTGAACTTCATACCCTATTATCATGGGAAATCAAAGAACTTGTGCAAGAAAATATGATCGAAAAAGAGACCCTGAGACACGTAGAGAAGAAACGAGACTATCTCGCAAAAGAAAGTTAGAAGCCCTCTCAAATATTGAGGAGGAAAATCAACCTCAAGAGGAAAATCAACCTCAAGCAGAAATTGAAGCAGGTATGTAAATGTAAATATTATGATCTATTGATATATATTTAAAATTTTCCTAATGTAAAATGTGAAGCTTAATTTTTATTCGATGAACTAGTTTGAAAAATATTTTGTTTAATGTAAACAGATAGAGATATTCCTCAAAATATTGAAGAAGAAAATCAACCTCAAGCAGAAATTGAAGCAGGTATGTAAATGTAAATATTATGATCTATTGATATATTTAAAATTTTTCTAATGTAAAAGGTGAAACTTAATTTTTATTTGATGAACTAATTTGAAAAATATTTTGTTTAATGTAAACAGACAGAGATAATCCTCAAAATATTGAAGAAAAAAATCAACCTCAAGAAGAAATTGAAAAGGGTATGTAAATGTAAAAATTATGATCTATTGATATATTTAAAATTTTCCTAATATTTATTGACATATTTATTAATTTAGTGATTTATTGAATATGTACTATTTTTTCGAATATGTACAGATGAAATCACTATCGATAATGAGATGTTAGAAAATGTTGACACTCACACATATGGCGATAAAAAACCTGACCATGTTATACGATATCATGTCAACTGCATTTTTAAAGATTATTTCTTAAATGAGCGAGTGACAGTTCAAGCTCAAATGTTGAAAAGTCTCCTATCATCAAAGAAATTAAAAGAAGCGACGACACTATTGGGTATTCGAAAATCAACCAAAGATAAAAAAATGAAGGAATAGGTGATAAAAAATGTGAGTAGTGCTATAAAGTCAATTAAGAGATCTAGAGATAAAGATGTTTCAAATATACGTAGAGGAATATAGATGGCAATGGTTTCACCAAGTACTCAAGAGAATCGTTTGATAACATATATGGCACGAGCACTCGGAACCTCGCGAAAAACTCTGCACAAACATAGAAAATTTTGACTGCAAATAGATGTAAATGATGAACTCGCTTGTTGGAGAGCTATTTGTAGGCAACCATACAAATATATACTTGGAGAAGATGTTAAAAAAATAATATATGAATATTGGAAGAACAATTTGCGTGTTTCACCAACTGCAAGACATGTGATGCGAAGAAGAATAGCACGAAATCAATACGAAGAACATGAAAAACATCTCTTGGAAACCACTTAGATAGAGTTATTCAACAAGTTCAAAGAAGAGAATCATCAAATTCATGTTTCACTCAGTTCTTTTGTTCAACAAAAACCATGGTATGTAAAACCTATCACCGTACGCGACACTTGTTGTTGCCGTTATCATGTGGAATTTGAGTTATATTATGACACATTCCTTGATTTCGGTAGAACATTATGGAAGGATTCACCTCCTCCTCCCACTATCCGTGAATTCATATCTCAAATTCTATGTGAAAGAGAAAGCGATGAACTATTTTACAAAAAGAAATGTGTTGGTGGTAAAAAATGCGACGATTGTGGAAATTTGACTAAATTTCAAAACAAATATCGTATTGATATAAATGATCAATCATTGTCCAACATGAAAGTGAAATGGAAGAGATATGAATATATCAATACATCGATTCAAGGTGAAAATAGTGTTAAAAGAATTGAATTACTAGAAGACGAAATTTTTCTGATAGACTTTTTGAGAAAGTTTGAGGCAGAAATTTACAAATACACCAAACATTCCCATAGAGCTCGATGGCAAGACTTGCAATTCAAAAAATCTCGTGAATTTTTTCCACCAGGGACCATTTTGTCAGTGATTGATTTTGCATAAAACTACACATTTGTTCCACAAAAAGAAATTCAGAGTGAATACTATCACTCTGACCAAGTCTCCATGCTCGTCCATATTCTATATAGACATGCTGAACAAAATGTCGATCATATAGAAAGCACGAGTGAAAATCGACATATCATTAAAAAATATCACTTTTATATCAGTGACGATCGTACACATGATACATGTTTTGTACAACATTGTTTTGGAAAAATTTATGATTCATTGAAAAATCGTGGAATAACATTCAATGAACATTGGATATGGTCAGACGGATGCGCAGGTCAATTCAAATCTGCACGATCATTCTTTTGGTTGTGTTGTCTTCATAAGAAAACCCGCATTAAACATTGTTGGAATTTATTTGAGACTGGCCATGGAAAAGGAGAACATGACGGTGCAGGAGCATGCATAAAACGAGTACTTCGAAGATATCAAATGAACCACTCTGCACGCCGACTTGTGAACGCTGAAGAAGTTGTTCAATGGTGCATCACTACTCTAAGCCATGAAATTAACCCATCAAGAGAAGTGCGAAGGTACATTCAATTTAATTTATATTGGAAATCTAATTTTAAACATTGTACATTTATCATGCAATGATTATTTTTAATTGTATTTTGATATCATATTTACAAATTTTTTTTCTAATTTTCCATATAAAGTTTTTTCTGGCATATTGGAATCGGAGACGTAGATAGATCAATTGGAAATGACGTTGAAACAATAAAAGGGACTCGAAAATTACATTCAATTCAAACAAAGTTGTCCACAAATGTGTTTGCATTGGATAAAAGAAAATATTCTTGTTTTTGTGATGTTTTCATAGACAACACAAAATCCAATGACGTTTGTGAAAACAAAATGTACGTGAACGATTGGAAACATACAGAGCTAAATAAAAAGGGAAAAATATCTATTGCAATGTTTGAATAAATGCAATGAGAGGAAACTACAATATCATCCGATGGTGATCGAGTTTATGATCTTGTTAGAGAAGGTAACATTTGAATTACTTTCTAATGATTTAAAGATATAGAAATAAATTTAAATATGCATAATTAAATGTTAAATTTTTATTTTATTGTGCAGGAGATGTTTTTGCTATAATTGCACCTATTGACAACGATGAAAATGTGAAGTATCATTTGATGCGTTGCACTGAACGAAACATGAAATTATTACAAGACTAATGATCACGGATTTCAGTATGACAGAGGGTCTATTATACTGGAAGGTTATTTTTTCAGACAAAATCATCAAAGTGGAGACTTTGTTTACTTTGAAGACTATGAACTTGATTCCATAAGTTTTCAATATAGTCACTTGGTGTGTGGAGCATGCATAAAGTTGATAGAAGTTCAATCAAAGAAAAAATCGAAAATTAAGAAATGGAAAATGTCAAAATCCGATCATGAACGGATTATTGAAGATGGAATTCCATTAGAATTTTTTTGAGTGAAGTGTCCAACAATTTATTACCTTTGGATTAAATATGTTTTAGAACTTCCAGTACTCAACTAAAAATTGAGCTGCTTATGTTATTTGTGGTTTGCACATGTTACAAATTGTTTGGGTATAAGCACGTGCTCTAGTATCAACTGAAAGTAGTTTTTCTATACATGTGCATTGATGAAAAATGTTATATGTATTGGATATATATATATATATATATATATATATATTCTAGAATGAAATTAATTTTTCTTGTATATTAATTTTTCTTGTATATGTTTTCCGACCGTATGGTAAAAATTATTTCACTTTATTTTGTAAGGTCTGATTTAGTCCCCATATGGCCTAGCCTCCAAGGGACGAGATAACAAGTGGTTGTCCCCACTTGCCCGAATCTCAACTTTTAAGTACAATTTTACTGTTTATGGCAGGCATCTTACATGATGTCCTAGCCAAGGATAGATTCTCTTTGTTTAAAGTTTCCGGTAAAATTTGTCACCGAATGACCTACTAGGATATTATAAATACTAGCTTTGTAAAATCATTTGGCATTCGGAAAAATTCGAAAGTCTTAGACTGTCAATCAATTTAAAGTATCATTCACCCTAGGGAGTGTAAAATATTCAATGTAGGTTGGTGACAATGCTCACTCCTAGCTTGAAGCAGCTCTAATGACGAATTCTTTAATGAATTCCAATGCAGTAGACCAAAGTTGATGACCCACTTGGTTTTTCAGCCAAGAAATTCCAAGGTACTCTTCTTACCTTTGGCCCCCAAAGCTACAATGGAATTATAGGAAGGTGAAGAAATTTTTTTTCACTGATAGTAATTTGGTCACATCCGTTATCTCCCCTTATCAAAAAGTTCCTATCTACTACATTATCCAGCATGTACTCAAGATCACTATTTCGTAATTAGAATATCACAATATCATAAGTTCTCACAAAAATACATGGAATGCCATTACAACACTCATCTAACAACGGGGAGCTCAAAACCTAGAAAGCTCCTCGTCCCCTTAATAATAATGTGTTTAATTTAGTCTTTTAGGTGAGGATTAGGTGTGAATCTTGTTTTCACATACAAAAATAATTAATTTTTTAATTCCATAAATTTGATTATTCACCAAAATACATGTCATATCCACTATTTGTATCTCTTACAAATTCCCATTATTTTATTAAAATATATGATTTTATCTCACCCAACTATCACATGTTCCTAAATTTACTCTTAATTGTTCCCTATGCCCTAAATCTACTCCTAATTGTTCCCTATGCTGCTTTTCCCTTACTTATTTTTAGAAAATTATTTTCCTAGATCCATCATAACTATGGATCTATCAAGCGTCAATAGGGATCAAATATCTAGAGGTGCAAACCTCTTTTTTGAGTGAAAAACTTGAAGAAAGGTTTTCACCTTAAGAGATTTGATCCCTCTCGGCGCTTGATAGATCCGTAGTTAAGATGGATCTAAGTTGGTTTCAGTCGTGTGCAACCAAGGAAAAACTATCGTTAATATGAGAAACATATGATTAATTTTATCAATAATATCTAAATACATCTAATATTAATATAACCATTTTAAATATGCTAAATATGTTTGAGATTTATCAAGTCATTTTAATTTTAAATTTTCTTAGTTACCTCAATTTGTTGAGATGATAAATATTGTAGAATAACTTTAATAATGGAAAATGATCAAATAAAAATTTTGAATGCAAAGTGACAATGTAAAAATATTGAATGATAGAATGTGAATAATTAGAATGTAATCAATTACAAATAGCATTTATTGTGATCAATCTTAAACTATTCTCTTCTTCTATTCTTATTGTCACCCTTATTAGTTTTGTCATCTTTCCGTATCGATTATATTAAAAAGAAATTAAAAATCATAAATCATAAACCATTTAAATATTTAGCTCAAACTCTTGTAGTAAACACCATACCTCAAGTCTCTCTTTCTCTCCAATATTATTAGGTTTAATTATTATAACACAAAAATCGTTCTACATTGTCAATATTTTTTTGCGCTTACACTGAAATCAATGAACACTATTAATCCAATGACTTTACAAGTAATGTACCATCATACATGTAATTATATCAAATCAGAAATCAACATATACAATGAAATCAATGGGGATTGTCTTGTTACAAGTAACATTTCAATTTACCACATGTGAAAATGTAGATTGAAACCATCCAAAACTTTAAGTTTTAAAACCCTTTTGATTATATATTGTGCAACATTAAAACATTAAACATTTAAAGTTCATTAAATATCACATGCAAAATGTAGATTGAAACCATCCAAAACTTCAGTTTTAAAAACTTCACATGCCATGCCAATTATAATTCAACTATCCAACAAAAACATTTAACATTAAATATCACATGCCAAATTTAGTTTAGATGACAACATTACTTCACATTCACATGCCAAAAGTACTAAAACCATCCAAAAATTAAATAAAACTAATTATATAAAAACAATGTAATAAAATATGTCCAAAAATTGTAAATCTCACTTGAGTATCAAACTGTATCAAGTTTAACAAATTTGAAAACCATCTAAATTTTGAAATCAAATCTATTGTAAATCATGTCCATCAAATGGAGGATCTAGAATTTGGGTCTCAGTCTGCGCCCTATCCTATGAATAGGAAACCTACATACACAATGCACATGTACTTGAACATTAAAATTTGAAGTTTTAAAAATGAATGAGAATATATATATCTAGAACTTCATGTAAAAAACAAAATATAACAAAAAAATCATGCAATACCTCGTAATGTTCCCTCTCCATTTGATGAACAGGTTCTGCCATAGAAACATTTGCAGTGGTAAACTGTACAATATACATGTACAGTTAACTATATATATATATATATATATCTCAATTTTTAATGGAACTTTTTGAGGTAGAATATATATATATATATATATATATATATATATATATATATATATATATATATATATATATATATATATATATATATATATATATATATATATATATAACTTTTAAACATAAATTATAAACTTGTGAAAATTTGTCCATACTTGTGGCTCATCTCCCAAGGAAGTAGAAGGTACATTTCCCAAGGAAGAAGAAGGTACCGCCATTCCAAAAACATCGGACGGAATTGGTATCTGTTAAAACATTTTATCAAATTATATATACATACATGTACATGTGTGTACAATTATTTATTTTAAAATCACTTAAAAAACACTAACATTTGCCAACATATCTTGATGGTCAGACCCATCTGCATTGTTTGAACCAAAGGTCCCGAATGTGATATTAACATTTTCGTCATGCATCATGCCTCGAGAACCGCAAATGGTGTTTTAACATATAATCATACATTTTTCATAGATTAATGTACACACACATAAATGTATACATGTACATACACATGTATTTATTACAAATTGTACACATGTATATGTAAATATAATTTCAAACCCTAAGGTCACTAACACATACTGCTCCTAAGGCCTCGTTCCTCATGAAAAATTAGGTCTACAGCATCATTGCGACAATTTATTGCTTATGTTCGGAGATCTTCAACATTCATGTTGTAAATATCCTCATCTGTACGATAAACAAAATTGGCACGTGCATTTTCACGTGCTCTTTGTCGATTTAAACAAGGATCCACTCCACTCAATCCGCTATGAACATTGACGATCATAACATCTCTTGCTTCTCGACTTATTTGAGAAGTCGCATCCATCTCTGATCGCAGGGTTTCCACTCGAAACGGTCGACTCACCAATGGCGGCTCAGGGTGAGGCAACTCCACATCTCGCTTAGCGCCCTCACGTTGATATAATCGACCTCTCACCGGGTCAAAAATTTCTGAAGGAAGGTCATTGTAGTCGGGTTTCATACCCAAAAAAAATTCTGCATAAAACATTTGTGCAAAATAAACAGGAACCTCATCGTTCCATGGAAGCCTTCCAAAGGCCGAAAGATGTCAATCATACAACAAGGCAGCTTTGTCTGGCAGTGCTTGAAATACACCTTTCCATAACATTTCTATTTTTGGCCCCTTTTCCTTATAATTAAACATCGTACTTGCCTCCGTCTTAACTCTTTTTGTTTTATGTCCCTGCCATTTATCGGACCTATCACCTGCTTTTTTCTCTTTTTCCTCAATGTATTTCTACAAACGAATCATTCGTTGGCCCCAAATTTCTATACGCATTTACCATTTCACCCGATGAATGTGTAACTATTTTGAGGCTTTGTCTACTCTCAGCAGGTAGAGACAAAGCCTCGAGATCTCTTTGCAATTTTGCATGAAGGCTTTGACACCTTTGTAAGGTGCATTCCGCCATGTTCGTTTCCCATGGTATATCAGTAATCTCAGCCGGATAAGTTGTGCTAGGTTGACAACCTTCTTCTTCAATGTCGCGCGCTGCCCTGCGTCTTTTTTGACCACTGGCTCGAACATTTTCAGCCTCTGCATCAATATATATATAATTTCGTATATTAGAAAAAACACGTGTAAAAAAAGTTGTACAAATTTAATGAAAAAATATTGAAATTGATGGCAACCTTGATGTTGCTGGTTAACATCTTCTCCAACATGACCCTGCTGAGAACCAGCCCTAGAATGACGCTGCTGAGAACCAGACCCACAATGACCCTGTTGAGAACCAGCAACGGTTGATTGGCCTTCGGGGGAATAAATATCACCCCTTTCCCACAACCTGCTACCACTCATACCTCGACTGGTTGAACCTTGGCCACGCTCCATGGATGGAGTTGAAACCCTTCTCCTCTTACCTCCTAAAAATTAAAATATGAAACTTATTAACAACTAAATTAACTCAAAGTTAATAAAAAAATCAATTCCATATGTACACATGTATGGAGATTTAAGATTATATTTAAATACCGTGAAAATTCCCCGATCCCTGAACCTCCATATGGGATTCGACTGATCTTCGTTGTTCATCCTCCATAATATATATCTATTGGTCGACATTTACACAAAATAGATTTCAAAAAATCAATTTGTAATTTAGTGTACACAAATTATGTAGAACACAACTTTCAAAGCAATAATTGATCATGTGTGAAACTAAATTTAATCGAAAAGGATATTATAAAAATGATAAGTTCACCAAATTGCGCTTTACATGGTGGGGGCACACTTGGTATAAAATTTACTACTTATACACTTTAGTTTGTGGAAGAAATGACACATGTACATAGTTTACCTTAAAGTTGTTGTGTTTTACGGATATTAAAATGAAGAACTTCTATTTAGATCCATTCCAGAGATTGACTGTAGGGGCATTTACTAGATATGTCACCTTTCATAAAAGATGAGATCCAAAGGCTACCTGGCCCTTTACAGACTCTGCCTATAGAACTTGTAGAAGTAAACACTAAAGGCATTAACAATATCAAAGAACGTTTTCATGCTTAGACATGGGAATGTGTCTCTTTCCCTACGCAAAAAAATAGTTCAAGGTAGTTAATCTTCATAGACATGTCATCAAGCAAGTCAATGTGATGATCCCCAACTTAATTTTTATGAAATTAGGCTTGGAATCTCATTTTAGAGCTCAAATAAACCTCTAGTTTATTTTGGTTTAGACAAGCTCTAGAATTTGAAAAGTGAATTCCCTCTTTCTTCCTCTTACATGTCCAATGATCAGAATTTGGATTGAGGGAAAAGATTTTCCTAGAAATAAAAATTTTGCATTTTATAAATGTGTAAACATGAGTTTTTAAATAAATGAGGCAAAAATTCAAAGGCCCATTGGACAAGGAAAATGATGTTGAAAATAAGATGCAATTGGTTTGCTAACAGATGGTTATATTTCTTATCCAATTAAGGCCTTGCATGTATTTTGATGTTTCATGAATTTCTTCACAAATTCAAAGTATGGTGCATGAATTTGATGCACCATTGATGACTCCATTAATGACCTTGATGAGGAATTTGATGCACACAATATTGAGTTTGAAGATGGTTTAGAATATTTTGAAGAAGTTGTAGATTTTGGTGTTGTCACTGAATGTTTCTTTGTTGTTGGACTTGATCAAGACATGTAAATTAACTTTAAGAGCAGATTGAAGACCTTGAAGAGGTTTTAGATTTTGTTGTTCTATGGGACAAAAATCAATATGTAGTTCAATATTCACTTGGTTTTTATAATTGGGTAGAAGAACATGACTTAAAATGACCTTGTATGTCTTCTCATTTTAGAGCTCAAATTTTTAGGCAGGATTTAAGTATCCACCTTTCAAGAATCACTAGAAGAGGTTGATAAAGAATATAGGAAGACAAAAAACTAACCAACGGTGTACTAAATGGATTTCTTGGGAGGTAGATTGGCATATGGAATTTTGGTAGCTAGAACGTCTCCAAATAAGTGAATGTATTTGAAAACCAAACCTCTAGTTTATTCTGGTTTAGACAAGGTCTAGAATTTGAAAACTGAATTCCCTCTTTCTTCCTCTTACATGTCCAATGATCAAAATTTGGATTGAGGGAAAATATTTTCCTAGAAATAAAAATTTTTCATTTTATAAATGTGTAAACATGAGTTTTTAAATTCTAATTAACTCATAAATTTCTCACAAAGTACACTTAAATCTTGACACATAAACCCCTTCCCCAACAAAACTAGTGTGAAAATATTCAAATCAAGTTGGTATCAAAGTACAATTTAGCTCATTTTAGTCAAGGTCAGTTACAAGAATTAGTTATTGGTTTCTGTCTTCAATTTCCTCTGAAAATGAATGTGTACGTGCTTTTGAGAGACACTAGAGGAATAAGGTCCAAATTTTTTATGAAAATGTGCTATGAAAGTAAAGGGTTTTAAAGGCAAGCATGTACAAGGCATAGTTGAGTACAAGGCATAGTTGAGCCAAATGTTCTTCAGGAAGGGCCTAATTATTTGGGTCTTGGTTATGGAAAACATGGAAAATTCTCCAAAGCCAAGGAGGCACATGAAGCTGTTCCAAGAAGGAATTTTATTTCGTGTTCATTACCTCAAGCTTGTGAAGTTTGTGTTCATGATGAATGGAAAATTTTGACACCCACTTTGCAATAAGATGTTAATAATCATGCAGCTAAAGGGTTTTAAAGGCAAGCATGTACGAGGCATAGTTGAGTACAAGGCATAGTTGAGCCAAATTTTCTTCAGGAAGGGCCTAATTATTTAGGTCTTGGTTATGGAAAACATGGAAAATGCTCCAAAGCCAAGGAGGCACATGAAGCTGTTCCAAGAAGGAATTTTATTTCGTGTTCATTACCTCAAGCTTGTGAAGTTTGTGTTCATGATGAATGGAAAAGTTTGACACCCACTTTTCAAGAAGATGTTAATAATCATGCAGCTAAAGGGTTTTAAAGGCAAGCATGTACAAGGCATAGTTGAGTACAAGGCATAGTTGAGCCAAATGTTCTTCAGGAAGGGCCTAATTATTTGGGTCTTGGTTATGGAAAACATGGAAAATGCTTCAAAGCCAAGGAGGCACATGAAGTTGTTCCAAGAAGGAATTTTATTTCGTGTTCATTACCTCAAGCTTGTGAAGTTTGTGTTCATGATGAATGGAAAAGTTTGATCCCCACTTTGCAAGAAGATGTTAATAACATGGAAAACATGGAATAGAAAAACTGGGAATAGATATCTTTGATACATACAACACACAAATGAAGCAACAAAAACAAGGCAGCAAGGAAGCAAACAATGAATATGGCAGTGGCAAAGATAAGTTTACCGGCTTGATTTTTATGTGTAATTCTCAAACAAAGCAAGAGTGTTTCCGATACAAGTGTTTGGGTTGCCACCAACCAAAAAGGAGCTTGTAGAAAAGGTGAAGCTCGGAATGAAGCTCTTCTTGTATGATTTTAACCTTAGAAAAATGTATGGTATCTACAAGACAACGTCTGCCGGAGGAATGAATGTGGAACCAAATGCTTTCCGAAGTTGTAAAAGGCCACTCCCAACACAAGTAATCTTTTTATACATGAAAGGGGTGCATCAAGCTTGTGAAGTTTGTATTCATGTTGAGTGGAAAAGTTTGACACCCACTTTGCAAGAAGATGTTAATAATCATGCAGCTAATGAGAATGTAAAAGAAGAGGATGTTGAAAGCTCTAGAGTCATTGAATTCATTGCTAGTATTCAGAGGAGAGCCACTACCTCATCAAATTCACCTCCTCTAGAAGGTGACAATGATGAATGTTCAAGGTATAAATTTGCCTCTAATCAAATTTCTTTTGATTATGATAAATATGGTAAATATTCACATAAGATTTGGAAAAGAACTTGCATGTTCCTTTTGTGGTTTGAATAATCATAATGTTTATAGATGTTGGAAAAGTGTTGGACTTTGTATCCAACAAGTCATCCACAACATTTGAAGAAGGTGGAATGAGATAACGACAAGAATGGAAAAGAGGATTTCATAATCGATGAGGGTCAAGATTATTCACATGATGAAGTGCAACTAAAAGAAGCGCCATTGAAATGGTTTGCTAACAAATGGTTAGATTTCTTATCCAATTAAGGCCTAGCATGTATTTTGATGTTTCATGAATTTCTTTGCAAATTCAAAGTATGGTGCTTGTTGCATGAAGGAAGATGTTGAAAGTAGAGTTATGTTGACACACTTAAATGCAACAAATATGGAAATTTGTACATGAGCTCTATTATTTGACTTGAGAGTCAGTTGTTTGAAGAGGCATGTTTTGTCGACTTGTGTTTGGTTGATGGTTTTGTACACCAATATGTAAGAGTACGTGGAGATATTCACATGATGTGAATTTTTTTTTCTTTGAAGGAGAAAAATGATATGTCAGCGAGCTATGTTTCTTGCATGATGTGTTTTTATTTTGATGGTTTTGTTTGTGACAAGACATCACAAGATTTTGGGAAGGTCCACTCTTGAGCGAGAGCCTCATGATTACAACCTAATCATGAGAATCAAATGGGAGTGCATCCTTATTTTGAAAAAAAATAGGATTCTTAGCTACCTGGGACTCCAACAATCATTTTTAAATTTGAAATATCATGGTGTGTTGTTTCAATGCCTAAATCCACAACCCTAACATCAATTGTTTTATTCTTTTTTTGCAGGATTTAGTTGGTTATATTAAAAGTCAGTTGAATTTAAAATTCTTGGCTTAGTGGCATGGAACATTGTGCAGACCCGAATCTTTAAGTGAGTCTCCTTGGTGGTGTAAACATATTTAGAAAATAGATGCCATGTCAAAGACGGTTATCTCATATGGTTAGAACTAATCAATTTGACCTCACATGGGATAACCTACACAGATGAAGCGGGGAAGGCAAGGGAGATGCCCTCTTTATGAGGAAATAGGGGTGATGGTAACCTGGTTAATGATCCATTTTATGACTCAAAAGAGATATTGAGCTTGATATGAAACCTCTCTATGGTTCATTAGAGGAGTTTATCTATGTATGTAAGAATAACTCATTTTTACACCCTACATCAAATTTTGTAGTACCCATGAAATTTTGTTAATCATGTAGCCATAAAATAAAAATTAAAAATTAAAATGAGGGAGGTTAGTGTAAATGTCTTGAGTATATATATATATATATATATATATATATATATATATATATATAATCTATTTTTGATTTATTCTTTTAATAGAGAATTAACCCTCTAGGAGACTACAAACTATTTGGAGGGATAGTTGGGTTCTCTTTGATTACAATAGCAATAATTCTTCCATTTTCTACCACTTTCATTTTTTTTTTTGGTTATGGTGGGTGGTAACTCTAGATAAATATATTTATTTATCTTAGTGTAAAAAAAATCTTCCATGAACTTTGAGATATATATTTATTTATTTATATTATTATAGTTAGTTATATATATATATATATATATATATATATATACGAAAGAAATATTATCATGCGCTTATATGTGAATAAGTATTTCCTTATGGAAAGTGGGTTAAATATATATCTTTATATTATTTACGAGACACTCATTTAGTAGAAGATATAGCTTTGTGAATTGCGTCAATACCAGCTTGAATTTTTGGGACTTGCAACATTTGTTTTTATTTTTTTAAGTTTTAAAGTTTTTTTTTTTGCCAAATTAGTTCTATAGAAAATAAAAGAACCATCTTAACCAATTATAAGTATTAACATAAAATTCTGTTTATTTTTCAAATTTCAATGAACAAAAATTCTAGTGAAAAAATATCAAAATTGAGAATTCCAAATCAATAACACTATTAAAACAAATTAACTCAATTTATGCTTTAATAATAATAGAGGTTATAGATTATAAAAAAAAAATTGAAAACTTCCTCTCAAAACGATTCCATTCCATCTTATAAGGGGCATTTTAATTAATTTTATTTACCAGAAATTCCACGAATAAATTTTCTTTAATTTGAAATAAAGGCTAAAATACTAAAACCTTTATGAATTAATGAAGCTTTCCAAATTTTCCCATAGGAATTTTGATGGGGCAGCCAAAGAACAAAGATAGAGTTTCCAAATTTTCCCACACCAGTTTTGATGGGGCAACCAAAGAGAACAAAGATAGAGTAGGGCACTAGGATGGTTGCAGCTACAGGACAACACTAAAATTTTCTCCAAACATAAACTGGGTCAAGGTAATAAGCTAATGGAAGAAAGCAAACGGATAGTATGGGATAGCTGGAAAGAACCCTTTAGATAATAAATATTAATCATGAATCCAACTAGGGGAATAAAGAAAAATGTCAACAACTTAGGACACATATCCTTCTTCACATTAACATAAAAAATAATCTAAAGAAGACTCTCATGCCAACGCAGCAGTAGAATTAGAGGAATCTCAATTGAAATCTCAGTTGATAAAGACTAGCACTTAACTCCTAGAGATTTATTTTCTAGATTATAAAGTAGCTAGATACTGTTAAGAAACAAATGAAAACTTATATTCTTGATTTCTCTCTTCCTTCAAATTACTGTTTGATGCAATTTCTTAAGCTTCTATTCTCAAAATTATATTCATTTTTAATGAAAATCCCTCTAGGTGAAACTACTAATTCTAGCATACTCCATGTCAAACTAAAGCATAATTAATGATAATGATAGGTTGAGGTTAGATTCACAGATGTATTTTGGTTTCAGTTTCCTAGACTATATATATATATATATATATCACATATGTATATGCTGTAAAATGTACTACTTTTAAAGCAATAAAAAGAGTTGATATTTTTCAATTGAATTTTCTAATGAATCATGAAATAGAAAAGAAAAGAATGAGCTCAAACAATTATAGGTATTAACATAAAATCCTATCTATTTTTCAAATTTCAATGAACAAAAATTCTAGTGAAAAAATATCAAAATTGAGCATTCCAAATCAATAAAACTATTAAAAAAAATTTACTCAATTTGTGCTTTAATGATAATAGAGGTTATAGATTATAAAAAAAATTGAAAACTTCCTCTCAAAACCATTCCATTCCATCTCTTAAGGGGCATTTTAATTAATTTTATTTAGCAGAAATTCCACCAATAAATTTTCTTTAATTTGAAATAAAGGCTAAAATACTAAAATCTTTATGAATTACTAAAGCTTTCCAAATTTTTCCATAGGAGTTTTGATGGGGCAGCCAAAGAACAAAGATAGAGTTTCCAAATTTTCCGACAAGAGTTTTGATGGGGCAGCCAAAGAGAACAAAGATAGAGTGGGGCACTAGGATGGTTGCAGCTACAGGATAACACTAAAATTTGCTCCAAACATAAACTAGGTCAAGGTAATAAGCTAATGGAAGAAAGCAAACTGATAGTATGGGATAGCTAGCAAGAACCCTTTAGATAAGAAATATTAATCATCAAGCCAACTAGGGTTAGGGGAATAAAGTAAAATGTCGACAACTTCAGACACTTATCCTTATTCACATTAACATTAAAAATAATCTAAAGCAGACTCTCATGCCAAGGCAGCAGTAGAATTAGAGGAATCTTAGTTGATAAAGAATCTTGCAAGAAAGGCTCACACTTAACTCCTAGAGATTTATTTTCTAAAGTAGAAAGTAGCTAGATATAACTATTAAGAAACAAATGGGAACTTATATTTTTTATTTCTCTCTTCCTTCAAATTACTCTTCGATGCAATTTCTTAAACTTCTGGAAAGTATCTTCAGTTTTCATGAAAATACCTCTACGTCAAACTCAAAATTAATGATAGGCTGAGGTCAAATTCAGAGATGTATTTTGGTTTCAGTTTTCTAGATTTTATATATATATCAAAGACATATATGCTGTAAAATGTACTACTTTTAAAGCAATAAAAAGAGTAAAGCTTTTTCAATCTGAATCTTCTAATGAATCATGAAATTGAAACATGTAGAATGATAAATACAATAACTTTAAGATTTAAAGATGCACTTAAGACATTTACAAAATAATTAAACAGACACCTAGCCTTTTGAAAGTCGATCAACAATTTGTTGATAGAATTTGCAACTTTTATACGTGAAATATACAGCCTTTGCTTTCTGAATCAAAATTAGTAAGCAAATAGTGAACTCAGTTACAGCTTTTTTTAAAGGTCCAAAAGTAATAAAATGACAAAGAACGATGGAATATCATACTGTTAAAACCTATAATGCCTGATTTTTTTGTTTAGAGGAGAAAAAACACTGTATTTTTATTGATATTTAAAAAAACAGTACATGTTATGAGGAATGTATCCTCCGATGTTGCTCATATGCCAGAATATCAAAAATAGGGGCAAAGACCCGACATAGAAATGAAAAGAAAAGAAGATATAACCAAATAATATAAACTGTAACGTGAAAAAAACGATGGCAATAGAAAGCAGTGGGAGAAATGAAGCGTGCCAGTCCAAATATATAAACTATGCATGCTTCTACACGGCTGTGTAAAATTTTAATTGCATCTGAAAAGCTTTGAAATTCTTTCCATTGGATTTTTTCAATATTGCTGCATCCAAGAACAACTGTTAAAGTGTGAGTACTGCGTCTATGCCTTGCAGTGAACTACAAAACATGGAAAATATCAGTTCAACTTGGTTGCTAGATCATGAAGAGATTTAGTCATCGTGCTCATCCAATGAGCAGCAATTGAGAGAGGTGCAAGAAGAGTTAAAACCCAAAATTTAAGGTGCATATTTCTGGGATAAAATTTGCTTCAAGTGGAACAACTAAAGGAAGAAGATGAAGCATTACAAAGAAGTTAGGAACTTTCTAAGAATGAACTGGAAAGGCTGCAGAAATTGTGAAGAATGAACTGGAAAGGGTGCAGAAGCTGCTTGGCAATGCAAACCACAATGTGGCCGGTTTTGAATTTGAGCTTAACAAAAAAAATGAGAAAATTAATGATTTAGAAAATGAATGGCACAGATGTTTTAAATAAATAGAATAAGGGAATTCCAAACAATTTAATACATCTTCCTTTATGCTTCTTTATGGCATTTAGCAAATGAGAATCAGGGGACCAATCAAAGAGCATGACTTTGGGGGGCCTATTTTTCTAGAAGCTTTACATGGCGTGATGTTTGCTATTGATTGTCACCCAACTCCCAGGTTGCCTGAGTGGAAGGCAGGCACAGCTCAACTTTTTTTTTTTTAGGTTTGACATACTTAAATTAAATTGGAAAGATGGCCCATCTGAGCATCTGATACAGATCATAGAATGTATTCCCTTCATTTGGAGGTATTACCAGAGGTAGTACCCCCACCAACATGCAGTACATGTTACTCCCTGTATCAAGTTTTTCTTGGATGCAAAGTAGTTGCATGGCTACTGGTTAATGATGGCCTGTGGCATGAGTGGAAAGCAAGCACAAGTCAACTTTTTTTTTTAAGTTTGACATACTCAAATTAAAAAGGAAAAATGGCCCAACTGAGCATCTGATACATATCATAAAATGCATTCCCTGTATCTGTAGGTATTAATAGAGGCAGTACCCCCTACCAAGCACAGCTCATATTTTTTCAAGTTTGACATACTCAAATTAAAAAGGAAAAATGGCCCAACTGAGCATCTGAGACATATCATATGGTAATTATAGGACCCTGGTTTTCGTATAACATACCTGATGAATTAATTCAGCCGACGAGAGGAGCAACAGTGCTGAACGGAGTAGTCGGAACGCGCGAACAGCAGCAGTGCTGAAGGGAGCAGCTGGAAACACAAATTCGCGGGAATAATGAAACAGGTAAAATAATAGTCTTCGCGGGCGATTTATTTATAGGAATTAGTTTGGTTGAACTATTTTAAAAGTAAAAGTTCGGCCGAACTCATAGTTCGGCCAAAATTTTGTTAAGAGCTCGGCCGAACTTTTGTTGCCGGTTTTCCAATCTCCGGCAAAAATTCTGTTTGCCCGCGTCGTCTGTGTGTCGTCAATCTTAACGGAATCAACAGTCCGAACTATTACAGAGTACGGCCAAAATTTATAAGAAGTTCGACCGAACTATTGCTGAAAAAAATTTTCGACCCCCGATTCTCACAAAAGTGTAACCCAGCTTCACGTTTCCGCCCTTGGGCTATTAGAACCATATTAATTGACCCTCGGCATGTACATATATTGACCCACATTCACATATTCCATTATACGTAATATATCCATATATATATATATATATATATATATATATATATATATATATATATATATATATTACGACGTCCTGTAATTATTAACGAAGTCTCACAATAATCGACATACCTTTATTAACTCGTAAACCTTAGTCGAACAATCCCAATCAATTAGAAATTTGACTTGGGGCCCACATGTACAACGCATTTGCCAACATGGAGTCAACACGCAACCCAATTCATACCTTCGTTAAATCCACGCGCCATCCAACGGTTGTTATTGCATCGCCCCACTCCTTACGATCTGACAGATATCACTCAGGAAACTTGCACGAAGAATAACGCAAGATGGCGCGCAGTGGAAGGCGGTTTTCCAAATTCATTTAGGGACGCATGTCAGCTGCTCTATGGAATCACTCCCAACTCCTCAAATACCGCTTCCGCTGCAAAGGTGGTGCGATAAAACCCACCGTCCAGCTCCAAGTCACCGTCATTGTTCATCTGGTCATGGTTCCGCCTCTCCACTCCAGGTTCCACTCAGCTTCCGCTTCAAGGTTGCGCCCATTCTAAAAAGGTTCTTCTCATCTATTTAACCCAACGCAGAGTTCCACCCATACATAACCCTTGCGGCTATGTTTCACAATGCTCACAAGCCTTGGACAATTAATCACACTTCCATGATAACTTCAATCGATCCCGATGGACAGGATCTATCATCGGATCCTTAACTGTTACAGATTCAAATACCCTCATCGAGGACACACATATAATCAAGGAACATACAATCAAGACACAACACTGACAAGAAAGCTGCTTTCTTCAATGACACACAGTATTCGTTAACCAGAGTTAAACCCCCACCATGATTTCTCAACAGGGTTTCATTTTTAACTTCATACGCAGAGACTCATATTATACATAATTACAGAGAATAATCAACAGACACACGAACACACAAGGTATTCCCCACACAGAGGTTAACAAAAAATGCATAGTTACACTGAGATAATTCCTTCCCACGATTCAACCAGGAAGACATAAGTCACACATGTAACTCATAAAAAATTCTTCATAAAGAGGTATATATATACATACATATACAGGTGATAAATCTCAGCTAATTCTTACAATTTCATGACAAGCCAGATATTCAATTCGGTGGCCATTATCCCCTTATTCTGTTGCTAAAGAGTTTCTCTACCTCTCTCTGACTCCCTGATTCTTTCTCTTTCTCTCTCTCTTGTTTCTCTCCTCCTTTCATCTAAAATCTTTAGGATTACATTTATACCACAAGGATGACCTGAATCGATTTAGGTCTCCAAACAGTTCAGCAACTCTTAACATTCCCAATTCCTAAATTAGACTCAATAACTGAACTGACCCTAACTGACTCTTTGTCTTCCTATCTTAACCAATTTCTCATTTTCTCAAAATGACTTGAGAAAAATTACAATTCCCTACCAAATTTATCCAAATATTAATATTTACAAGAATATTTAAGAACATGGGATCCCCCATGTCTACTTTATGTACAAGTAACTTTTGAGCCTAATGCCCCTGCATCAGACTCCCAAGCTTCAAATTTTTCATGGTCCCCTGATCATGTGCTCTTCGTCTCTACCTCCAGGATCCCATACTTGGTTTTGCTGCTATCCATCAGCTGCATCATTCTTCAACTGACCTTCTCGAGGCTTCCAGACTTTGTTCTGTAATCTGCCCCAGCTATGCTTTCACAATCTGCCATTGTCTTTCTCCTGCTGAAACTCTCCTGCCTTCCTGCCGCTGTCTGCTACTCCTGAGTCACTCTCATCATTAGTCTTTTGATGTGATCAATCTCCATGTCCATCTTATCTTCTAGCTAGAAATCATCTTGCCCTCTGCCGCTGCTTTCAATCTCTGTCGCTGCCAATATTGTTGCCCTTGCAGTCTCACATGCTAGCAACATGTTTACTACTCTTCTTTTCTTCACGGCTTCAGGCATCCTTGCTCCCAGGTCTGCAATCCCTTTCTCTTCTTAAAATGCTCTCAGAAAATAACTTAGCCAATTCTCTTGTGTTTGTTTTACATCTTCAACATGCTGGAAGTTAAATTCCACATTTTCTTCTTCTTCTTTGTGGGCACTCTTTAACAATTGCCTCTCATCCTCTTGATGGATTCTGGAAATCCAATCAAGTTCTCGAAGATTTTTTTTCTCATATTCTGTCAACATGGAATGTTGATTCCTCCTCACTTCAGCAGCTTTTAAAATCTGCTCCTCAGGCTGGCTTTGGCCTACCCAACTAGCCAACTCTTTTCTGTCAATGACATTGATAATTCCTTGTATATGAGACATAGTTGTCTCATCCTCCTTCAGCAATAGTTTTTCTTCTCTCAAGACAATTTCAAAAGATGAATTGTCTTCTGCATCACCTGTACACATAAACAAACTGACAGTGTTAAAACCATGAGACCCAATGGTCTCAATTGATGGCCTGGTCACCAATTCTTCCCCCGAAATTTCTATGTCTGGTTCAAGTCTCAGAAATTCTTCTTCATCTTCCTCTACACATGGATCATCAGCATTAATGTTCCAATGCTTCAATGCCTCCTTTTCCTCTAACAACCCATCAATTTGTTGTGCAGAACTCCTTTCCAGACCTTTTGTCAGCACCTCAGCATGCTAATCTGCATCCTTCATGAGATTTTCCACTGGTCTCACTTTTCTTCCATCATCTGCTCCATGAATTCCATCCATGAAGATCTTCCTGCCTTGCTTTCCCAGCAACTCATCCAGTGCATAGGTCCTCTGCTTTTCCAATTCTCTTCTCTGAGAATCCAGCCTCCTATATAACTACACAACTTCCATAGGAGTAGATCTCGGGAACCTTACACAACCTTTTATGCCTCTTCTGGTTCTTGACCAATCCTCTATGGGTCCTTCTCTTTCAGTTTCAACATTCTGCTAGATATCTTCATTTGACCCTTCTATATTTATCTCTTCTCGGGATCTCACTATCTCATCATTCATCTGAGCAGACTTCATATTCAATGTCTTCTTCTCACCAACAAACTCTGAAGCTTGTTCATCTTCCAATGGTGTACCTGCAAACACACACAATTTTTTTGTTTTCAAATCACAAGACCTTTTAGTCTTGGATGCTTCCTCAAGCACTCCCTCTTGAACAGGTCTGCACATGGGATCTTCAATTCCCATCCTTACCTCAAGAACTCTGGGTTCTTCTTCCTCTGTGGAGTCTATCATCACTTCACATTTGTCAGACTCAAGAACACAAGCCCCTACATCATCTGGACTTGTCCAATAACTCAGGAATTTCTCAATGACTTCCTCTTCAGCAAGACAAGCTTCTTGCTACCTGAAGTCTTCACTATGTCTTACAAGATCTCCTACAGGTCTCCACTCTTCATCTGTGCTCTGTTATGCTTCACAAGCAGAAATTTCTTCCTTCAACTTAGCTGCTGTGAGTTCTTCCCTCAATAGGGCAGTCTTCTTTTGCCTCAACATCAAATGTAATGGTTACTATTTCACCTTCCTCCTCATGAGCCAACCAACTCTCTGGCTTTCTTCTATCCTTCTCTTCAGTTCATTAAACACTCCCCTTATCTCAGCAAATTCCTTCCAATACTCTTCATCTGTGATTCTCTTCCTCATGCCAACTGCCTTGGAATCTTCCATCATTCTTCTGTTGTGGCTTCTCCCAGAACCTCTACAATCTCCGCAGTCTCTGCTATGGCTCTCAGTAGCCATTCTCTTCTCTAGGAGTTCTTCACTCAAAAGCTGCACTAAGCCTTTGTAACAGCAAGCTCTCTTACTGCAACTTACCTCACCAAGCTTCTCTCCTAAGCTCCAGCTTTTGGCAAGTACTGGTCCCCTCTCTGCAGGAACCTTCTAGGCTTCACTCTGCAACTTATCTCAAGAACACCTCTTTCTGTCCTCATCCAACCTCAGTTGGGAATATTCCAATTTTTGCCACACTCTTTCTGCACTCAGAATCCCTTGTTGGACTCTTCTTTCAATACTCTCAAAGTTCTGATCTACTTCTGCTGAGATGTATTCAATTGTCTGCACTCTGAATTATGCAAACAATGCTTCAACCAAAGTTAACACTCCTCACTTCTCTTGAGAACACTACAAATGTTCCCCTTATCCAGCCTCTAGCTGAATACCAGGCTCACTACCTTCACAATCAAACTCTACCTTCAATTTTCAGCAACCATAATTCTGCAACTAGAAATTCAATCAGATTAAAGTTAATTACCTGCAAGATCATGATCCTGTCCTCCACACACTCTGCAAATCATGTTCACTGTGGTTTTGTGTATCCTTTTTTCCTGATCTTCCTTCTTCAGATCTGTGGTCCTCCAATTGGACTCTGCAATTCTGCAATCACCTTCACTGTATTTCAATATGCTGTAATTTCATCAGTTCCCACAAGTCTGGTTTCTCTGTATTCACCAAACTTGGAATTTTTCAAAAAGAGCTATTCCTGAGGCTCTGATACCACCTGACGGTGGTGCCCTCCCTTAGCCCCAGTTTACCTTGGTCCCAACTTTAACTGTGTGTAAATGCATCCAAATTTTCATGCCCAATCATTTCCCAATCCAGGCAATCTCACACTTCCCTTATTCTACGCTGGCAAAATTAACAAATAAGTCTAGGTTATTTTAATATCTCAATTCAGAGAATTGAGATATTAATTCAACACTCCTCTATAGTTATAACCCGACAGTCCATTATGTATACATATGCGCTAACTTCGCATTTACAGCCATTATACGCAACATAATAGTTTGGGCTATTAGAACCATATTAATTGACCCTCGTCATGTACATATATTGACCCACGTTCATATATTCCATTATACGTAATATATCCATATATATATTATGACGTCCTTAAATTATTAACGAAGTCCCACAATAATCGGCATACCTTTATTAACTCGTACACCTTAGTCGAATAGTCCCAATAAATTAGAACTTTGACTTGGGGCCCACACGTACAATGCATTTGCCAACGTGGAGTCAACACGCAACCCAGTTCATACCTTCGTTAAATCCACGTGCCATCCAACGGTTTTTATTGCATCGCCCCACTCCTTGCGATCGGACGGATATTGCTCGGGCAACTTGCATGAACAATAACGTGCGATGGCGCGCAGTGAAAGGCGGGTTTCCAAATTCATTCAGGGACGTGTGTCAGCTGCTCTATGGAATCGCTCCCAAATCCTCAAATATTTCTTCCGCTGCAAAGGTGGTGCGATAAAACCCACCATCCAGCTCCAAGCCGCCGTCACTGTTCATCTGGTCATGGTTCCGCCTCTCCACTCCAAGTTCCAGTCAGCTTCCGCTTCAAGGTTCCGCCCATTCTAAAAAGGTTCTTCTCGTCTATTTAACCCGACGTAGAGTTCCGCCCATACATAACCCTTACGGCTATGTTTCACAATGCTCACAAGCCTTGGACAATTAATCACACTTCCATGATAACTTCAATTGATCCCGATGGATAGGATCTATCATCGGATCCTTAATTGTTACAGATTCAAATACCCTCATCGAGAACACACTTATAATCAAGGCACATACAATCAAGACACAACACTGACAAGAAAGCCGCTTTCTTCAATGACACACAATATTCGTTAACCAGAGTTAAACCCCCACCATGATTTCTCAATAGG
Source organism: Pinus albicaulis (assembly GCA_034641835.2). Classification (NCBI taxonomy): domain Eukaryota; kingdom Viridiplantae; phylum Streptophyta; class Pinopsida; order Pinales; family Pinaceae; genus Pinus; species Pinus albicaulis. Next base: position 1,571,240,427 of record CM076578.1, on the reverse strand, counting down.
GTTTCATTTTTAAATTCATACGTAGAGACTCATATTATACATAATTACAGAGAATAATCAACAAATGCATGAACATGCAAGGTACTCCCCACACAAAGGTTAGCAACAAATGCACAGTTACACTGAGATAATTCCTTCACACGATTCGACCAGGAAGACATAAGTCACACATGTAACTCATAAACAATTCTTCAGAAAGAGGTATATATATACATACATATACAGGTGATAAATCTCAGCTAATTCTTACAATTTCATGACAGGCCAGATGTTCAATTTGGTGGCCATTATCCCCCTATTCTGTTGCTGAAGAGGTTCTCTACCTCTCTCTGACTCCCTGATTCTTTCTCTTTCTCTTTCTCTCGTTTCTCTCGTCCTTTCATCTAAACTCTTTAGGATTACATTTATACCACAAGGATGACCTGAATTGATTTAGGTCTCCAAACAGTTTAGCAACTCTTAACATTCCCAATTCCTAAATTAGACTCAATAACTGAACTGACCCTAACTGACTCTTTGTCTTCCTATCTTAACCAATTTCTCATGTTCTCAAAATGACTTGAGAATAATTACAATTCCCTACCAAATTTATTCCAAATATTAATATTTACAAGAATATTTAAGAACATGGGATCCCCCATGTCTAATTTATGTACAAGTAACTTTTGAGCCTAATGCCCCTGCATCACACTCCCAAGCTTCAAATTTTTCATGGTCTCCTGATCATGTGCTCTTCGTCTCTACCTCCAGGATCCCATACTTGGTTTTGCTGCTATCCATCAGCTGCATCATTCTTCAACTGACCTTCTCCAGGCTTCTAGACTTTGTTCTGTAATTTTCCCCCAGCTATGCTTTCACAATCTTCCATTGTCTTTCTCCTGCTGAAACTCTCTTGCCTTCCTACCGATGTCTGCTGCTCCTGAGTCACTCTCATCATCAGTCTTCTGATGTGCTCAATCTCCATGTCCAGTTTATCTTCTAGCTGGAAATCATCTTGCCCTCTGCTGGTGCTTTCAATCTCTATCGCTGCCAATATTGTTGCCCTTACAATCTCACATGCTAGCAACATGTTTACTACTCCTCTTTTCTTCACATATTTAGGCATCCTTGCACCTAGGTCTGCAATCCCTTTCTCTTCTTCAAGTGCTCTCAGAAAACAACTCAACCAATTCTCCTGTGTTTGTTTTACATCTTCAACATGCTGGAAGTTAAATTTCACATTTTCTTCTTCTTCTTTGTGGGCACTCTTTAACAATTTCCTCTCATCCTCTTGATGGATTTTGGAAATCCAATCCAGTTCTCAGAGCTTTTCTTTCTCATATTTTTTCAGCATGGAATGCTAATTCCTCCTCACTTCAGCAGCTTTTAAAATCTGTTCCTCAGGCTGGCTTTGGCCTACCCAACTAGCCAACTCTTTTCTGTCAATGACATTGATAATTCCCTGTATATGAGACATAGTTGTCTCATCCTCCTTTAGCAATAGTTTTTCTTCTCTCAAGACAATTTCAAGAGGTTAATTTTGTTCTACATCACTTGTACACATAAAAAAACTGTCAGTGTTAAAACCATGAGACCCAATGGTCTCAATAGATGGCCTGGTCACCAATTCTTCTCCCGGAATTTCTAAGTCTGGTTCAAGGCTCATAAATTCTTCTTCATCTTCCTCTACACATGGATCATCAACATAAAAGGTCCAATGCTTCAATGCCTCCTTTTCCTCTGACAACACATCAGTATGTTGTGCAGAACTCCTTTCTAGACCTTTTGTCAACACCTCAGCATGCTGATCTGCATCCTTCATGAGATTGTCCACTCGTCTCACTTTTCTTCCATCAGCTGCTCCATGAATTCCATCCATGAAGATCTTCCTGCCTTGCTTTCCCAGCAACTCATCCAGTGCATAGGTCCTCTGCTTTTCAAATTCTCTTCTCTGAGAATCCAGCCTCCTATATAACTCAACAACTTCCATAGGAGTAGATCTCGGGAACCTTACACAACCTTTTATGCCTCTGTTGGTTCTTGACCAATCCTCCGTGGGTCCTTCTCTTTCAGTTTCAACATTCTGCTAGATATCTTCATTTGACCCTTCTATCTTCATCTCTTCTGGAGATCTCACTATCTCAGCATTGATCTGAACAGACTTCAGATTCAATGTCTTCTTCTTACCAACAAACTCTGAAGCTTGTTCATCTTCCAGTGGTGTACCTGCAAACACACACAACTTTTTTGTTTTCAAATCACAAGACCTTTTAGTCTTGGATGCTTCCTCAAGCACTCCCTCTTGAACAGGTCTGCACATGGGATCTTCAATTCCCATCCTTACCTCAAGAACTCTGGGTTCTTCTTCCTCTGTGGAGTCTATCATCACTTCACATTTGCCAGACTCAAGAACACAAGCCCCTACATCATCTGGACTTGTCCAATAACTCAGGAATTCCTCAATGACTTCCTCTTCAGCAAGACAAGCTTCTTTCTACCTCAAGTCTTCACTATGTCTTACAAGATCTCCTGTAGGTCTCCACTCTTCATCTGTGCTCTGTTCTGCTTCACAAGTAGAAATTTCTTCTTTCAACTCAGCTGCTCTGAGTTCTTCCCTCAATAGGGCAGTCTTCTTTTGCCTCAACATCAAATGTAATGGTTACCATTTCACATTCCTGCTCATGAGCCAGCCAACTCTCTAGCTTTCTTCTATCCTTCTCTTCAGTTCATTAAACACTTCCCTTATCTCAGCAAATTCCTTCCAATACTCTTCATATGTGATTCTCTTCCTCATGCCAATTGCCTTGGCATCTTCCATCATTCTTCTGTTGTGGCTTCTCCCAGAACCTCTCTAGTCTCTGTAGTTTCTACTATGGCTCTCAGTAGCCATTCTCTTCTCCAGGAGTTCTTCACTCACAAGCTGCACTAAGCCTCTGTAATAGCAAGCTCTCTTGCTGCAACTTACCTCACCAAGCTTCTCTCCTAAGCTCCAGCTTTTGGCAAGTGCCAGTCCCCTCTCTGTAAGAACCTTCTAGGCTTCACTCTGCAACTTCTCTCAAGAACACCTCTTTCTGTCCTCATCCAAACTTAGTTGGGAATCTTCCAGGTTCTGCCACACTCTTTCTGCACTCAGAATCCCTTGTTGGACTCTTCTTTTACTACTCTCAAAGCTGTGATCTACTTCTGCTGAGATGTATTCAATTGTCTGCACTCTGACTTCTGCAAAAAATCCTTCAACCAGAGTTAACACTGCTCACTTCTCTTGAGAACATTACAAATGTTCCCCTTATCCAGCCTCTAGCTGAATACTAGGCTCACTACCTTCACTATCAAACTTCGTCTTCAATTTTCAGCAACCATAATTCCGCAGCTACAAATTCAATCAGATTAAAGTTAATTACCTGCAAGATCATGATCCTGTCCTCCACACACTCTGCAAATCCTGTTCACTGTGGTTTTGTGTATCCTTGCTGCCTGATCTTCCTTCTTCAGATCTGTGGCCCTCCAATTGGACTCTGCAATTCTGCAATCACCTTCACTATATTTCAATATGCTGTAATTTCATCAATTCCCACAAGTCTGGTTTCTCTGTATTCGCCAAACTTGGACTTTTTCAAAAAGAGCTATTCCTGAGGCTCTGATACCACCTGACAGCGTGGCCCTCCCTTAGCCCCGGTTTACCTTGGTCCCAACTTTAACTGTGTGTAAATGCATCCAAAGTTTCATGCCCAATCATTTCCCAATCTAGGCAATCTCACACTTCCCTTATTCTATGTTGGCAAAATTAACAAATAAGTCTGGGTTATTTTATTATCTCAATTCAGAGAATTGAGATATTAATTCAACACTCCTCTATAGTTATAACTCGACAGTCCATTATGTATACATATGCGCTAACTTCGAATTTACAACCATTATATGCAACATAATAGTTTGGGCTATTAGAACCATATTAATTGACCCTCGGCATGTACATATATTGACCCACGTTCACATATTCCATTATACGTAATATATCCATATATATATTACGGCGCCCTTCAATTATTAACGAAGTCCCACAATAATTGGCATACCTTTATTAACTCGTAAACCTTAGTCGAACAGTCCCGATCAATTAGAACTTTGACTTGGGGCCCACATGTACAACGCATTTGCCAATGCGGAGTCAACACGCAACCTAATTCATATATTCGTTAAATCCATGCGCCATCCAACGGTTGTTATTGCATTTACCTACTCCTTACGATCCGACGGATATTGCTCGGGCAACTTCCATGAACAATAACCCGCGATGGCACGCAGTGGAAGGCGGTTTTCCAAATTCATTCAGGAACGCGTGTCAGCTACTCTATGGAATTGCTCCCAACTCCTCAAATACTACTTCCACTGCAAAGGTGGTGCGATAAAACCCACCGTCCAGCTCCAAACCGCCGTCACTGTTCATCTGGTCATGGGTCCGCCTCTCCACTCCATGTTCCACTCAGCTTCCGCTTCAAGGTTCTGCCCATTCTAAAAAGGTTCTTCTCATCTATTTAACCCAATGCAGAGTTCCGCCCATACATAACCCTTGCGGGTATGTTTCACAATGCTCACAAGCCTTGGAAAATTAATCACACTTCCATGATAACTTCAATCGATCCCGATGGACAGGATCTATCATCGCATCCTTAACTGTTACAGATTCAAATACCATCATCGAGAACACACATATAATCAAGGCACATACAATCAAGACACAACAATGACAAGAAATACGCTTTCTTCAATGACACACAGTATTCGTTAACCAGAGTTAAACCCCGACCATGATTTCTCAACAGGGTTTCATTTTTAACTTCATACGCAGAGACTCATATTATACATAATTACAGAAAATAATCTACAAATGCACGAACACGCAAGGTATTCCCCACACAGAGCTTAACAACAAATGCACAGTTACACTAAGATAATTCCTTCACACGATTCGACCAAGAAGACATAAGTCACACATGTATCTCATAAACAATTCTTCAGAAAGAGGTATATATATACATACATATACAGGTGATAAATCTCAGCTAATTCTTACAATTTCATGACAGGCCAGATATTCAATTCGGTGGCCATTATCCCCCTATTCTGTTGTTAAAGAGGTTCTCTACCTCTCTCTGACTCACTGATTCCTTCTCTTTCTCTCTCTCTTGTTTCTCTCCTCCTTTCATCTAAACTCTTTAGGATTACAGTTATACCACAAGGATGACCTGCATCGATTCAGGTCTCCAAACAGTTCAGCAACTCTTAACATTCCCAATTCCTAAATTAGACTCAATAACTGAATTGACCCTAACTAACTCTTTTTCTTTCTATCTTAACCAATTTCTCATGTTCTCAAAATGACTTGAAAACAATTACAATTCCCTACCAAATTTATTCCAAATATTAATATTTACAAGAATATTTAAGAACATGGGATCCCCCATGTCTACTTTATGTACAAGTAACTTTTGAGCCTAATGCCCCTACATCACTATGGCAATATATCGATTACAAAATAAAATCTTTGTATAGAAAATAGACCACACTTGTCCAACATAGAAAAATGTAAAATGAAACTAAAAAGGCATAAGCATAAAATTATAAGCACCTTGTGCTATCATCATTTCTCAAAAGAAGTTGTAGAAGTAGTATCATGTTTTCTCAGTCCTAGTGAGATTTGTATCCTATAATAAAGATGCATCTCTATACACACTAAAGAAGGGTTTAAGTTGACTAAAAAAGAGCACAAATGCTTCAAGACTCGTTGGATATTGTTGAGATGGACATTGATTTCATTACGATATTTTTCTTCTCCTGGATGAAATGGCCCAATATTGTTTCAATCTTCCAATACAAAGTGATGTTGTGGATGTATTTATTATGGAAACCCCTAGTGTATCTAGGGTTGAAGCCGAATCAACAACATCGACCTGAATCTCATACTCAAAGTGGATATTCCTATCAAGATTTTCTCGAGCTCGAGTGACTATATTTCATCCTAAATTTCTTTTGTGGGGGTGGTGGATGCATGGTAGAGATAAGCAATAGATTGAGCTTGAGTGTAATAGCCCTAGTGAAAATTTCATGTAATAAAGTTAAAATCATAACCACGGTTGATGGGACACATATTCCAAGCTGAATGTTGGAAAAAACATTGTATTGTGGGTGTTCCTATGGTTTAGGTTTGATGTGAGGAGGAAAATGAAGAAAATAGAGGCCTCATCTATAAAAAGGCTTCTCAGGATCACTTGGTACCTTTTGTCAGTTCATTATGGAGCTCTCTCATTATTCTCTCTCTCTCTCTCTCATACTCGTGGATACTTAGAGTTTTCTTGGAGTTTTCTTGGAGAGTGCGGCATACTTGGTGATTTGGAGCAAGAAGGCAAAGGAAGAGAAGGAAAGCGCAAGAAGACATCGGGATCAACAATGACAACAAGTTTATTGCAGGTACTGAGTTGCATGTATGTTTCCTCACTAGTTTTGGCCTACATGGTGTATGCATGTGGTTTCTTGATCATGATTTGTCATTGGCATGAAGAATTGTTTGGATTGACAGTGGATTTGCCTAGCCTTGCAATTTCTTAGATAGCCATGGTGTTGTGGGTCCATTTTCATTGTTTTTTTTTTTTTTTTTTCGCTAGTTGGTTCTCATATTCCTTTAGTTGTGTGATCTGAAATGGGTGTATGAGTTTTTTGTGTTAACTGTCCTTTCAGTAATAAAAACATGTACAATTTGTCTCCATTTGTTTGCTTAAGGAATGAGTATTTTAACCATGAAACATAGATGAATTTGTAGGTTTTAAGCATGAAAATAAGCCTAAATAACACTGTACAACAGTGTATAATAGAGAAATAACATCACACATAAGTTTTACACAGCAAGGATGATGAAGCAGTTTCCCTCTCTTGGGCTACATCAGTTGGTCTAGCTCCCAATGACATGTCCTCTTTGTCATTATGCTAAAAATTGAAAATACATGTGTTTACAGGCATCTAATGGCTATTTTATCTACACCAGTGCCTCCAAAATGCTCAAATTAGTCTAGGTAGACTCTTCCTTCACCCAAATTAGTCGAAAATTGACCTCTCCAAGCTTTTTCCCAATATCAGCTAGAAAACCTCCACTAATTGTAGAGAACTGCAGTTAACTGCAGTTAGTTTGGCAAAAATCCCTAAAAATTAGACAATGTTAAAGCCTCTGCAAGTATAAACTATTTGCATTGAATTCTGGTGGTTAGGGTGGGGTGGTCAGAAGTCGACCCCCCACCTTAAACCCCGCAGTTATGGTTTTAAAGCTCTGCATAACAATGGAGCGGAACCACGCTTGGAGGTAGAGTTCTGAAACCGCGTTCTGAAACTATCGCATAACATGCCACCTAACCACGCATGTGACAACACTTTCCATGGGAACTTGTGGTAACAAATTGTCTCATGTAATATTTATTAAACCGTGCATGTGAACATGTTTAAAGCTGCTGGAGTATGCTTTGGAATTATCACCAATCAAGTATTATGTCGCGGTTTAAATTTCATATGTGACCACATACAGTGGGGCCACTAGTGGGTTGGGACCGTTGGCAGTCCCCCCCCAACGTTGATCCTTCACAAACTTTAAATGTGTTCCGTGCCCTATAGGGGTAAGAACTAATGCATAGGCGACTTAGTCAGAGTGGTCGAGGGTGCCATGGAGGTCGCGGGGTCGAACCCCCCTTAGAATCCAACCAAAATTTTGGCCAATGATCCTGGGGACACGTGGCAGCCTCCGGGCTTGCCACGTATCACCCATCCAATGGTGCACAATAAAACTTCGTACAAACAAAATCTTCATCCGTGAATGCACCACGTGGAGAAATATGATTGGATTTGAGAAAATGGAATATTCCCATAATATGCCACCCATGGTGACTATACCTGCATGTGGATTGGGCAACCTAGTCACTCCTATCACAAAAATTTCACTGTTTAGGAAAATAATCAAAATGCGATATCTTCCTCATACGACATCGGTTTTTTGAACCATTCATGGCACCAGAATCATAACGACGATACCTATCTAATCGATTAGTTTTGGTATAGTTTCAAGAAATTTAAATTTTGAGAAAAATACATGATCTTCTGATCACACCTCCCTATTGGGAAGCTTTTTGACCCCAAAAGGCTTTAATTACATGTTCAGAAGATGAGGGTACAACTCCCTAACCTTTTCAAACTCCATCCACCTTGCCTTACTTGGTTTGCTGCCCTTGCGCCCAATTCGAAGATAATCGACACTTCTCTTCTTAGAAGTGTGTGTCTCCTATCAAGGATGGTATCCTCCTTGAGCTCATCCAAAAATTTTGGCGAGAAATCTTCTATGGATGGCAGTTGAATATCACTCCCTTGATCATCGATCAAAGGAGGCTCATACAAATGTAAATTTTCCACATTGACAATGGAATACATTTTCATATATGAAGGCAAGTCAAGTTGAAATGCATTATTACCAGCTTTCTTGATGATCTTGAATGGACCATAGTGAATGGGATTGAGTTTTTTACCTTCTCCTTGCATCCTTTCTTTGCTTATGTTTAGCCATACCTCATCTCCTTCTTGAAGCTTGTGATCAAATCTATGTTTGTCATGCCTCTCTTTGTATTTTCTTTGACTCTTCTCAAATTTTTCTTGAACTTGCTGATGAGTAATTTGAATTTTCTCAATGAAATTTCGATCCTTGTCAATATAACTATGCCCCTAAATTGAAACATCCTTCTCAAAGATGAAGTCTAATGGCGATTTCAGCAAATACCCAAAGGAGGCTTCAAAAAGTGAAGTATTTGTAGAAGAGTTCTTGGCCCGGTTGTAAGCGTGTTGAATGTAATGTAGTTGTTCATCCCACAACTTGGGATGTTTGGTGCAATATCCTCTCAATAGATGCACAACGGTTATGTTCACCACCTCGTTTTGGACATCAATTTGCAGATGAAAAGAAGTACTCTTTTTCAACTTTGTGTCCATCGTCTTCCAAATATTGGACCAAAAATTCCTAATGAACCTGGAATCCGTGTCACTAACAATAGAAGTTGGCAACCCATAATAAACCCATACATGTTGAAAATAAAGTTCAGCAGTTTGTTCAATAGTAATGGTTTTCTTACATGGCATAAGTATACACATTTTATTGAATCTATCCACAACTACATAAAGATAACCATGATGTTTTCTTGACATACATAGACCTACAACAAATTTCATGGAGACACTCTCCCATGCCCTTGATGGTACCGGTAGTGGCGTGTAAAACCCAAGCTTCCTATTGCTATGCTTTCTTGTTGCACACATAGAACAACCTCTTATAAAACATGACACACTATCTATCATGAGAGGCCAATAGCAATACCTGTGTAGATGCGCCATTGTTTTGCTTACCCCAAAGTGTCCAGAAATAAGAGATGAATGAGCCTCTCTCATGTCACTAAGCCTCTCTCATTGTGGTATACACAACTTACCCAAATGAAACAACAAATTTTTATGCATGTGATAATAATTTTCATCAACTTGATTCCCTTCACGCAAACTAGCATACACATCTTGAAAATGAGCATCAGATGCATACTGTTCTATGTAACTCACATGTAAAATAGAATCATTTTAAGTAAAGTAGAAGAAATTATAATTGGCTGTGAAATCATATCAACAAATTTATTGAAAATACCTTTCTTGTACCTTATAACCAAGTGAAACTATTGAAGAAATCCCATCCACCTGAAATGTCGTGATTGCTGCAATTTTGTTTGCGACTGCAAGTACTATAATGGTTTGTGATCGGTATGTATAATTGTCTCTTTACCCATCAAGTAATTTTTCCACTTCTCGATGCTTTGTACCAATGCATACATCTCTTTGTCATATGTAGGATAATTTGTTATAGCATCATTGAATGTTTCAAAATGAAAAGCAATAGGCTTACCATGCTGCAAAAGTAATGCGCCCATGGCATAATCACTAGCATCAATTTTTATCCCAAATGGCTGTCTCAAATTCGGTAATGCAAGGACTGTAGCTAAACTGATCTTCTATTTTAAAGATTCAAAAGCTTGTTTCTATTTTCCTCCCCATTGGAAGTTTTTCTTCACACTTGTCACTTCATGCATAGGAGTTGCTATGGCAGAAAAGTTAGCAATAAAATTTCTCCAATACTGGGTTGCGCCTAAGAAACTTGTTACATCAGTTACTATTTTGGGAGTGGGCCAATTCACAATAGCTTCCACTTTATAAGGATCAATTCTCAACGTGCCTCCTCCTACAATGTGTCCCAAATAAACCAGAGAAGTCTTTCCGAACTCACACTTTAACATCTTAATAAATCACTTCTCTCTCTTCAAAACATCAAGCACCCTTTTCACCCATTGCTCTTGTTTTGCTAAAAATGAGTATATAATCTAAATACACAATCACAAATTCATCAAGAAATGGATGCAAAAAATTATCCATAACATGCATGAAAATTTCCGGTGCATTACATGAACCAAACGACATAACCAAACACTCAAAGAGTCCTTGCTTAGTTTTGAATACAGTCTTCCATATATCACTTTCTGCAATTATTACTTGATGATATCCACTTCGTAAATCTAACTTAGTGAAAAAAATTTCTTCTTTCGGCTGATCTAGCAAATCATCTATCCTTGGGAGTGGGTATCAATTCTTTACCATTATCTTGTTCAAAGCTCTGAAGTCTACACACATGCGCCAAGTCCCATCTTTCTTTGGAATCAAGACTATGGGTGAACCACATGGTGAAGTGATTGGCGTTATGAGTCCCTTGTCCAACATGTACTTCATTTTCCTCTTTATTTCATCATTCTCCATTATTGGCATGCAATACATGGCGATGTTTGGAAGAGGAAAATCTTTTTGCAACTAAATCTCATGTAGAATCTCCCTTTTTGGAGGAAATCTTGTTGGCTCCTGAAACATCTCATGAGGTGCATCAACTACATCATATAAATCTAATTTCAACTTAGGATGAAAATCTTCAAATGATTCAAGATTAACATCAACTTTAGGCTTAATCATTAGAAGAATAAAATTCTTCCTTGAATTCACCAGCCTCTTTACCTGTCCAACATTTACCATTGCAATATTTGTGTTCTTGTGATGTGCTCTAACAATGTACTGCTCGCCATATTTGAATAAATGGTATTTGTTCTCATGGTGATGGAAGATCGTTTTCTTACCATACATGTAAGGACTGTCCAACACAATACTTGTAATATCAATCGGAACCACATCTAAATCGACTGTGTCAACAAAATGTGCAGTTATTGCAAGGCGCAATATGCACTTCTTTGAAACCTGTGAATTTGCATTCTTACAAATCTAGCCAAGTGGATATGGTTTTGGATGTGGAATGGTCTCAATATTAAGTTTCTTGATCAAGTCTTCAGATATTATGTTTGCTTGTGACCCACTGTCAAACAATGTGTCGATCTTGGTATTTTTGATATGACCCTCACATGAAACAGTTCAATTCTCTCTTCTTCATTTGGAGCTTGTATGTGATAGTTTGATGTACTAGTACTGGGTTTTGTTTCAATTTCTTTCCACTTCATGTTCTTCAATCCCATGGTTGTAAATTTAGATTCATCACTTGAATCCTCTCCTAAGTCATGTTGAGTTGTAGCTACAATTTTATGCTTCCTTTTTTTATTGTTATAGTTAGGTCTCTTTTTAGGATGTAATTTCCAACAATTTTTCTCTTCATGGCCTTCTCTTGAACAATGTTTACAAACCACCTTCTCTCCCTCTTTCTTGACAGATGTATTCTTTTTTGCATTACCTTTTGAGTTCTTCTCTTTCTTTTTCCCTTTAAAATATTTCTTTGTACTCTCATCAGTAATGTTTTTCCCTCTAGCTTCTAGATGTGTGGCATAAACACATACCTCATCTAGACTTGTAGGGTTAAAAATGATAATAGTATGTTTTAGGTAGCTGTGTAAGCCTCCCATGTACTTGAGCAAAGTATATTTTCTTTTAAAATCTACCCCTAATAAGAGAGCTCTTCTCCTAAATTCTTGGGTGTTTTCTTGCATATTCTGTCCTTTCAATTGTCTAAAATTTTATGAGTTCATTATGGGTTTCTGCATGTGAGCTAATGGATAAAAATATTGTTTTATTGTAGTCAGGAAATCAGTCCATGACATAATAATCTTGCCATGTTTCTTGATCTCCTCCTTTCTCTTAGCTTCCCACCAAACAAGTGTTGCACCTTCCATTCTCAATGAAGCTAGTTGGATTTTGGTATCATCATCATGAAGGTTCTGAGTTCTCGAATAGACCTCCTATTGCCTAATCCAATTATCAAGATTTTATGCACCGACTTCACCATTAAACATTGGCAATTCAAACTTAACATCAAGTTTTAGAAAAGTAATTTTACCAGTGTTCTTTGACTTGTGTGGCTGATGTACTGAAGATGAAGTAGAGGATGATGAGGATGAAGATGAGGGTGATGATGGTGACTTTCCACTGTCTCCATTTCCTCAATTTCCCTTCTTTGATTTATCTTCATCATTGTGACCTCTTGATGATCCCTGAACTTCCCTGTGAATTTTGGATCCTTCTCCTTCTAGTCTTTCATTCATTTCTTAATAAAGGAATCACCATTTCAGTCATGTCAAGGAATGCTTCCTGCAAACTCCTTCTTCTTCTTTGGGATCCACCTCTTCATGGATTTATCCTTCTCCTGGAGGTATTCTTAATGCTACTTCTTCTTCTTTTGAAGGTGAACTAGATGGTGGAGAATGTGCCAATCTTTCTCTTCTTTTTTGTCGCTCCCTTTCAGAACCTCTTTCTTCCACCAATTTTCCTTCCCCTCTATTAAGATTGATCCTAGTAAGCATGTAAACCCTTGCAAAAAATTAAACAAATATTGCACACAACAACACCAAAGAATAAAATCTACCTCTTATACCAACCTAATTTAGAAGGGGTGTATTAGTTTTTTGTGCTATGTGTCCTTTCAGTAATAAAAACAAGTACAATTTGTCTCCATTTTTTTTCTTAAGGAATGAGTATTTTAACCATGAAACATAGATGAATTTGTGGGATTTAAGCAGGAAAATAACCCTAAATGACAGTGTACATCAGTTTATAACAGAGAAATAACATCACACATAAGTTTTACACAGCATGCATGATGAAGCATTTCACCCCTCATGGGTTACATCTACTGGTCCAGCTCCCAATGGCATGCCCCTCTTTGTCATTATCCTCAAAATTACAAATACATGTGTTTACAAGCCTCTAATGGATATTTTCTTTGCACCAGTGGCTCCAGAATGCTCAAATTTTTCTAGGTAGACTCTTCTTTCACCTAAATTGGTCGAAAATTGACCTCTCCAAGATTTTTCCCAATACTAGCTAGAAAAATTCCACTAATTGTGGAGAACTATAGTTAACTGCAATTAGTTTTGCAAAAATCCCTAAAATTTAGCTGACACTAAAGCCTCTATAGGTATAAACCATTTAAATTGAAGTCTGGTGGTTAGGGTGGGGAGGTCACAAGCCGACCCCCCACCTTAAACCCCACTATTATGGTTTTAAAAATCTGCATAACAATGGAGCGGAATCATGCTTGGAGGTAGAGTTCTGCAACCGCGTTCTAAAACCATCGCATGACATGCCACCTAACTGTGCATGTGATAGCGCATTTCGCGGGAAACTATGGTCACAAACCATCCCATGTAATATTTATTAAACTGCACATGTGAACATGTTTAAAGCCGCCAGAGTATGGTTTGGAATTGCTACCAGTCAAGTTTTATGTCGTTGTTTAAATTTCATATGTGACCATAAACAATGGGGCTACCAGTAGGCCCCAACGTTGAACCTTTGCAAACTTTAAATGTGTTTTGTGCCCTATAGGGGTAAGAATCACAACGACGAGACTTATCTGATCACTTAGGTTTAGTACAGTTTTGACCTCTTTCAATTTTGAGAAAAACACATGATCTCCTGATCATTATGGGTTTAGTTATTAGTTCCTAGAAGCCTTGGTTGTACAAATGCTCTGGCAGCCTAACAGAGAAATGTGGGTTGAATTACTAGTCTTAGAAGCCTTGGTTGGAGAAACACTCTAGAAGACCTAGGCGGGTTGATTTACTGGTCCTTGAAGCCTTAGTTGGAAAAATGCTTTGGAAGCCCTATAACAGTTTGGGTTGAGTTCCTAGTCTTGGAAGCCTTGGTTGGAACAAACACTCTCACACCCTAGAACAACCTGGTTAGAGACCAATCATGATGGTCGTGATGTCAGACCTCGAGGTGGAATCACTGGTTGAGGGTTGAGGCATTTTTGCCTTTCAAAGCCCTTGATTGGTTTTTTTTTATGTGTTTGATGAGATCCCACATTCATGCTTGGAATATTGCATTGAGGTGATTAAATGAATTGAGATTTGGCTCAGCCAATCTATGAGCAGGTGGAATGTGGAAGTCCCATCTCTGGTTGGTTTTCACAATCATTAATGACAAGCTCATTCCTTTGGTATTTTATGTATAAATGTGTTGGTTTATATGTGGGTTCTACTTTTGTTATATCCATGATATTTTTATTTTTATTATTTTCGTTATAAGCATTCATTTTGACAGTAGTGATGTATGGCTCTCTCCTATTTTTACATGTAAATGAATGCACAATGTATCTATGGTAAAATTTATGGTATTTCAACTAATTATGTAGGGGAGAAATGCTTCTCAGTGATTCTCAGATAAGTATGAGACCCCTATGCTCCATTCTGTTGTTTATACATGTAGCTTTCATATTTTTGACATGTTTGACGAAATGTCTGTCATGGCTAGGAGGGGTCCATATGAGTTATTATTGATGTGGTTAATTTTGTATCGTTGTCATATTTTTATTTTTCATCTTTGAACTTTTCATGAAGTTCTAGGTAGTGACTTGGGTTATGGTCCTGAAAAGGTGGCTCAAATCCTGGGGGCGCTGGCACAAAACTAGGGAATTTAGTCTCTAGACACTAGCCTGTAGTGTTATGCCTGCAACCAGAGCCTCCTAGAAAATGTCTTGTAAGATTGTGTCTATGTCTATAGCTCAGAGAGGTCAAAAGGTCATTTGACCCAAGGGTAAGAGGCCTGAATGGTTGGGTTAACTCCTAGTGGTGTTATTGTTTCTAAACAAGGTCTGTGTGAAGATTTTCCTTCTATTCCACTTCCTTAAGGTGACGTAGGAGGTTGATTCTGATCATAGTAGCCTCTCGTCACATGTTTACCCATGCTGGTCAGTTACTTGGGTAGATGTGGGAAGAGGGTGTTACAGAGTGGTATTAGAGCATTGTTCAACCCTCAGACAGGATGAGCGGTGTGTTGGTCATGTTTTTGTATTGGTTTCATATGCGTTTATCATACATAGGGTGTATGTGCTTGTTGCATCCGTGATGTGTTGGCCATGGTGGTGGTGGTGTCACCATTGAAGTGTCAATGGTGTGGTTTTCAACATGTTGTCATGAGTGCATGACTGGTTATGTGTTTTTCACGCTAATGTATTTTCTGTGCACACTTGATTACATGTTGCTACATGTTGTATATGCATTGCTATTTTATGCTAGGTTACATATTGGTCATGCTTGTGTAGTCCTACTATATGCTTGCTTATGTGATGTTATATGCTGAACATGAATTGATCGTTCATGTTTGGTTATACATGGCAAGTCGATACATGTGGTCAATTTTGCATTGGTATGGTTGAGGTTGTTATGCATTAGGTCATGATGTGCATTTGTATGGTTATGCATTAGGAACTACAAGAAAAAAGGACATTGGTGAGGGGAGAATATGGTCACCATAAGCTCATTGGTGAGGGTCAAAAGAGCCTTTGTCACCAAAATTTGAACGTCACCAAAGGTGGCCTCACCAAAAGTACATGTGTTGTGGTGACATTCAACGTCCATCACCAATAATGATTTATAGTGATGGATAGTTACTATCACCATTTCATATTGGCAATGGTGACAGACAATAGCCTCCATCACCAAAAAAATCAAGATCACCAAAGGTGGTGTCGTCGAAAGTATGTGTTGTGTTGACATTCAAGGTTCGTCACGAATATTGGTTATAATGACGGATAGTGACCATCACCATTTCATATGAACAACAATTATTTTTTTTGACGGACCTTTCATGGCCATCACTATTGGTGCATATATATGGCGACATTCATTGATTGTCACCATAAAGTCATTGGTGACATCAAGGTCTGTCACGAATAATGACTATAATGATAAATAGTGACCCTCACCCTTTCATATCAACAACAAAGATTGATGGTGACAGACCTTTAATGGTCGCCACTATTGATGCATATATATGGTGGCATTTGTTTACCGTCACCATTTCATATTTTGGCGAGGGTCAAAAAATGTCTCCATAAGCCCATTGGTGATGGTCAAAAGACCATCTGTCACCAAAAACTGATCGTCGTCATTCCCTATGAATAACAGGGCACGATGGAATCGAATGACCAAGCTCCTACTTGTAAAGAATGTGCTCTTCCATTGAGTTAGAACCCTTTAAAGAATTATAATTTAAAATAGAAATTGCCCCTAAAGGTGCAAAGATATACCAAATGAATAGAAAAACTAGGAAGATCAAAAGTTGTTAGAAATAATATGTTCAATATACATAATAAAAATACTAAGAATATATTTTAATATAATCTAACAAAGCATGTACTACATAGGAGAATAACTGGAAAGCACAACTAGAAATTTGAATCACAACATAACAATATAAAAGAACATGCAACAGGAAACGAACAACTCCACAGTTTGAGAAATATGAACAATCCATGGGCCTATTCTTATATATCGATATAGATAAAAAAATAGAAATATAGATTTATGAAATTAAATTATCACACAAGAATGTCTTAAAGAAATATAAATATGTAAAATAGTATTTTTTTCATTTGGATTTACCTTGTAGAACCTCAGGAAAAAGTTTCCACAAAAACAACCAATAAACATAACAACATGGACCTCAGGAGGACTAGAGAAGTATTCAAAGCAAAAGATAAATAGCTTATCTAGAAAGAACTAAGAACCCTCTGAAGTAAACCACACATTTATCATCATGACTAGTACACTTGCAAAAAAAATCAAAATAAATTATGAACTATTCCACCAAAAAACAGTGAATTTTTCCACTAAAATATAGTTTCAAATTAATCACTACCATGACGCTAACTTCTCTGCAAAAATAGGGAATTTTCAAGACAATTTATAATAGCTTGCATGAGAATTGTGTTGATAAAACCTTCCAAGGAATAAGACCACATCAGTCAACAAGAGTGCCATCATACTTAATACTATCAAAGACTGGTCAATAGAAAAAGTGTATTGACGGACCTTCATAACTTGCATTGGTTCCTTATCTTTCATCCAACCCTAAAATTTTAGACCGAGGTTAACATTTTGAAGGAAAATTAAGAAAATTTACATGATCTTGTTAAATAAAATTTTTATCACTACCATTAAATATAATGCAACAGTTTTGCATAAACAAAGAATCCTTGTCTAAAGTGAAGTAGTCAATGATGATTAAGACTAATTGTGGGCTTAGAATTGTTTTTCCCATTTTTTTTTTTAATTTTTAGAATTAATGTACTTAGTAGCAGAGGCATTACCACCATGGATTGGGAATTCCACAACAGCCACTTATGTAACTGGGATTGTTGACTATAATCATTTTAACCTTCTCCTTCCTTTTTCTCAGCCACTGAAATATGTGTTGAGAATTTTTTTCTTAAGACATCCCTCATTAGAATGGGTAGACCATTAGTGATAATAACATTATTGTTGTAACATTTCCACTATCATTACAATTGCTTTTGGGCTAAAATTTAGACTTGTGGGTATCTTTGTCATGCCTTGTAAACAAATGAAGATGAGAAGGGGAAGGAGCAGAAAAAGAGGGATTAGAAAAAATCCACTAAGAGGAGCTTGACTTGTTGTCAATGATGCTCCATCTTTAGGGATCGCTTCTTTAACTTGCTTTCAATATTCAAGGCAAGCCAGAAAGCCTTGCTCCAATGAACTCAGTGCATGTAAAGTCCATCTTGTGTTGAATATGAAACAAGAGACACTTGATAAAATTTAAAGGTTAATCCACGACGATGAATTTTTCAGTATACTAAGGAACAATCAATACCCGCAATTGTCAGAGAGGCAGCCACCACTAAGTAGCTCCTTCCTAAGAGGTTAGAAACATTGTCTAATAACTAGTTTGTAGAAGCCATATAAATCACCCAACGGGCACCACATTGCACACAACAAGTTGAGTTGTGGGAGAAAGAATCTTAAATTAGAATGCACCCTTTTGCGAGAGTAACGGCATTTTGGAGAAACAAAAAAGCCTATGATAAGTGATATACCTGTTGGAGGTAGAGAAATGCTGCCAACAGATTAGGAGGTTGGTCCAAACCCCAAGAGATATCTAGGGAACAACCCCAAACTTGAGTAGCTCTGAGGCTATGGAAAAAACATTGAGAAGGAATGTGAAGGCAAAAGTCTTCAATCATACTAAACTCATAGGATAAATATGAACTAAGAGTGACAAAGTTCTGGACAGTTCCTTAGTCTAAAGAAGCTAGAAGCTCATGCAACACTAGAAGGTTATTTTATTGGGCAAAGAGAATGTTATGTGCATCTTGCATATGCAAACTGCTCTTGCACATGATGGGAAAAATGGTTTGCAAAAAGATGCCGTGTGTGTAGAATCAACGCACACAACATTCTCTTTTGCCCAATGCACTAACCTTCTAGTTGTGGCCAAATAGCACTTGGGTCACAGTGGCAAGGCCTTCAGTAGCAGGCACTTACCAAATCTTCAATAATTTTCACTAGTGTACTAGAAATAGATCTTGGACCTATGCTAATATGTGAGGTGTTTCCACTACAAGACATCAAGCAACGTGTTTAGCATTCAAAGCTAACAAACTTGAGAAACACCTTGACCAGGGAGAAACAGTCAGAAAGAAACGAAATAATAATAATAATAATAACTCTAAAATATTATAAATAGGAAACCTTGCTATCACTGCACTAGAGGTGCAGGCCTTCACTCTTTTATTTTTCATTATAATTTGCACAAAATCCCTCCAATACCAGCCTATCACATTTTTGCATTTAGAAACAGTTAGAGCCTTTTTCATTTGGTCACATATGAATCCCAATGGACAACTAGTATTATATATGCCATAAATAACAATTAGGAAGCCAAAACAAGTAAATTCAATGTTTAATTTGTAACTTATTATTAGGAAATGTTAGTTACAATAACAATAATGGTATGCCAATTGCATAAGCCATATGTATCACCAGTAGAAAGGCTGATTGTAATCCTTGTGTGAGCCAAAATCTCAATAAATAGAAACATAAAGAACTAATATGCAGTGGGATTGTTGTAGAAACTATTTTATAAATGGGAAAGGTAGTGAATTATGGAATATCATATCATGTGTACTACCTATTTAGTTGCTTACCCTGCAAT
This sequence comes from Pinus albicaulis, assembly GCA_034641835.2. Classification (NCBI taxonomy): domain Eukaryota; kingdom Viridiplantae; phylum Streptophyta; class Pinopsida; order Pinales; family Pinaceae; genus Pinus; species Pinus albicaulis. The sequence goes on along the minus strand of CM076578.1, from coordinate 1,571,220,888 downwards.
ATCTACTATCATTTTCAATTTCTTTATTATTTGGGTACTGTTAGCCTCCTATATCAATAGGTTTCATCTTTCATGATTGTCTTGATTGAACTATGGAATATGTTCAAACCTTCTTTCTTGAGCAAAGGTGTTCCATATTCTTGAAAACCAAAAAAATTCAAAAAATTTAAAAAATGTAAAGAGGGTATACCCTAAAAGAAAGATCAAAGGGTTTGAAAAATAAAATGGTCAAAAAGAGAAAGAAATGAACCCCAAATAGAAAAATAGACCAAAGAAAGTGTGCAAATCCAAATGCCACTACTATTTCATTTTTGTAATAAAGCAATTGTGTGCAGCTTTGCCACAATTCATGAATAAGTCAAATTGTTTAAACTTGGCTTAGTCACATTTCAATTTCATGTTGTAGATTAGAGAATAAATATCTAGCCAAACAGTTTAATCTTGGCAGATAAGTAGATAGGTAGAGTAAATAAAAGGTGCTCAACAGCTTAATCTGAGCCCTTGGATGTAATAAGGGTAGAATTAGATAGATTTGCCTTGTAAAAAGAAAAGGTTGAAAAGGGTTTGCAAGTCTAAATGCACCCTAATAAAGAAGAGAAAATGGTAGTGTTAAGTAGATAGGGTAGGTAGATGGTGCTGCAAAGTGTTATCTGATGAATGGTGCTGTTACATGTTGATTAATCATTTACTTTCATCACAAGTACTGAAGCATGAAATACACTAGAAAATCACAGCAAGCAAAAGTCAAATTCATTAACTTCCCTTATCATTTTCCCGTCAAAAGTTTTACTAATTTTCCCCAAAAGTACTAAGGTAACTGGAGATCAAAGGGGCTCAAGGCATTTCCTTGACTTCTGGAGGGACCGGACCCTCGGCCTAATGATCAAAAAGACCTAAGTACTTGAGATGATCCATCATTATAATCATTCACCTTCAATTTTTTCCTAAGTAAAATCCTATTTTACTTAGGAAACTGATGCAACATTCCATAAAAATTCCTCAAAATGACTTGTTATTCTAAGTTTAAGTGTTGAAGATAAAATGTTTCCATTTACTTCACAAGTTATCACTTTCTTAGATGTGCAAAGATGTTTTGATTTTCCTTGTCCTTTGCCATATTAACATTTAATTCTACTATATTAAATCCCTAGTGAAATACCCTTTCCTAAGTATATAAATCCCTTTTTGTATATATACCCCAAAAAACCCCTTTATTATAATGTTTTACCAAAGTATTATATCCCCGCACATTGAAAATAAAACCCCGCTTTATAAACCCTTTGGTGAAATATATCCTTATAATATAAATCCCGCCCCTATGGTGAAATAATTGTATTAATTAAATCATCATATAATAAAAAAAATATATATATAAAAACTTTAGACATACAATATGTGTGTTTAATACCAAAAACATCAATAAAACTTTGCGAAAGTTTTGCGCCACCGTGGTCTGTCCACGTGGCATTCCGCTTAAGCAAACCCCGCCGCAACCCTGTTCATTATACACATGGGATTAATTATTCATCTGGACTAATTAACAACCTTCTCCGCCTATTAAAATTTCCCCGGGGTGATTACATTATGCGTTAAAACCTTTTAAAAAACCCGACGGGCCCACCTTTCAACCCTCCGCATGTTCCCCATCCCTTCAGCCGTCGGATCACCCATTCATAGATCAACGGTCATTATTAATCCCGCTGCCCATCCCGTGCCAGCATGTTAACCAGCGGGGGATCGGTGGTTTTTGAAAAGTCAGACATCCACGTGGCAAATGCTCTGTGGAATCGCTGCCCTCGCGACTTTTACCGCCCTCGTCCATAAGCGGTGCGGGCTCACCGCTTACCACTTACCGCATACCGCCGGCCCCACTTCCCTACGTCATCCAGTACCACCATGACGTCACACCTCGAAAAAAACAAAAAACCCTTTTTAACTTGTAAATAAGCCATTTTTCACGTTTTTCCTGTTATTTTCGTTATTCTGAAAACGACAGAGCTCCCGCTGCGATTTTCAAATTTTCACTGTAATTGATCATTTCTCCCCAAAATTCTACTGCGCCCGTGTTGAAGAACAGTCCCGCCATTGCCTGTTACCTGTGAAAGAACCAGTTTCCGTCTAAAAGCAGGTATTTATCCTTTACGCCCGACTGCAAGTAAAACTCAGTTTCCTTTGTTTTTTCGCTGAAAAAGTGGTTAAAAATCATCACTGAGTCTTCCCTGGAGATTTTAAACCTGTGAAATTGCTCCCCGAACCTGCAAATTGTTCTAATTTCCTTCATTTCAAGAATCTCGTTCGGCCCGTGAAGAAAACCAAAAACCTCCATTTTGAATCCACGAGAACCAAAATGGAGGCCCCGGCAGCTCTTAATATCACTCCATTGAATGCTCCTCACCGTGAATTAGACTATTTACCTCTGATAGATGAAGATTTCCAAATCAAAGACCTGCATTTCGATGAAAGTCCCCTATTGAGCTTCTGTCGCTGCAAAGACGAACACTCAAAGGGGCAAGATCTTATAGGGTTGTGGGAATCCAATCTCCCAAGGTATCTTATTCCTTCAGTCCTCATTTTCCCCGAAATCATTCATTACTGTCATGCAAACTATGATCCCGCACAGAGAGCTGTATTAGCTCCTGATCAAAGTGTTTTGTTCCCCATCACACCTCAAGCTATCAATGCTATGTTACACTTTGAGCCAGAACAAGAATTAGCACCATTATCCATGGAAGGATTGATTGAGAAAACCAGACAATTAACCCCAGAGAAGCTAAAATCCATGTGTCAGTATTTCATGTTACCTGAGCATCAGCCAAAAGGGGCTCCCCCCTATGGTTTTTACTATTTCAATACATTGGGAAGGCTCGTTGTAAATATAATATCCTTTTTCTTAGGATTCAACACTAGTGAATATGTGGATGAGATAACTTTGGCTTTGCTATCCATTTTTACACCTGGGCAGCCTCCTGAGATTAAATATGATTATGCTTCCTTCATTGCCAACAAGATCCATGATCAATTTTTAAGGTTAGATAATGAAAAAGTTTTTAAGTACTCCTCAGTTATCTATCATCTCATGATCTATTATCAGTCAGACAGGTTCCCTTTCCCTGTTCAGAAACTTGATGCTAAGGGTAATCCCAGGTCTGTCATTTTTTGGTCCCCTATCATTCATTTTTCCTCTGATTCTCCCTACTCCTATTCAGAATTCATTGATCAATTTGTACAACCTGCCACAACTCTGTTAACAGGAATTTCTCCCCCCAGACTCAGTACTGAAATTAGAAAGACCTTGCAATTATCAAAGAGTTATAAAGTTGGGGATCGGTACTTGTACCAAAACCATACAGTCATCAGGATTTATGGATGTGAATTACGTCCATTCAAGTTACCCAGATATGTACCAATGAGAATTTTTGCTTTGGAATACTTTAGACAGATGAATAATTCAGATGTGATCCATTTCTGTAATGTAAAGAAGAAAGCACAGTTAAGGATCAAAAGCCAGTTAGGTCCTTTCATTTCCAATTCTAGGGAGGCTGAGAGAGAAGCAGAACTTCTATTAGAGAAAAAGTTCCAGAAATCTTTCCGTTGGGTCCCTTATGACCCCTTTGGTTTCATTTGTGATAAGAGATTAAAGAATAAGTCATATCCTTATGTACACCACAAGATTCCTGATTTAGAACAGTATGCAAATCAAGATGAATGGGTTAAAGGAACACTTGTTGAAGAGGAAAGTGGAGCTGACAAATTGAATAAAATTATGAAAGATGTTGAGAAGAACTTTGACCTAGAAACATATGATCAAATGCAGGTACCCTACATTGGCACATCTTCAGCAGCCACTCTACAGCAAGCATTACAGGAAGACAGTCCATCAGTAGCAGCAGAACCCAAGGGTAAAGGAAAAGAACCTGTAGTTCAGGTCATTGAAACCTTGGTCATGGCAGAAAAACCACAGAGTTCCAAAGCACCAGAACCATCTCAGGCTTCTCCCACACCCGCAATACACATCCAAGTTCCAGAAATGCAGACCCCATTAAATGTAGAAATAGGGAAGAAAAGGTTGGCTCCAGATACCACACCTTCAAAGGGGGCCTCACAGGTTTATCAAACTAAGAAACACAAATCAGATCCACCTCCAGAGGTAGAAATTATAGATGAAGTATTTGATGATGGTAGAGAAGATAGTCAGCAAACTGGCACAACAAGTGAAACAACTATAAGCCAGAAAGGGAAAGCTTCGCAGAAGCAATTAAGCACTGAAGTATCTTCTTTCAGACCGCCAAAGACAGATACTGGAGATATTAAAAGAACCTTCATTAATATCAAAACAAAGAATGATCCATTGAAAATGAAGGTATATGATCAGTATATGAAGATGGCTCCTCATAATCAAGAAAGGCTGATGTCTGCATTTGACCTTTCCCAAGGTAAAATGCTAATTAGCCACTTCAAAGCAAAGGTGCCAAAGCCAACTTCAGCAACAGATTACATCAGAACAAATTTTGAAGTTTTAGCAAAGGATATCCATCCCCTGGACCAGATAGAGTTACATAGACAGACTGGGGAAATGGTTTATTCTACTCTCACCAACAAGGCCATGGCAGCTTTAACGCTGCAAGATTCTTTGAATAACACTACTGCACAACTGAAAATTGAAAGGGCCTCCTCACAGGCCAAGGATAATAGAATAAAGTCTCTAGAAGAGATAATTATTGGTTTGGGTCACAATCCCAAGGACATCAAAGGTATTGAGGCATTGGTAAAAAAGAAAGAGGATCATATAGCTGCACTCAGAAAACAGCTAAAACTACCAGCCTCGAGGCACCCTCAGACACAGGAAGTTATAAAAGGAAATTCACAGGAAGAAATGATGGAGTTGCTATTGAATATGACAGAGCGACTAAATGAAACAGAGAAGGAGTTGGAAAAAGCATTGCAGGAACAGGAAATTATCAAGCAGACTTCAACAACAAGTACTACAACCACAGGGCAGCAGGAACAACCAGCTCAGGTGAATACTTCTGGCTTGAGTTCTGAGGACATAATAAAACAGATGGAGAGTTTGCAACTAAAGGTCACAGAGCTCCAACAAACAAAATTACAATTGGCAAAAGTGGAGGAAAAATATGACACCTCTAAAAAGACAGCTGCTGACAACATCAGGGAGATAAAAAGATTGGAAAAATTGGTTGAGGCTTTGGAAAAGGATCTTTCATTGGAGAAGCCTCTAAATGAAATAAATGACATTCTTTGGGATAACATCATTGAATTAATAAGGGATATTTGGCCCTCTATTCAAGCAATTTTTGAGCAAAATGAGTTAGTGAAGATAGCCCAGGAAGAAATAAATAGAACCAGACATGAATTAAGAGGCAGGCCTGAGCAGGCCCAGCAGCTCATTCAATTTTTGAATTCCAGAACAAAACAACAGCTTGCATCGTTAGGAATTGATGACAGGACAAGTGCAGTTTTGGAAGCAAAGAGATTTTTCACCAAGAGGACTTTCATGCAAAATTTAGAAAGAAAGTGTACAGACATTTTGGTTGACATTAACAATTTCAGAGAAAAATTTCAAGCTTTGCTGGATAGTGGGTTACCAAGTCCCATGCTCACGGAAGATCAAATAGTAGACCTGGAAACTTATGAGAAGAGAATAAAAGGTCATGCTAAAAATGCAGCTATAGGTTCTGCTAGCTCATCAGAACCTGCATTACCAACTGGGAAAAGTATTTATGATAAAGTGAGGAATTTATTTCATCTGTAGCATGAAATAAAGTATCTATTTCCGAATGATCCCACTTTTTATAAACTTACTGAAGCAGATGAAACTTTAAGGAAGCTCAGAAGAACTATGATACCAGATGATCAATGGTGGCGGGAAATGTTGGAGATTCTATGAGAGTTACTTTCAGGATGAGAATTTATCTTTACTGTCAAGTAAATGGTAAAAACAGGAAAACAGATGAAAGAGTGTCAGATGAAAGGTTAAAGGGTATCCGTGAAAACAAAGAGTGTTCAACAAGCCAAAAAAATACTACAAAGGACAGCACAGAACTCTATTTTAGCACTTACCTCCAGCACATCCACGGAAAAAGGAACAACACATCGGCAGTTGCACATTATTCTATCCACGAGACCGTTTGTCTCTTGTTTGTTTGTAAATATGCTTTAAGTCAGCCTAGATTATTGGCTAAGTTAGTGTAAGATTGTTTTAGATTATTTTGTGTATAAATAAACCCTCAAAGAGAGTATTGAGGGTGGATTCTATTACTCTGCTGTAACACTGAGATTTTCGGAATAAAAGCTTTTGGAGAAATTTACTTGTGGCTTACTGGATGACGATTTGAAGCACTGGACTTGTTGCAGGATTCATGTGTTGGACTACGGTTCAATAAGTGTTTCTACCCTTTGTCTGAAATTTTATATTAGTTTATAATACCATCATATCCATTTCTGAATAATTTACATAAAGGATTGAAACAGAATTTGCTTAATTGTACTATGTTTTCAAATGTGATTGTTCCTAAATGTTTTCTTCTAAATTAGCTATAAGCATGAATTCTTAAATGCTCCTGCTTCGCTAATTTAAGCACTGTTGATTGCTATAATAAAGAATCCTTTATTGCTCTTTGTTTGTAGTCAGTTCACTTCTTCCTTTGAACATGGTGAAAGATTCTTAGTTGCCTTTCATCCCTTGAAGATCATCCCACCCACTTTAAATTTTAAGGATTGTTCTTTGTCTAGCTATCTTGCCCTGTAATACCATCTTGTGCGTAGAATAGAAATCCAGTAAAGCCATCCTTTGACTCCATAGCCCAATGGACTGAAAGCTCTCAGCCTTGCCCTCAGTTTGTGGATTCCACCATTTTCCCAAAACAAACTCTTGAATCTATAACTAGCCTAAAACCTTCCAAGAACAAAGATAAATTATAAAGAGAGAGCCCTCTCTGGATGCAGATTGGCTAGATTCTGCATCTAAAAGGTTGGTTTGTGGTTACCTCGGGTATACTTTCCTCTTACACAACTTCTAGGAAAACCTGAGTGATAACATAGTGGCGACCATACTGGGGACCTGAATCATTTTATTGGTACTACTATTTGATTTATAAGCTATAGACAGAGTCTGAAGATCAGCCAGGTAGCCTTTGAAATTGCTTTTGCTCTGCAAATGCAAAAGTAAATAAAAGCCGCTTCAGTCTATCTCTGATTTAGCCTATATTTTGAATCTTAGTTTCAAATTTTTTAATCAGATTCTCTAGTTTAAACAGATCCTTGAGGAAATCTTAATCTCATATCATTATTTCTTGAAGAATTTGTAGAATTTGTATTTACTTTTCAATTAAAAACCAAAAATCTAAAAACACATAGTCTAGGAAAACTGGCTTCAGAAAGGATTCGACACACTAGGTCAAACCCTGACCCCAATCCACCACCAATATTTGAAAATCCTAATCTGATTCCTAGGATTCTTAGAAGACAAGGAAGTCAAGAAAGTTCTGAAAGAGGAAGTCAAGAGAGTACGGGAAGTTCTAGACCACTTTCTAGATTTGCTTCTTGTCCTGTGAAAATTATTTATATTGATGACATTCCTTTTGATGCACGATTTGAAACATCTTTGTTTGTAAATTTTTCTGAGACTGAATTATCTAGATTAGTTCCAGATCCTTTGTTCTTTGAGGATTTGCAATACAGATTTGTTTCACATCATCTTGACAGAGAATTGCATAACTCCATTCAGACCGAGCAAACCTTTGAAGAAAGTTCAAACATCTCTGTAATTACTGAAGCTTCTGCAAGTTCAATTTTTTTTTCCCAAGCTTTTCAAACACCTGTTGCACCCCCTACTCCTCCATCTCCTCCTGCTAGACCATCTTCTCCTCCTGCTAGACCATCTACTCCTGTTATCCCACTTTATCTTCCAATGGCTAATCGATATGCCCCTTTACAGTTACCAGCCAACCCTCCAGCTTTACCTCAGGATTACCAAAGTAAGATCACACCTTTTGATGGATCAGGTACTTACACAGCTCAACAACACACCAAAAGAATGACCGATTACTTTGAGTTTTATGAGATTGATACTGATGATATCCGAATGAGAATTTTCGTTCAGAGCCTTACTGGAGAAGTTAGAACTTGGTTTAGGGCTCTTACCCCGAACAGTATTGCTGATTTAGAAGCTTTGTATAGGGCATTTTTGAACAGATGGGAGAAAAAGAAGGATCCTCTCCAGATCCTATCAGAATTTGAGAAATTAAGAAGAAGACCTAATGAAACCGTACAAGATTACATCATCAGATTCAATGAATCATATAATGCAGTTCCTCTAAACCTAAGACCCCCACCTAACAACGTGTTAGTTAAATTTCCAGATGGTTTTGACTCCGATATAGCTTATTCCCTTAGGGAAAGAGCTCCTCAAAAACTAGAGGAAATGCAAAGCATAGTGGTGAGTGTAGAAGCAAATCTGATAGAAAAACGGGCCAAAGCTAGGGCAGAGAGAAGAATGCCTATGAATGAAGAACCTTCAGCTTTTGAAAAGAAGCTGGACGTAATCATTAAAGGTATGGAAAGATTAGGAGATAGAGTGGAAACCATTGAAAGAAAGTCTTCTACTGATAACCAAAATGTTGCAAGAAACCCAAACTTTAGGAGGAATCTGAACCAAAATATTGGAAAGAATGTCCCTGATCAGAACATTAGGCCACCCTTCCAAGAAAACTTTGTTGAAGGTTCAACTTCTGAAGAACCTACAGAAGATGTAGAAATAAACAATGTAGATGATGACAAAGATGAACCAGAAGTCTTCCTATCTCAGGATGATCAAGAAAATCACATCCTTGAAACATTCCAAACTCATTCAGGTGAGACTTTCGATTTCAAAGAAGGCTATGATACAACAATCTACGAGGTTCATAAACAGTATAACTTGAGAAGTAGACGGATTGATGTGCCAGAGAATAATAAACAGAAAACCACAAAACAAAATGTCAAAGGTAAGCAAAACATTCCCCCTGTACAAAACAGTCCCCAGGTACAAATTTTGTCTAGAATAACTCCCAATTCTTCAAATCCAATAATTGAAGATGTCTCTGATAATCAACCAATCAATAAACAACAATCTACTACTTTTCCTCCTGTGGGAAATGTAGAAGACACAGTAGAAGTTAGTCCAGAAACATCTTCAAAACAAAACTTTATTCATGAAAAAGAGAAAAACATTGAAGACCCAAAAAACAGAGAGAACTCAACTGTGCAAAACACTAAAACTCAAACAGAAAAACCTTTCAATCTAGAGGCTGAAATAGGCAAACTCAAGATAGTTGTTCCTTTATCAGAATTGGCTAAACATGATGTCTATAGAAGTCAGATTACCAAGTCCCTAAACATTAACATTACTGGATTGGATGATTCGGTAAATATTCTTGATGATCAACCCAAACTTCTTTTTGGCCCTGAGGTTAATGGCAAACCAGAAAGTGGAGGAACTCCTCCATTTTATGTAAGCCTGAATGTTCATGATAAGATACTCCATAATGCAATGCTTGATTCTGGAGCATCTCACAATTTGATGCCAAAAGCAGTAATGGAAAGATTGAATCTAGATATTACCAGACCGTACAAAGATTTGTTTTCATTCGATTCCAGTCAGGTAAAATGTTTAGGTTTAATTAAAGATCTATGTGTTACTTTGGTACAATACCCTGCTAAGTCTGTTTTAATGGACATAGTAGTTGCTGATATTCCACCTAAATATGGTATGTTATTGTCTAGATCTTGAGGTGCTAAACTTGGAGGATCTATTCAACTAGACATGTCATATGCAACTATTTCAGTATTTGGTCAGCCTAAAAGATTATATAGAGAAACATTAATTAAGTACTTAGTTAGTAGCCATGAAAAGCCTGAAAAATTCCCTGTTTACTCTGTACATTCTGACATGGATTCTTTTATTTTATACAATGCTGAGTCAGATCTTCCTACTGAAATAGAAGCTCCAGAGTTGGAAACCATAAACAAAACCACTGTTAAAATTGAAGAAATCTCTGAAAACAAAGGAACACCAGAGGATCGAGAAATACCTGAAATAACTAAACAACTAGCTCCTGTCAAGAAACACTTTAAAACAATTGATGAAAATTATGAACATGAAATTCTATGGCATTTAGAGTTTGATGGCTCAGTAAACAGACTAGGGGCAGGAGCTGGGATTTGGTTACACAATGTAGAGAACAATCATGCAGAGGGTCATGCTTTTAGGTTGAATTTCAAATGCACTAACAACATGGCAGAGTATGAAGCTCTTTTATTAGGGCTTAAACATGTCAAGAAGTTAGGGGGCATTAGAGTATCAATTATAGGCGACTCTGAATTAATCATCCAACAGATTAAAGGAGAATGTGCAACGAAAGACGTGAGACTGAAACAATACCGAGAGACAGTTGTAGAGATTCTCAACACATTTTTACAAGCTCAACTTGCCAAGATTCCCAGGAAACAAAACTTGCATGCTCACAGTTTGGAAATGTTTGCTAGTACATGCAAGTTGCCTTTTGATCCTAATCATGAGTTTTCAGCTGAAATTAGGCATAGGCCTGCTATACCAGACAATCTTTTGAATTGGAAAGTATTTGTGAATAACAATCAAATCAATAATTTTTTGACACTTCAAAGTGAGTTTTCTAACTGTAATATAGATGAGAATGTAAATATTGATGAATCCGATCAAGAACAAGAACAAAGAGTTGAAATTTCAAAAGAAAATGCAATTCATATGCTGCATCCAACCACATTCACTGAAAAAGACATGCAGAATTTGAAACACATGGAACCTGATGAAATCATTGAAGATGAAACAGAAATCATCAATTTAAAAGATAACCATTTGCCCAAAGGATTAACTCCTTTGGAAGATCTGTTTGACTCGAATGATATTCCATTTAAACCTAAAATGGAACCTGTAAAGGCTGATATGGAAGACTGCAACTTAGAAACCCCAGAAAATCCCAAAATGGTCAAGTTGTCCAAGTCTCTTCCAAAAGATCAGAAGGTTAAATATGTTGAACTGTTAAAAGAATTCCAGGATGTCTTTGCCTGGAGTTATGAAGACCTAAAATATTATGATACATCCATCATTCAACACACTATACCTTTGAAACCTGACCAGAAACCTTTTAAACAAAAGCTTAGGAGAATAAATCCTGTTTTATTACCCTCAATTGAAAAGGAAATCAAAAGGATGTTTGAAGCAGGGATTATAGCTCCTATCAGATTCTCAGAATGGGTTTCTAACCTGGTACCAACAAGAAAGAAGACAGGAGAAATTAGATTGTGTGTGGACTTAAGAAATTTGAATAAAGTTTCTTTAAAAGACAACTATCCTCTGCCGAAAATGGACCACATTCTGCAAAGGGTGGTAGGATCTTCGAGAATATCACTACTGGATGGATTTTCAGGGTATAACCAGATTCTGGTTCATCCTGATGATCAGGACAAAACAGCATTTACTACACCATGGGGTACGTTTAAATATGTCAAAATGCCATTTGGTCTCAAGAATGCAGGAGCTACATTTCAAAGAGCAATGGATATTGCTTTTGCTAAAGAGATACATGATTTTCTAGTTATTTACCTAGATGATTTAACTGTTTTTTCTAAAACAGATCAAGAACATTTAGATCACCTAAGGCAAGTATTTATAAAGTGCAGAAAATATGGGATTTCTTTGAATCCCAAGAAGTCATTGTTTGGATTGGAAGAAGGGAAGCTCTTAGGGCATATCATTTCTAAAGATGGCATTAGGATTGATCCAGAAAGAATTCAAGCAATTTTGCAAATACCCCACCCCAGAAACATAAAAGAATTGCAAGCATTTATAGGAAAAATCAACTTCTTGAGAAGATTTATTTCTAGTCTAGCAGAGTTACTTAGGTTACTAACTAACATGTTGAGGAAAGATTCAAGCATTGACTAGACTGTGGAAGCCAAACAATCATTCGAGGAAATTAAAATGGCTTTGACAAGAACACCAGTTCTGACCAGTCCTAAATTTGATAGAGACTTTATCATTTTTTCATTTGCTTCTGAACATACTGTTGCAGCTGTTTTACTTCAAAAAGATGACCAGGGGTGTGAAAAGCCAATAGCATTTTTTAGTAAAGCACTGAGGGATGCATCTCTAAAATACAATATTATGGAAAAACAGGCTTTTGCATTGGTAAAAGCAATCAAAGATTTCAGAGTTTACATATTATATTCTCATGTGATAGCATATGTGCCTAATGCAGTAGTTAAAGATATTTTGACTCAAGATGGCATTGAAGGGAAACGAGGTAAGTGGATAACTACCATTTTGGAATATGATATTGAGATTAAGCCAACTAAACTGATAAAAGGCCAAGGTTTAGCACAACTTATGACAGAAACCAATTGCCAAGCCTTAGATATCAATGAACTGGATAACGAGCAGGAGATGGCGACTCCTCAGATCAGTCAAGCTTTCTTAGATTCACCTTGGTACACTGATATAATTCATGTTTTATTAAACCTGCAAGCTCCTCCAGGGTTGTCCAGAACTAAGCAAAGATTTTTAAAATGACATCTTTGAAATATTGTATTTTAGATAGCACTTTATTTTGGAAGAATCATGAAGGAATTTTATTGAATTGTCTCTTAAAAGATGAAGCTGATAAAGTGCTTAATGAATTTCATGCAGGGGATTGTGGAGGACATCTCTACTGGAAATCTACTGCAGACAAGATCTTAAGGGCTGGCTTTTATTGGCCAACTTTATTCTCTGATGTTAAGAAATTTGTAACAACTTGTCATAAATGTCAAATATTTGAGGGTAAAAGAAAGTTGTTACCTCTGCCTTTAAAACCAATTTCCACAGAAAGACCTTTTCAACAATGGGGGTTAGATTTTATTGGAGAAATTCATCCCCCTTCTTCGGGGCAACATAGATGGATTTTAACTGCTACAGACTATTTCACTAAATGGATTGAAGCCATCCCATGTAGACAGTCTAATGATTCTGTGATCATAGGGTTTTTAGAAACAAACATACTCTCAAGATTTGGCTGTCCGGAAAATATTATAACAGATAATGCTGCTGCATTTAAATCAAAGAAAATGATTAATTTCTTCCATAAATACCATATTACTTTAGGTCATTCAACAGCCTATTACCCCCAGGGTAATGGACTAGCAGAATCTTCTAATAAGAGCCTTATTAATATCATCAAAAAGTTATTAGAAGAAAACAAAAAGAATTGGCACAAAAAATTGACCAATGCATTATGGGCAGACAGACTTACAACTAAGAAATCCATTGGGACTAGTCCATTTGAGTTAGTTTATGGCATTGAAGCAAGATTCCCATCATCCTTAGGAATCCCTGTCATGAAATTAATTCAGGAGGCTCAAGTGGAACCAAATGACATTCAAAGAAGAATCAATCAGACAATCCACTTGCAACAAACCAGGGAAGAGGTATATCAAAGATCACAAGTCATGCAGGAAAAGTTAAAGAAAATGTTTGATAAGAGGACTAAATCAGAAGATTTTCAAGTAGGTGATAAAGTCCTGAGATGGGACTCTAGAAGAGAAGAAAAAGGAAAACATGGAAAGTTTGATTTCTTGTGGAAAGGGCCTTATATCATTCATGCCTTGCAGGGAAACAATACTTACTTTTTGAAGGAGTTGGATAATTCAGAAGTAGAAGAAGGACCAGTCAATGGTCGAATGCTAAAGCATTATTTTGATTCCATTTACTAGAATGTTTAATTTTTCTAACTTGTACATAATATATTGTTTTTGTTTTGTTTTTATTAATGCAGTTTGGATTGGATGGTGACTCCTTGGAATTGAAGCCCGAAGTGAAGGCCCTAAGTTCCAAAAGTTTCACTATCATATGTAAAATAAAGCTACCAGAAGAAGGAAAATTTCATACTTTCAGTTTGAAGACATTGTGAGGCATCTGACCTGTTGTTCTTGACTTTCCACAAGGAAAAGCCATCCCCAAGTGGAGCCAGTGTTAGCCTCCTATATCAATAGGTTTCATCTTTCATGATTGTCTTGATGGAAGTGTGGAATATGTTCAAACCTTCTTACTTGAGCAAAGGTGTTTCATATTCTTGAAAAACCAAAAAATCAAAAAATTTAAAAAATGTAAAGAGGGTATACCCTAAAAGAAAAATCAAAGGGTAAAAAGAATAAAAATGGTCAAAAAAGAGAAAGAAATGAACCCCAAGCAAAAATAGACCAAGGAAAGTGTGCAAATCCAAATGCCACTACTATTTCATTTTTGGTAATAAAGCAATTGTGTGCAACTTGTCAAACCTTTGCAACAATCCATGAATAAGTCAAACTGTTTAAACTTGGCTTACTCATATTTCAATTTCATGTTGCAGATTAGAGAATAAATATCTGACCAAACAGTTTAATCTTGGCAGATAAGTAGATAGGTAGAGTTAATAAGAGGTGCTCAACAGTTTAATCTGAGCCCTTGGATATGACAAGGGTAGAATTAGATGGTTGCCTTGTAAAAGAAAGAAAAGATTGAAAAGGTTTTGCAAGTCTAAATGCACCTAATAAAGAAGAGAAAATGGTAGTGTCAAGTAGATAGGGTAGGTAGATGGTGTTGCAAAGTTTTATCTGATGAATGATGCTGCTACATGTTTTTGATCCTTTACTTTCATCACAAATGCTGAAGCAGGAAATACACTGGAAAATCACAGCAAGCAAAGTCAAAATCAATAACTTCCCTCATCACTTTCCCCTTAAAAGTTTTACTAATTTCCCCCAAAAGTACTAAGGTATTTGGAGATCAAAAGGGCTCAAGGCATTTCCTTGACTTTTGAAGAGACCGGACCCTCGGCATGATGATCAAAAAGACCTAAGTACTTGAGATAATTCATCATTATAATCATTCACCTTTAACCTTTTCCCTAAGTAAAATCCTATTTTACTTAGGAAACTGATACAACATTCCATAAAAATTCCTCAAAATATCTTGTTATTCTAAGTTTAAGTGTTGAAGATAAAATGTTGCAATTTACTTCACAAGTTATCACTTTCTTAGATGTACAAAAATGTTTTGAGTTTCCTTGTCCTTTTCCATATTAACATTTGACTTTATTTACTAAATCCCTAGTGAAATACCCTATCCTAAGTATATAAATCCCTTTTTATAAATAACCCAAAAAACCCCTTTATTATAATGTTTTGACCAAAGTATTTACCTCCCTAACATTCATTAAAACCCGCTTCTATAAGCCCTTTGGTTAAAATATAGCATTATACCTTAATCCCGCCCCTATGGTGAATTAGTTCTATTAATTGATTTACCATATAAATAATAATATATACATAAAAACCTTAAACATGCGATATGTGTGTTTAAACGCAAAAATATCAATAAAGTTTGCGAGATTTTGCGCTTGAGTAGTGCAATCACGCGTGGCATTACAGCAAAGCAAACCCCTTATTACTGTTCATTGTATACTTGGAATTAATTAGTCATTTGGACTAATTAACAACCTTCTCCGCCTATTAAAATTTCCCCGGGGTGATTAGATTACGCATTAAAACCTTTTAAAACCCCGACGGGCCCACCTTTGAAACCTCCGCATGTTCCCTATCCCTTCAGCCGTTGGATCGCCCATTCGTTGATCAACGGTTATTATTAATCCCGCTGCCCATCCCTTGCCAGCAGGTTAACCAGCGGGGGATGGGTGGTTTTTGAAAAGTCAGACATCCACGTGGCAAATGCTCTGTGGAATCGCTGCCCTCGCGACTTTTACCGCCCTCGTCCATAAGCGGTGCGAGCTCACCGCTTACCACTTACCGCATACCGCCGGCACCACTTCCCTACGTCACCCCGTACGTCGATGACATCATCACCTCGAAAAAACAAAAACCCTTTTAACCGTAATAAGCCATTTTCACGTTTTCTGTTGTTTAGTCCAATACATAGCTTGACAGAGCTCATTGCGATTTTTCAAATTTTCCTTTGTAATTGATCATTTCTCCCCAAAGTGCTGCCTTGGTGTTTGAAAGCAGTCCATCGTGCACATTGTTACGTGAAGGAGCCGATTTAAAATACTAAAAGAAGGTATTTAAGGTATTTGTCCTTTACGCCCATTGCTGAAAAAAACTAGGTTTCCTTTGTTTTTATTTGAAAAAATGATTAAAAATCATCAACGAGTCCTCTGGAAGATTTTAGGCTTTTAGAAATTGTACTCCCAATTTCGTGAATTGTTCCCATTTTCCTTCATTCAAAATTCTGGCAAGCCGTGAAAAGAGCAAAAACCTCCATTTTGAATCCCACAAGAACAAAATGGAGAGGTAACGACTCTAAATATCATTCCATTGAATGTCCTCGGTTGAATTAGACTATTTGCCCACGATGGGTGAAAGATTTCCAAATTAAAGACTTACATTTTGATGAAAGTCCCCTATTGAGTTATTGTCGCTGCAGAGACGAATACTCAAAGGGGCAAGATCTTATAGGGTTGTGGGAATCTAATCTCCCAAGGTATCTCATCCTTTCAGTCATTTATTTCCCAGAAATCATCCATTATTGCCATTCAAACTATGATCCCGCACGGAGGGCTGTAATAGCTCCTGATCAAAGTGTTATGTTTCCCATCACTCTGGGAGCTATCGATATGTGTTACCGCACCGAACGAGCAAGTGTTAGCACCATTATCCATGGAGGGATTGATTGAGAAAACCAGACAGTTAACCCCAGAGAAATTAAAGTCCATGTGTCAGTATTTCATGCTACCTGAGCATCAGCCAAAAGGGGCTCCCCCCTATGGTTTTTACTATTTCAATACATTGGGAAGGCTAGTTGTAAACCTAATATCCTTTGTCTTAGGATTCAAAACCAGTGAATATGTAGATGAGATAACTTTGGCTTTGCTATCCATCTTTACTCCTGGGCAGCCTCCTGAGATTAAATATGATTATGCTTCCTTCATTGCCAACAAGATCCATGATCAATTTTTAAGGCTAGATACTGAAAAAGTTTTTAAGTACTCTTCAGTTATCTATCATCTCATGATATATTATCAGTCAGACAGGTTCCCTTTCCCTGTTCAGAAACTTGATGCTAAGGGTAATCCCAGGTCTGTCATTTTTTGGTCCCCCATCATTCATTTTTCCTCTGATTCTCCTTACTCCTATTCAGAATTCATTGATCAGTTTGTATATCCTGCTACAACTCTGTTAACAGGAATTTCTCCCCCCAGACTCAGTACTGAAATTAGAAAGACCTTGCAATTGTCAAAGAGTTATAAAGTTGGGGATTGGTACTTGTACCAAAACCATACAGTCATCAGGATTTATGGATGTGAATTACATCCATTCAAGTTACCCAGATATGTACCAATGAGAATTTTTGCCTTGGAATACTTTAGGCAGATGAACAATTCAGATGTGATCCATTTCTGCAATGTAAAGAAGAAAGATCAGTTAAGGATCAAAAGCCAATTAGGTCCTTTCATCTGCAATTCTAGGGAGGCTGAGAAAGAAGCAGAACTTCTATTAGAGAAAAAATTCCAGACATCTTTCCGTTGGGTCAATTATGACCCCTTTGGTTTCATTTGTGAAAAGAGATTAAAGAATAAGTCATCTCCTTAAATACATCACAGGATTCCTAATTTAGAACAGTATGCAAATCAAGATGAATGGGTTAAAGGAACACTTGTTGAAGAGGAAAGTGGAGCTGACAATTTGAGTAAAATTATGAAAGATGTTGAGAAGAACTTTGACCTAGAAACGTATGATCAAATGCAGGTACCCTACATTAGCACATCTTCAGCAGCCACTCTACAGCAAGCATTACAGGAAGACAGTCCATCAGTAGCGGCAGAACCCAAGGGTAAAGGAAAAGAACCTGTAGTTCAGGTCATTGAAACCTTTGTCATGGCAGAAAAACCACAGAGTTCCAAAGCACAAGAACCATCTCAGGATTCTCCCACACCAGCAATACACATCCAAGTTCCAGAAATGCAGACTCCATTAAATGTAGAAATAGGGAAGAAAAGGTTGGCTCCAGATACCACACCTTCAAAGGGGGCCTCACAGGTTTATCAAACTGAAAACACAATCGGATCCACACCCCGGAAGAGGTAGAAATTATGGATGAAGTATTTGATGATGGTATCCGACGGTGCTGATAGCGCGCGACAGGGTAAGCAGCTATAAGCCCGTATCAGTTATCTAACTGACTCAGTGCATGTGAATTCTTCTTTAATTTTATGAGAAACAGGATACTGGAGACATTAAAAGAACCTTCATTAATATCAAAACAAAGAATGATCCATTGAAAATGAGGGTATATGATCAGTATATGAAGATGGCTCCTCATAATCAAGAAAGGCTGATGTCTGCATTTGACCTTTCCCAAGGTAAAATGCTAATGAGCCACTTCAAAGCAAAGGTGCCAAAGCCAACTTCAGCAACAGATTACATCAGAACGAATTTTGAAGTTTTAGCAAAGGATATCCATCCCCTGGACCAGATAGAGCTACATAGACAGACTCGGGAAATGGTTTATTCTACTCTCACCAACAAGGCCATGGCAGCTTTAACGCTGCAAGATTCTTTGAATAACACTACTGCACAATTGAAAATTGAGAAGGCCTCCTCACAGGCCAAGGATAATAGAATAAAGTCTCTAGAAGAGATAATTATTGGTTTGGGTCACAATCCCAAGGACATCAAAGGTATTGAGGCATTGGTAAAAAAGAAAGAGGATGATATAGCTGCACTTAGAAAACAGCTAAAACTACCAGCCTCGAGGCACCCTCAGACACAGGAAGTTATAAAAGGAAATTCACAGGAAGAAATGATGGAGTTGCTATTGAATATGACAGAGCGACTAAATGAAACAGAGAAGGAGTTGGAAAAAGCATTGCAGGAACAGGAAATTATCAAGCAGACTTCAACAACAGGTACTACAACCACAGGGCAGCAGGAACAACCAGCTCAGGTGAATACTTCTGACTTGAGTTCTGAGGACTTAATAAAACAGATGGAGAGTTTGCAGCTAAAGGTCACAGAGCTCCAACAAACAAAATTGCAATTGGCAAAATTGGAGGAAAAATATGACACCTCTAAAAAGACAGCTGCTGACAACATCAGGGAGATAAAAAGATTGGAAAAATTGGTTGAGGCTTTGGAAAAGGATCTTTCGTTGGAAAAGCCTCTAAATGAAATAAATGATATTCTTTGGGATAACATCATTGAATTAATAAGGGGTATTTGGCCCTCTATTCAGGCTATTTTTGAGCAAAATGAGTTAGTTAAAGTAGCCCAAGAAGAAATAAATAGAACCAGACATGAATTAAGAGGCAGGCCTGAGCAGGCCCAGCAGCTCATTCAATTTTTGAATTCCAGAACAAAACAACAGCTTGCATTGTTAGGAATTGATGACAGAACAGGTGCAGTTTTGGAAGCAAAGAGAGTTTTCACCAAGAGAACTTTCATGAAAAATTTAGAAAGAAAGTGTACAGACATTTTGGTTGACATCAACAATTTCAGAGAAAAATTTCAAGCTTTGCTGGATAGTGGGTTACCAAGTCCCATGCTCACGGAAGATCAAATAGTAGACCTGGAAACTTATGAGAAGAGAATAAAAGCTCATGCTAAAAATGCAGCTATAGGTTCTGCTAGCTCATCAGAACCTGCATTACCAACTGGGAAAAGTATTTATGATAAAGTGAGGAATTTATTTCATCTGGAGCATGAAATAAAGTATCTATTTCCGAATGATCCCACTTTTTATAAACTTACTGAAGCAGATGAAACTTTAAGGAAGCTCAGAAGAACCATGATACCAGATGATCAATGGTGGCGGGAAATGTTGGAGATTCTATGAGAGTTACTTTCAGGATGAGCATTTATCTTTACTGTCAAGTAAATGGTAAAAACAGGAAAATAGATGAAAGAGTATCAGATGAAAGGTTAAAGGGTATCCGTGAAAACAAAGAGTGTTCAACAAGCCAAAGAAATACTACAAAGGACAGCACAGAACTCTATTTTAGCACTTACCTCCAGCACATCCACGGAAAAAGGAACAGCACATCGGCAGTTGCACATTATTCTATCCACGAGACCGTTTGTCTATTGTTTGTTTGTAAATATGCTTTAAGTCAGCCTAGGTTATTGGCTAAGTTAGTGTAAGATTGTTTTAGATTATTTTGTGTATAAATAAACCCTCAAAGGAAGTATAGAGGGTGGATTCTATGACTCTGCTGTAACACTGAGATTTTTGGAATAAAAGCTTTTGGAGAAATTTACTTGTGGCTTACTGGATGATGATTTGAAGCACTGGACTTGTTGCAGGATTCATGTGTTGGACTACAGTTCAATAAGTGTTTCTACCCTTTGTCTGAAATTTTATATTAGTTTATAATATCATCATATCCATTTCTGAATAATTTACATAAAGAATTGAAACAGAATTTGCTTAATTGTACTCTGTTTTCAAATGTGATTGTTCCTAAATGTTTTCTTCTAAATTAGCTATAAGCATGAATTCTTAAATGCTCCTGCTTCGCTAATTTAAGCACTGTTGATTGCTATAATAAAGAATCCTTTATTGCTCTTTGTTTGCAGTCAGTTCACTTCTTCCTTTGAACATGGTGAAAGATTCTTAGTTGCCTTTCATCCCTTCAAGATCATCCCACCCACTTTAAATTTTAAGGATTGTTCTTTGTCTAGCTATCTTGCCCTGTAATACCATCTTGTGCGTAGAATAGAAATCCAGTAAAGCCATCCTTTGACTCCATAGCCCAATGGACTGAAAGCTCTCAGCCTTGCCCTCAGTTTGTGGATTCCACCATTTTCCCAAAACAAACTCTTGAATCTATAACTAGCCTAAAACCTTCCAAGAACAAAGATAAATTATAAAGAGAGAGCCCTCTCTGGATGCAGATTGGCTAGATTCTGCATCTAAAAGGTTGGTTTGTGGTTACCTCGGGTATACTTTCCTCTTACACAACTTCTAGGAAAACCTGAGTGATAACAGGTACACTGCTCATTTTATCTAGAATTACAGTGAGATAGTTGTTCGATATTTGGTCATATTACAGTAGGAACGTCATCAATATAGGAAATCTAGTTTTTGACTGAAAATGAGAGTAGGGCATAAGTAAAATCATTGAAACAAGGTAAAAATATGATTGACAAGTTCTTATTGGAATGTATATTATTTGGAGTTAAATACAAACTATGATTATTTTTTGTAATGCTATGGATGTTGGAGAATAGACATTCAAGAAACTTTGTCACTATTGTTGGTGTCTAGATATGAACAAAATTCAATCCTTTTCTCCACATAAATTATCAACTGAAGGGCGTTAGTTATTTCAAGACTAAAATCAGAGTGTATGTAGATACAAGTTCATGGCGCTGATACAAACAAGTTTGTTACGATGTAACAACAAACAAGGGAAATGTTGGAGATGATAACTGCTTCCTCGAATCGCAACCGCAACACTCCGGTTTTAGCCAAATCTGGAGAAATATCGGAGTTAATATGAAAAAGGTAAAATCTCCATGAAAAATACTTCATTAATCAAATATCCCATGAAAGATAGGGAAAAGGGTTTTACCTCATGCATTTAGGAGTAATAATGGTAGAAAGAGATAGAAAAATTAGGGTGAAATGGGTAAGGAAAATATATAAATCCAGTACCCAACATCTTCCCCCAACTGGCCTATCTGCATGTCCTCATGCAGCTCGTCCTCTCCTCAGGTCTGGGTTGGACCGACTGTGATCAACATGAAGCTGTGTAAGGTCATACTCTTCAGCCATTTCTGTCCCTGGTTGTTTATATCCCTATGTCAAAACAACATCCTTCCACCAATCTAGATCAACATTATATTCAGAAATATATTGCTCGACTGGAAACAAAATAAGGGGAAAATGAAATCTCAATCCCATCCATCTGACCCCACAAGTGTGAATGCATGCCACAAAACATGGCATTCTCTCTAAATCCCATGCAAAGTTGGGCACCCCAAACAGTCCTCGTTCTCTAACAGCAGAAGATGATAGCATCTACCTTTTCTGACAACTTTCCAATGCTTCTTTTTGAAACATCGTAATATGCTTGTCACATAAGTTATCCCACCATTTATAGGTTGCTAACATGTGTTCTCTATGGCCCTCAATCTATAAAAAATTATAATTCTTGTTATAAATGTTTGAGGACTGGCCATGCTCTTTCCTCATCATTAATGGCCTTGCAGCTTGGTTTTCCTCAAATGTATCCTAGGCCTTCCTCCACTTAATATGATTGATAGTATAAGAGGTGAAAGCCCTTAAATGGATGTCCCCCACGAATGGAACAGGGTTAAAGGACTGATCATGCTTTAAATAATACTCATGCATATTAAGTTCGGACATTAAGTGTTGCCCTATGATGTCATGAATTTTTAAAATTTGTAGAAATTGGATTGGATCTTCAATTTCATACCAAATCTCCTTATATATGCTTTTGAAACAAAAGAAAAGAAACTTTTCATGAAGAAACAAGGTTTAACTATGTGCATGGGGGCTATAGGCCATTACCTGTTGTGCTAGGAAGAACACTTTCTCTTTATATGTCTTCAGCAACTGTACTTGTTCCTACAATTCCTCTATCTTGGCCTTCTGTTTGGCCTGCTTCAACTGTGCCTTGTATAGCTGATCCATGTAACGTGTGATGACTTTAACGGCTAGTTCTTGAACCCTAGTTGTTTCCTTTTTCTGGTCACTCGCAGTAGTCTGCCACTTCTAAATCTCAACAACCAGTACAAATTCTTGACCCTCGAACAACTCCTCAATTGGGCCAGTCTGCGTAGCTACAATGGAGACCTTAATTCTTGGTTTTATTGCCCTCCATTTATAGATTTTTACCTTCCTTTTGAGTCGGGAAACTTTCTTTTTCAAATCCTAAACCTCCCTCTTTAGTTTCATACTTTCGCTGAATTGCAGCAGATACCTCTTTTTGAGAGGCAACCTTCTTTTCTCGCATTGTTCCACCCATTCATGTTTAACAACAAATCTAGTTTCTGGGCCTATGAAAGGCTGGGGAGGCAGCAGAATGTTGCCGGCATTCTCAACGGATTATTTTTCCCAACCCTTCTGGCCAGGCTCCCTATCCATAGGGGCCTCTTTCTCTACATCCCCTCTAGGAACTTCTGTCATCTTGTGAACAAATTCATCAACCACTTTGTGTTTCGATATTTCCACCAAATTTTTTTCTTCTTCACGAGCTTCTAAATGTTCTGGTTCAGAAGTGGCTAGGCCAATCTTGGCCTTGTCAACAAATTTAAGTACTGGAAGAACAATTACTTCCTCCATCAGTCGTTTGGGCAAGCGAAATCCGCTCGCCTCTCTAGGTATCATGGACTAGAACGGAGAGCAGGGAACATAATTATCATCCTCAATTCCAAATTGACCCTGAAATTCACACATTATTACCTTAATCGGGGTCAGTGCTGGTTCTTGTAGAGCAGCATCAATTTCACAGCTTGTTTCCATGTTGTCTCCTTGCTCCTTGTTCACCATTTCTTCTTCTAGTGTCGATGTTGGTTCTTGTGGGACAGCATCAACCTCCTGGTTCATCTCTTCTCTACTTTCATGTTCCGTGTGAATTACCTCTTTTTCCATAGTTGGTATCAATTCTTGAGGAACATAGTTGATTTCACAGGTTAACTCCTTCTGACTTGGCTGAATTAGGGGCGGTTCTTGTGTAATGCCTCTTCCTGTATCGACATCCATATCCAATTGGGAAGGTGATGCTGTTTCTTGAAAAACAGCATCACTTTCCATTTCTCTGTCCACAAATTCACTCCTTTGTTCCTTTTTGACGAAAGTCAATGTTTGTACAATAGTATTGACTTCCTTCATGATGTTCATAATTTCTTCCTCTGTGGGATCTTCCAGCGAGGCTGTTTCTTGTGTAATAGCCTCAACTGTGTCACCAATGACTTCCTCCATTATCGTTTTCTCTTCTTCTATGGCCTTCTCAAGTGAGGCTCGTTCTTGTGTGGCAGCCTCAGCCATGTCACCAATTACCTCCTCCATACTCACCTCTTTAGGCTCCTCTTGATCAACCATCATCTCTTCTTCCTCGGGTTCCTCTTGATCAACTTCCATTTCCATCTCCTTAGGTTCCTCTTGGTCAGTTCCCTCCTAATGTTCTTCTTCTACCAAACCAGTCAGAGAGACTAGTCCTTCTTCTTTAGCAGCAATTATGGCTACCACCTCTTCTTCTAAGGACCCACAAAATTCTGCCGAGGAAACTCCAAGATTGTTTATTGCATGCATAACCAATAGTCCCACAAAACCATGATTGGAAAGCACTATCAGCTTTTGGCGGGAACGCCGAGCAGCTTGTGCCATATGCTACAGCTGTTTCTAGAGGAAAAAGGGCATGTTTAAAGCATGCACCGGATTCTATGGAAATTAGAGGTGCGTTAGAATTTTAAAATGATACTTGAATAGTGTCAAAGCCCGAGCCTCGTAGGTAATTTATTTTATTACGAAACCTGAAATTTAATTCCAAGGATATGGCACGGTTCTGCGCTCATACCCTCTCCCCATTGGCATGAAACTTTCCCCTCCTCCAAGAATAGTTCATTATCAATTTCATTGACAATTTCAACTTTACCAAATTCATCAATTACAGCTAGATTCACCAATGCACATCTCACTTTGTAGTCATCATCCACATGTGTTTCATCATAGTGGGATTCACCATCTTCTACACCATCCACATTATAGTGGAATGCTTGAGAATTGATATGCTCTTGCTCTGCTTCGCATACAGATGCTTCAAATTATGTATTTGAAATCTCTATTACACCTTCTTCATCCATATGCATGCTTTCATAATGGGTTTCACCATCATCTGCAACATCCACATTACAAATGATTTCTTGAGCATTGATATGCTCTTGTTCTGCTTCACATACAGAGGTTTAAACTTTTGTACTTGCAATCTCTATTGCATCTTCTTCATTCATATGCATGCTTGCATAATTGGTTTCAATTTTATATTATTCACAACCATATTCCACTTTTGAGTGGGATCCTCCAAGCTCTATTTTCCTCCTAGAGTCTTGCACATCTACTCTCAAATCTATGTCTGACTCACCAAATTGTGACACATATTGCTCAAGCATATCATACAGTCACATACACTAGAAGTTGATCTATATAACAAAACAGAGGTGATTGAAGACATGGAACTTTGTTTTGGAGTGTGTATGTGGGGAGTGAAGAAAACAAGCAGTGGTACCTTTGCAATATGGATATGGCAGTGTACACATGTTGGAGTGCGGATTTACGGATCATAGAAAACAAGGGGATGGTGCCTTTTAACTCTGAATATATATATATATATATAATTCATCAATAGCTTCCACACTCCCGCACAATGAGCTTCCTCCGCACTACTCAACCCACATTACTTAGACAATTTTTTTTCCTACTGCTCTGCCTACATTCAACAATGAATGTGGTATGATTATAATTCCCTCCAGTAATTCTCTTTACATGCAGGCCAGACAACAATTGTGAAGGTTATGGACCCAAAATATGCCCAACGTGCACATAATTCACTTCAACAACCATCATTGTTGTGAATGCTCACATAGACAATTTCCTTGCCTAAGTTTCTATGACAAAGAAAAGGAAAGTTAGAATGAAAAAAATTAAAATTGAGGACAAAAAATAAGTGGTCAATAGTTGATATTTTTGCATCCTCTATGCCAGTTCAAATGAATCTAAAACATTTCTACAATTTCCAAATGGATGGCAATGGACAGTAAACACCTAAAACAAGTAGGTGATATGTAATATTCCAAAATTTCCATCAGCTAATTAGAATGTTAGAGTTCTTATTTTTCTTATTTAGTTAAGTAAATAAGAGGGTGGAGGGGCCCATAGACCTAGTAGATGGATAAAATCCACTTCCATAGTGTGAATGTGGGTTAGTTGTGATCAGTAGATCATGTGTTATGCTCAAAGTTGAAAGTGCTCTAAACATGTCCAAACCTACGTAACCAAAAAGGTCTCGTCGTTGTGATTCTGGTGTCGTGAACGGTTCAAAAAAATGATGTCATATGAGGAACGTATCACGTTTTGTTCATTTTCCTAAAAAAAAAAAATTTGTGACTGGATGGCCAGTGAACATGTAGGTACAATCAGCGGGTATATTCCTCGAATATTCCATTTTTCTCCCATCCAACAAGATTGCATCATGTGGCATGATGTGGGTCATTGATATTATGGTACAAGGATGAGTTCTAGGTGTTGGATGAGTTTTGGATAAGCCGTTGGATGAGTGACACGTGACAAGCCCACATGATGCCATGTGTCCTCAGGAGGGTGTATTAAAAAAATTTTGGCCTTCCCTAGAATCGAACAACCGACCTCTGAGCACGTGGGCAAGAGCCTTTACCAACCTGCCTATACAATGTTACTTAACATATAACAGATTCCACATAATTTTATTGTTTAAAGGTTTTACATTCGGGGGTTTGGGAGGCCAGCCCAGAGGGGACAACCCCCCCTCTCATGTGGCCTTGCGCCAAGAACCGTAGACCTCCACTCCAACTGGCGGCTACAAAAACTTAACACCAACGGCAATGATAACATGGTATGGTTTGCAATAAGTTAATGCGATGGTTTGTTACGGGTGGTTTAACCGACAGTTTCAGCAGGAGTTAACTCTAGTTCTTGTCACATGGACAGAGTTGTAACCATTTACCTATGTAGTTAATACTTAAGTTAAATGCAATAGTTTCGGTGGACTTTTTGTGACTTGTTCACATGTTTTTATTAATGGTTTATGAAAAATAGTGTTGGGAACCATTGACTTTGAGTTCCATTATATTTTTCAGAGTTTATTCAAACTAAACCACATGGGTTTCGGTGGAGGGTCGGCTTGTGACCACTCCACCTAACCATCACACTTTAAATCTAATAGTTTTTGACTGGCGGGATAGGTAGAGGTACCCTAAATTTATAGTTTTTATTAAATTTAATTGAAGTTAAGTGCCCGTCTCCACAATTAGTGGGGATTTTCTAGTTGTCTTTGGGAAAAATGCATTGGGAGGTCCATTTTCGACCAATTTTGGTGAAACAAGAGTCTACCTAGACTAATTTGAGCATTTTGGAGCCATTGGTACAAATAAAATAGCCATTAGAGGCATTTAAACCTATGTAATTTATAATTTTGAGAATAATGACAAAGAGGGACATGCCATTGGGAGCTGGACCAGTAGATGTAGCCCAAGAGGGGTGAATTACTTCATCACGCCTACTGTGTAAAACTTATGTGTGAATTTTTTTCTCTGTTATGCATTGTTGTTCAATGTTTTTAACGCTTAATTACATGCTTGAAGTTCACTAATTCATCTATATTTCATGGTTAAAACTATCATTCCTTAAGAAAACTTATGGAGACAATTTGTAAATGTTTATATTACTAAAAGGACACTTAGCATGGCAGAACTAATACACTCCTTTTAGATGAAGTTGGTATCAGAGCTAGAGTTTAATATCTGGTGTTTTTATGTGCAATAATTTTTTAACTGTTTGCAAGGGTTTTCATGCTTACTAGGCTCAAGCTTAAGAGAGGAGAAGGCAAATTGGTGGAAGCAAGAGGTTCTCAAAGTGAGCCACATCAAAGGAGGGCAAGATTGCCACATTCTCCACCACCTAGTTCACCTCCCAAAGAAGCAGAAGCAGCATCAAGTATGCCTCGAGGGGAAGAATAAATCCATGAAGAGATGGATCCCAAAGAGGAAGAAAGAGTGTAAAGAAAATAATTTATTGACTTAACTGAACTGATGAGAGTCCTTTATCAATAAAAGAATGATAAACTAGAAGAGGAAATGTCCAAACTTCACAAGTAAGGACAAGGATCATTAGGAGGCCATAATGATGAAGATAAATCCAAGAAGGGCAAGGAAATGGAGATAGTGGAAAGTCACCATCATCACCCTCATATTCATCCTCATCATCCTCTACTTCATCTTCAGTACATCAACCATACAAGTTAAAGAACATGGGTAAAATTCATTTTCTAAAACTTGATGTTAAGTTTGAATTTCCAATTTTTAATGGTGAAGTAAATGCAGAAAAGCTAGATAATTGGATTAGGAAATTAGAGGTCTATTTGAGAATCCAAAATTTTCAGGATGATGATACCAAAATCCAACTAGCTTCATTCAGGATGGAAGGTGAAACACTTGTTTGGTGGGAAGCCAAGACAAAGGAGGAGATCAAGAAATATGGTAAGATTATTTTATCATGGACGGATTTCATTTCTACAATAAAACAACAATTTTATCCATTAGCTCACATGTAGAAAGCCATAATAGACTAACAAAATTTTAAACAATTGAAAGGGAAAAATGTACAAGTGTATACTCAATAATTTAGGAGAAGAGATATTTTATTGGGATTACATTTACAGAGCCAAGACACTTTGCTCAAGTATATAGGACACTTACATACCTACCTAAGACATACTATCCTCATGTTTAACCCTACAAGCATAGATGAAGTTTGTGTTCAAGCCACACATTTAGAGGCAAGGGGAAAACAAAACTTATATGATAATGGGGAAAATGAGTTTAAAGGTAATTGGAAGAAAAAGAGAAATGCAAATGTCAGAAAAGAGAATGGAAAATTCTTTTGCAAACACTATTCTCAGACTAGCCATGATGAAGACTATTGTTGGAAACTTCATCCAAATTTTAAACCAGAAAGTTTGAAGGCCAATGTTATGAAACCAACTCCAAAAATAGAAGGAAAGAGATATCAACACCTTAGAAATCAGCCACTTCGAAGGGACAACCTTTAATACATTACGTAAATGAACAATTCTTGAATGCCAAAAATGACCAAAACCTCCTTCTATATATAGGAGTCCATGAGCCCACAATATAATCCTAGCTGACCTAACAATAACAATGTAAGGGCACAATAATAACAATATTGGGGTTACAGGGGTACAACAGTAACAATAAGGGGGCTACACTAATAACAATAAGGGACTAAACTAGTAATATAGGGACCTAACATGCCCCTCTCCTTAAAAAAAGTGTTATCCTCAATGCTTGAGTAGCTGTGGGTGTTTATGTACAAAATTCTCATCCTCCCATGTAGAATCCTCAATGGGTAAGTTCTTCCACTTGATGAGATACTCTCAAATTGATCGATTTCGTAGTTGTAGAGTTCTTCTTCTCGTGACCACTTCAGGTTCCAATATGAATTTTCCTTCCTCATCAAGTTCTAGAAATATTGTTTGAACTGGAATATTTTCACCTATAAACTTCTTTAAGCATGAAACATGGAAAACTAGACGCACTTGCGAAGAAGCAGGAAGCTCCAATTTGTATGCCATAGTACCAATCTTTTGCAACACCTTGTAAGGACCATAGTACTTTGGCGATAATTTATTATTATTCTTAGCTTGCTTGAGGGATGTTTTTTTGTATGGTTGAAGCCGTAAAAATACCTGATCTCCTACATAAAAACTTCTCTCGCTGGGATGTTGATCTACTTGTTGTTTCATTCGATTTTGTGCCAAATTTATGTTATCCTTTAAGAGTTGGAGAACTTCTTGTTGATGTTCAATGTAATCTTCCACTGCTTGAACCTTATATTTTTCTCTTAAAGATGATGTGATGGATGGTGGATGACATCCATAAAGTGCCATAAATGGGATCATTTTTGCTGCAGTATGGAAGGAAGTGTTATACCACTATTCAGCAAGAGGTAACCACTTGACCCATTGTGCTAGTTTATTAGATAAAAAACAATGAAGATATCCTTCCAAGCATTTATTCACTATCTCAGTTTGACCATTGGATTGAGGATGATAAGATGAGCTATGAGCTAATTGAGTACCCAAAGAAGAAAATAACTCCATCCAAAACTTTCCAGTAAAAATGGGATCTTTGTCGCTCACAATAACTTTTGGGTTTCCATGTAGCTTTTGAATTGTATCCATAAATGTAGTATCAATTGTAATTTCTTTAAATGGATGAGATGATGCATAAAAGTGTGCATACTTGGTAAGTCTATCAACTACCATCATGATGACACTCTTTCCTTCAGACTTCAGTAAATCTGTGATAAAATCCATCGAAATCTCCTCCCAATGTTGACTTGGAATGGATAAAGGTTGTAGAAGACCCGGGGTCTTAATTGCCTCAACTTTATTTTGCTGGCAAACCAAAAATTCCGCTACAAACTTTTGAATATCATATTTAAGGCCATCCCAAAAAAATTATTTCTTCACCCTCTGGTATTTTTTTAAAAATCCCGAGTGTCCTCCTAAAGGAGAAGTGTGCAATTCCAAAATAATCTTTTATTTTAGTTAGGAATTCTTGCAAAGATATAAGGGATCTTTGTACCATAAGGAATCATTTTTCCAAATAAATGTATTAGATGTAATAGGATCTTGCTACAACTTTTGAATGAGTGTCCACATTTCTTCTTCCTTCTTCCATTCATCCATTGCTTCGGTTATCCAGTGTGGTTGGATAATAGAAATGGAACAATGAAATGCTTCCACCTCTTCATTCTTTCTTGAGAGTGCATCTACAACAACATTTAGCTTCCCTTTTTCTTAGATTATTTCAAAGTCATAACCCAACATCTTTGTGACCCATTTTTGTTCCTCTTTTGAAGATATTCTTTGTTCCAAAAAGTGTTTAAGACTATCATGATCAATTTTTACCTTGAAGTATCTTCCCATTATGTCATGTTGTCATTTATTTAGTGCATGTAATATTGCTAACATTTCCTTATCATAAATAGCTTTCTGTAAATACTTTCCTTTGATTGGACGAATTTTAAAAGCAATGGGTCCTCGTTCTTACATTAAAATCTATCGACTTCCTTTCTCTCTAAAAAAAAATTCAAGAAAATTTCTTGAAAATTAAAAGATACTGTCCCCAAAGATTGTAACCATTGTACTCCTAGTACAACATCAGCACCTCCCATAGGAATGGAAAGAATTGGACTATTCAATACATATTCCCCCATGGTTAGCTTGATATTATTGCATTTTCTAGAGAAATTTATAGTTCCTCCATTTGCAACCATCACTTGACATTCTGGTGCTGGGTATAGGAAACAATTCAATTCCTTTGCTAACTTACAATGAATAAAATTATGGGTACTACCCAAATCAATCAACACTATTACCTTTTCCTTCTTGATATGTCCTTCTATCTTGAGAGTATGCTCAGTGGTAATTCCTGCCAATGCATTACATGATATGGTCAGACTCATTTCTTCCTCTTCTAGGGTTGGTTCCTGGTGTATATCCTCTTCTTTTGAAGATTCTTGTTCATTTTATTCTTCCTCTTCACAATCTATGTAAAATAATTTCTTCTTAGCACACTTATGACCTTTAGTGTATTTGCTATCACAACTGTAGCAAAGCCCTTTTTCTCTTTTTCCTTCCAATTTTTTTGGTGTCAACCTTGTAGGTTGTGGAAGTCTAGGAGTAGCAACACTTATATATATGTGAGTGGTAGGCTTCCTTGTTGCCATAATTTTACATTCAATTTTTCTTTCCAACCTGAATGAATTTTCCAATGAATCAGGTTCCCAAATAGGAACTTCATGTTGGATGTTATCCTTTAGAGTCCCTATGAAGACATCAATCCTATGTTCCTCTAGAATATCAATTACCCTTATATCAATTTTTGGAAGTCCTCAATGTGCTCCACCCCTAAACCCTTTTGTTTGATATTTATCAATTAGCTAAAGAAGGTGTTGCCTTTTGAATCCTCATAATGTTCTATCATTTCCTTCATAAAAATTGACTAAGTGACAATTCTTTTACGGGAGAAAAGCCATCGATACCATACAAATGTATTTTTTTCTAAATGTAAAGTTGCAATGCATACCTTTTGTGTGTTTTGCACATTATTGAGATCAAAATATTGCTCCATCTGTACTTCCATCCAACATTAGAGTTTCTGAAATCACGATTAACATTTATTTTGTTCTCATCATGAGTTTCCTCTACTATATTTTCGCCATTAGGAAACATTTCTTGTATCAACTTTGCCAAACCTTTGGTATCTACTTTTAGATCATTCTTCATATTTTCCATTTTTTCATCGATCTTAGATTCCATGTCATCCATCTTAGCTTCCATGCCAACTTCTATGCCCTTCATGTTAGCTTCCACGCCTTTCTTCAAACCATCCATCTTATTTTCCACGCCTTTCTCCAAAACTTCCATTTCATTTTTTGTTGCTCTTTGGGATAGGTGCACTTGTTCTTGTAATTTTGACATCTCATGTTGCATTTATTCATCTTCATGAGTCATAGTAGAGCCTTATCAAGGCCTAATGGGTGTTGAATTATTTTTGGGGGGAATTTTAGAACCCAATACTGATATCTATTCTTCAATATGCCCTTGGAATAAATTCAAACTAATTCTTTTCAAATGAGACTTATGTAATTCGAAAAAAATACACACTTTTTTGTTGCTTTTGAGGATCTTGATATTGAAACTAAATTATCTCCGTGATTTAAGATCTTAAATATCTAAAATTTGGCCTTGGGATATCCCTCTGAATCCTCTTTCGAATGCCACATGTTTGATCTGATTTGGACTCTTCAAGGAAAAGTTATGTCCAATCTCCCACAATGACCTAATTATGGGCTGGTTCAGTAGAGTGAACTTGTACAACTTGCCACGTGTCACTGTTTCCTCCTTCGGCTCTGAAATTTAGAGACAGGAAAATACAGTCCGTGCACTTACAGCCACTTTCTACATAATCTCAATACGACGCTCGGAGACAGATTTATGATGTTTTTACCATGGTCACCTCTTTGAGATGAAATTTGGGAGCCTGACAAAATCATAACTTCCACAGATCATATCTCCAAAAATATTATGAAACAAGATCTGAAATTTTTACAAAAGGTTCTTCAGGATTTCGGCTTCGTTCTATTAAAATTTAAACTTCTGAAACCTTGTAGAAAAATATTTATAGCGAAAATACAGTGATGACCCTTTTAGGTTAAATTCAGGAGCCTGCAAAAAGCCCTAACTTCTACAATTAATATCTCCAAAAATATTACGAACCAAGCTTTGAAATTGTGCAATGATGTTCCTTAGGATTTCAGCTTCGGACTCTAAAAAATTTAGCTTCTCAACCTTTGTAGAAAAAGAATTATATCAAAAATTCCACAATGACCTATTTGGAGCAGTGAAACCCTGGAATCCAAAGCTATGATACCAAATGTTATGAAACCAGCTCCAAAAATAGAAGAAAAGAGAGATCAACACCTTAGAAATCAACCACTTCGAGGGGAAAACTCCAATACATTACATAAATGAAAAATTCTTGGATGCCACAAATGACCAAAACCTCCTTCTATATATAAGAGTCCATGGGCCCACAATATAATCCTAGTCGACCTAACAATAACAATGCAAGGGAACAATAATAACAATATTGGGGTTATAGGGGTACAACAGTAACAATAAGGGGGCTACACTAATAAAAATAAGCTACTAAACTAGTAATATAGGAACCTAACAACCAAAGAGAAAGCCAAGGAGAAAGGAAAAAGTATTGCAATAGCTGAACAAGACTTAGGGTCAAATTCATGACATGAAAAAAAAATCATAGCTATGGGACTAAAGAACATGAAGGGGAAAGAGATTGAAAATAAACGCAGTTCTAATATATCTAACTATCACATACAAGCTCCAAATGAAGAAAAGAGAATTGAACTATTTCATGTGAGGGTCATTTCCAAACATATCAAGGTTGACAAATTGTTTGACAATGGGTCACAAGCAAATTTAATCTCTGAAGACTTGGTCAAGAAAATTAATCTTGAGACCATTCCACATCTGAAACCAAATCCACTTGGTTGGATTTGTAAGGATGCAAATTTACACGGTTGAAAGAAGTGCATGTTGCTCTTTGCAATAACAACGCATTTAATTGACATAGTTAAATTAGATATTTTTCCGCTTGATATAACAAGTATGGTGTTGGAAGTCCTTACTTGTATGATAGGGAAGCGATCTTCCATCGCCATGAGAACAAATATCATTTATTCAAAGATGGCAAGGAGTACATTCTAAGAGGTCATCGCAAAAGACTAGAAAATTCTTTAATTAATGCAGGGAAGATGAAGAGGCTCGTCAATGTAAGCCAAAACTTGAAATTCATGGTGATTAAACAAAGAGAAGTTTTACACAATCCTTTTCAAACAAATGCTGATATATGTAATGAGTTTTTTCAGTTTGAAAGAAGGTTTTCTTTGAAAGAAGATGACAAACAGTTGCAGCAGTCGACATTGGTGTTGAACGGTGTTGTAAACAAAGTGTCAGTGCAAGAAGTTGAAAAGGTCAAAGAGAGGGAAAAGAAACTTGAAAAAGAAGGCACATGATTCAAAAATTTTCATTGCTGGTTTCAGAAAGGCATGGTACAATGTTGACGAAACCTGGTCAAGAATTGACACAAGTTCAAATCAAATTCAGTAAAAAATGGCCATAAGGACACGATGGAAGGTGACAGTAATTCCATGTTTCCTTTAATTATACACCAATGTAGAAACAATATGTTTACTAAAAATATAGATTTATGTTCTACAAGTTCAGTAAATATGTAGCATGACCATGTCAAAAACATCAATGGTTGGTCGGCGGAATCAAGGAAAAAATTGTCGTTTCATGAAAAGCTCCAATTAATGAAATTAGGGAAATTTAAATGGATAAAGATTGAAAGAGTGGGGACACAGTATCCTGATCTTCATGTTCAGTAGTTCAGAGAGATTTTGGGGTCCAAAAGTTTCCCAGTGGGGAGGTGTGATTAGGAGATCATGTGTTATACTCAAAATAAAAAGTGATTGAAATAGGTTCGAACCTGAGTGACTGGAAAGGTCTTGTTGTTGTGATTTCGATGCCACAAACAGCTCGAAAAACCGATGTTGTATGAGGAATATAACATGTTTTGTTCATTTTCCCAAACATAAAAAATTTGTGCCTCGATGCCCAGTCAGCATGCAGGTACAGTCAGCATGTATATTCCTAGAATATTCCATTTTTCTCCCAACCAATAGGATGGCGCCATGTGGCATGTTGTGGGTTATTTATCTCATGGTACGGTGATGAGTTCTGGCCGTTACATGAGTTTTGGTTAAGCCATCGAATGAGTGACACGTGGCAAGCCTGCAGGTTGCCACGTGGCCTCAGGAGGGTGTATTAAAATTCTTTGGGCCTTCCCCAAAATCAAACAACCGACCTCTAAGCGCCCGAGTAAGAGCCTTTACGAACCCGCCTATAAAATTTTACTTAACATATAATTGATGCCATATCATTTTATTGTTTAAAGGTTTTACATTCGGGGTTTTGGGAGGCCAGCCTCGAAGGGCTAGGCCCCCACTCATGTGGCCTTGTGCTATGAACCATGGGCCTCTAGTCCAATCGGAAACTACAAAACCATGACACCGATGGTAGCAATCACATGGTATGGTTTGCAATAAGTTAATGAGACAATTTTTTATGGGTGGTTTAACTGACGGTTTCAGCAGGAGTTAGCTCCAATACTTGTCACATGGGCAAAGTTATAACCATTTACCTATGTGATTATGACTTAAGTTAAATGCAATGGTTTCGACTGATCGTTTGTGACATTTTGACATGGTTTTATTAACGGTTTATGCAAAACAATGCTGGGAACCATTAACTCAAAGTTCCACTATATTTTCAGAGTTTATTAAAACTAAACTGCATGGGTTTTGGCGGAGGGTTGGCTTGTGACCACTCCACCTAACCATCACACTTTAAATATAGCAATTTTCAACTGGCGAGAAATGTAATGGTACCCTAAATTTAGGGTTTTTATTAAATTTAACTGAATTTAAGTTCCTGTCTCCACAATTAGTGGAGATTTTCTAGTTTTCATTGGAAATAGTGAATTGGGAGGTCAATTTTCGACCAATTTTGGTGAAACAAGAGTCTACCTAGACTAATTTGAGCATTTTGGAGCCATCGATGCAGATAAAAAAACCATTAGAGGCATCTAAACATATGTAATTTATTATTTTGAGCATAATGACAAAGAGGGACATGCCATTTGGAGCTGGACCAACAGATGTAGCCTAGGAGGGGTGAACTGATTCATCATGCCTACTGTGTAAAACTTATGTGTGATTTTTTTTCTCTGATATGCACTGCTTTTTAGTTTTTTTAATTCTTATTTACATGCTTAAAGTTCAGTAGTTCATCTAAATTTCATGGTTAAAACTTTCATTCCTTAAGAAAACTTATGGAGAAACTTTGTACATGTTTATAAATTTACTGAAAGGACAGTTAGCACAAAAAAACTTATACACTCCTTTCAGATCAAGTCAATTAGTGGAGTAGAATTATGGAGTAATGGAGCAGCATAATAATGAAGAAAGAATGGAGATCATGGAGCAATAATGAGGAAGATGATGGATATAGTGAAGGAATAAATGCAAGATGATGGAGATAGTGGAGGATTGATTGCAGAGATGATGGAGATAGTGGAGGGATAAATGCAAGTTGATGGAGATAGTGGAGGAGTAATTGTAGAGATGATGAAGATAGTGGAGGGAATCACAGTCTTTAAGGAGGCTAGTGGGCACATGTGCAGTCTAGTTATGAGGTGGGAAAATGCTAGGGAAGGCTCAAAACCATAAAAAGAAGATGAGGGAATCAAAGGAAGGGAGTCTAGATTTTTATTGTTGAGCACCGTAACACATTTCTTTGCACAATTCAATTTTTTAGTTAAGTCTGTTTTGTTGTTTAGCACCAGGTGTTCCTGACCAGGAATCCCACCCTTACCCACAGGGGACATCGAGTGCCTACTCTGGGAAGGTTTTCTTGGGTAGAATTCATCAT
Organism: Pinus albicaulis; assembly: GCA_034641835.2. Taxonomy (NCBI): domain Eukaryota; kingdom Viridiplantae; phylum Streptophyta; class Pinopsida; order Pinales; family Pinaceae; genus Pinus; species Pinus albicaulis. Next base: position 1,571,183,944 of record CM076578.1, on the reverse strand, counting down.
CCGAAAATTGATTCCACTTTCAGTGACTCTCATCTGCACTTCCAGCTACATGAATTGCACATTCCTGAACTTGTGTTTGAGAGTTGGAAGGTTGTTCTCAGTACTTCAGCTAAGAAACCTATGGAGGGATCAGTCCTTCACACTGTGGATTCATTGTAGTCTTCCGAGAGTCCCATTTTCATATCCATCATCAAGCCATGTATCTAATTCTCCTATACAACAACATTTATTGCAGGAATTGTGTGATTCTGTAGTGAGGGTTTGAGGAGAAGAGGAATTTCCAAGCAACTCAACTTGGAATCCTATGATGGATTAATCCTTCACTCTAGGGATCACTTCAGTAGCCTAGGATCATCATTGTGTTATCTATCAGTGGGCCACATCTGCAGCCCTCCTATACAGTGCAGTATTACCTAGCAGTTGTGCGTGCAACAGTTGCATATTCAGTGGAGGAGTTAGATCCTAAGTTTCACAGCTTGGGATTGGGAGAAGGAACCAACCCTTTAGTTAGTGAGTTGAGTTTGTTCCATTGCGGTTGATAGATAATTATTTTAGCCCCATATCAAGAGTTTTCTCGAGGGAGTGCATAACTCAGCTAGCAAGGGTGCAGTGTGCAACCTAAAAAGGGCCGAAATTCCAAACTCAAAATCTAGCCAAACCATTTCTGGGTTTTTCGAGTAGAATCTTTGGTTAAAATATCATATCTTTCTGAGCACTCCAACATCCTCTCGCACATAGATATTTTTCCCAGCAGCAATAATTTCCAACAGGGGCAGTTTATACTTTCCAGTGCTAAGTTTCACTAGTGTATTTCATCCATTCTATGGCTTGAGTGCATTCCTTTTGGAGCATTGTGTACTTACATTGTTTTTGATACATAATGATATGGCTCAGCTATTTCTACTCATATGTATGATGTTCTAATGTATTCTGACATTTTTCTAGTCTTGTATGTTTTATTCTTATTTGGAATTATGCATATGTTCTATATTCTTTTCTTTCCCATTTTGGTATATTATAGAGGTATCAAAGCATTATCTTTGGCTCATCTTGTGGGCATTTCATGACATTAGAGGAATAAGAAGAAGAAGAAGAAAAAGAAGAATTCTTCAATGGTGGAAGGATTGAGTTTTGCCACAATTCTCTTCATATCTACTCAGGAACTCTTGTAGCTTTGCAAGATGCTCCCAAGCATCAGCTGATCCAAGGTATGCAAACATTTCTACCCCAGATTGTTTCAGCACATCATCTTGATATTTATGGGGTCATGCCATCAGGGCAATTGCATGACCAAGGGTTAGAGCACATTTCTTATTTGGAGCAGCAGACTATCACTTCACATAGGAACCTTGACTAGTTCAAGGAGAAGATGTATTTCTATCCCAGTTTGACATTGTTGAGCTACACACAACACTTTGTGTTGGAGTGTGGAATTTCTGAGGATGGGATTAGCACAATCCTAATGGATGGAAGCTATACAATGGATTTTGCGAACCAAAATTTATTGTCACATGAGTTGTCGTATTCTATTTTCGATAAAGAGATATTTTCCATTATGCATGCATTGGTCAAATTCTAGCAGTTTTTTATTGGAAGTAGACTTCAAGTGAAGAGAAACCACCATAGTCTTCACCATGTTTTTGAGGAGGATAAGCAGCTGCAGAAGAGGCAAAAACGGTGGATCAATGCATTGTAGGACTATGAGAGGGACATGAGACAATAGATGCACTATCATGGAGATCAACAGCATTGTCACTAAGGAGCAGTGATGATTTTAGGGCCGAGTTATTATTTGAGAATTCTAATTACCTCTTCACTTATCAAGCATTGGATGGGAAGATGGTATATGGTAGACATCACGTAATGGATACCATATTCCATTATTAGGACAAAGCCTTCTTTATGAGCACCTGAAAACTAAAAGAGAAGTTTCTACATGCAACATATTCAGAACCTCATAGGTTCTACCAGACCATCAGAGAGAGGTTCTCATGGAGAGACCTCAAGGAGGATGCACTTTGACATATGATGGAGTGAAATATTTTCATTAGATTTTTGAGAATGGTATTAGCGACATTGATCTGATGTCAAGGTATGAACATTTCTTGGACATTTTCACATAGTACATCTCTTCACCCATGACCGGATTATTTTTCTGAGATGTCTTCATGCTTCATGGTCTTCCTAAGGCCATAGATGAGGATGGGGATAGTTATTGTATGAGAATTTTTTGGTGGGAGCCTCTCCAATGGGTGGATACTGAGCTGGTCCATGATATGAGTCATAACCCAAAGTTGGATGGATGGATGGAGATGATTAGTAAGTGGCTAGAAAGCTACTTGCAAATCTATGACACAAGGCAGCACGAAGCATGACTGCGATAATTGCCCTTGGGTGAGTATGGTTACCACCCGACATTTAAGATTGGTATGCTCTATGCCTTGCACAATACTGAGGTGATGCAGCAGTAGGAGGCATGGCTACGCTGGCTACTCTTTGGAGAGTATGGCCAAGACATTACATTTTATATGCCCATTGGTATATCATTGTTTCCTACCTTGCACGATAGTGATGACATGCAAGAACTGGAGCCATGGTTTTTCTAGTTACTCTTGGGAGAGTATGGCCACCATATGAAATTCCACATGTCAATTGGGATGTCATTGTTTTATACTTGGCATGGTGATGATGTGTTGTGGAAGAAGGAGGCCTTGCTACATTGGCTTTTCTTGAGACACTATGGCTACCATACTTGGCATGACAATGATGTGATGTGGTGGGAAGAGGCATTGTTTTCGTGGCTTCTCTTGAGAGAGTATGGCTACCATACTTGGTATGATGATGTTGTGATGTGGCAACAAGAGGAATTGTTGTGGTGGCTTCTCCTGGGGAGTATGGTTTGACATTACACATGTTGATCCATGTATCTATACTTCTCACTTTACACATCATTGATATTATTCTTGGAGAAAGCAAGGCCACTAGGGCCAAGGATTGGAGCATGAAGAGACACAACGTACTCCATGTAGCATAGGCATGAGAGATTGCATATGAGTTGGGAATTTCATTTTGAGGAAGGAACCACAACACTTCCCATGTCTCATGCGAGAAGGAGGCTTTTGGACAGTAGATGGTTGCCACTATGGGACTCATTGATGAGGAGAGGCATCTGGTCATACAGTTGGAGGCCATTCTAGAAATTCTAGAGAGGCAGTTATGGAGCTGGGAAGTCATAGCACATTGGATCAGATGGGAGAACCTTCGAGATGAGGGTGCAAATTGCGAGGGAGAGAAATTTCTGAAGCATCCACTTTTACAATTGCTTGAGGACAAGTAACATTTTGTCGGGGAGGACTATAATATTCCAAAATTTCCATGAGCTAATTGGAATATTATATTTTTTGCTTTTCTTATTTAGTTAAATAAATAAAAGGATGGAGGGACCCATAAACCTGGTAAATGAATAAAATCCACTTCTCTAGTGTGAATGTGGGTTATTTGAGTAGTGATGTAGCACTATGGACAAGTGTAGAAACATAATAATGAAGAAAGAGTGGAGGTCATGGAGAAATAATGAGGAAGATTATGGAGATAGTGAAGGAATAAATGCAAGATGATGGATATGGTGGAGGAGTGATTGTAGAGATGATGGAGATAGTGGAGGAATAAATGAAATATGATGGAGATAGTGGAGGAGTAACTATAGAGATGATGGAGATAGTGGAGGATAGAGGAGTCTTTATGGAGGTTACTGGCCACATGTGCATCATATTATTGAGGTGGACCAAGGCTAGGGAAGGCTCGTGCCATAAAAGGAACATGAGGGAAATAAAGGAATGGAGTCTGGACTTTTATTTTTGAGTGTCATAAGACATTTCTTTGCACGTTTCAGCTCTTTAGCTAAGTCTCTTGTGTTGTTTAGCAACGAGTGTCTCCGAGCGGGAATCCCACCCTTACCCATGGGGGACTTTTAGTGCCTACTCTGGGAAGGTTTTCTTGGGAAACATTCATCATCTAGAAATTAGTGCCACTTTCAGCGACTCTCATCTACACTTCTAGCTACAATAATTACGCATTCTTGAACTTGGGCTTGGGAGTTGGAAGGTTGTTCTCAGCACTTCAGCTGAGAAACTTATCGAGGGATTAGCCCTTCAAACTATGGATCCATTGCAGTACTCTTAGAGTCTCATTTTCATATACGAGATAAGGCCATCCATCTAATTATCCTATGCAACAACATTTCCTGTACGAATTGCGTAATTCTACAGTGAGGGTTTGAGGAGAAGAGGAAGTTCTGAGTAACTCAGCTTGGAATCTTCTGATGGATTAATCCTCCACTCCAGGGATCACTTCAGGAGCTTGGGATCAACATTGTATTATCTATTAGTAGGCTACATCATCAACCCTCCTAAACAACACAGTATTACCCAGTAGTTGTGCATGCAACATCTGCATATTCAATGGAGGAGCTAGATCCTAAGTTTCTCAAATTGGGATTTGGATAAGGGACCAACACTTTAGTTAATGAGATGAGTGGGTGCTATTGCAGCAGATAGATCATTATTTTAGCCTTAGATCAGAATTTTTCTCTAGGGAGTGCGTAACTCAACCAGAAAGGGTGTAGTGTGCAACCCAAAAAGGGTCGAAATTACAAAATCAAAATCTCAGCAAACCGTTTCTGGGCTTTTCTAGGTTCTTCGAGAAGCATCCATGGTTAAAAAACCAAATCTTTCTAAGCACTCTAATAGTCTCTCACAGATAGATCTTATTCCAAGTAGTAGTAGTTTTCGATAGCAACAGTTTATACTTTCCAGTGCTAAGTTTCATTAGTTTATGTCAACCATCTTGTGGGTTGAGTGCATTCCTTTTGAAGCACTGTGTACTTACGTTTCTATTGATAATAATGATATGGCTCAGTTGTTTCTGCTCATATGTATGATGTTCTGATGTATTCCGACATTTTTCCAGTTCTGTATGTTTTATTGTTATTTGGAATTATGCATATGCTCTATATTCTTGTCTTTCCCATTTTTGGATATTACATGATATATTCCCTCAAATAATATTTGTAACTTTGCTCCAATTTCTCAACAAAATATGTTCATTATTCAACTCATTTCAAATTTTCTTACATAAATTTGAGTAGTTCTAACATTTGATTTATATTTTGAAACATGCTCTAACTGATACTTGTATAGAATTTATACCACAACGGTGCAGAAAATATGCTTCTCAAATAGTTGAAATACACTTTGTGAAACATGCTGAAAAATGCTCTCGAAGTCCTTTGAAATTTGTGTTCATGATTTTCACCTTTAATTAGCACAGAGTGTTGTTCCAACATTGCCAGAGCTCCTACTTCTAACGCTTCGACACTAGCTCACACACAACATATCTAAATACATACGACACTATATTAAGAGTCTAATCACCCAGACCGAACAAACATAAGTCTTAGTTGTTTGTCGATCTCTATATTATTAGTGCTACCGTGCTATTTTTTGAAAATATTTGTGCTAGTTTTTGAGGGAGGGATGAGGAAATTTTTCAATTGAACCTTTCTATACTAATGGGAGACTTTCATGAAAATACCACATTTTCACATTATTAATATGAAAAGGAAACAACCAAAATGCTCCAAATCATAGACTCTATTTTTTTATGCAAAACTAATTGCATTAAACTCCTCAATTCCACTAGAAAGAGGAATAATTATGGAAAAGAGACGAGTTAGTAAGAGGAATTAGTTTGCATGTGCAGAGGAAACACGTGAAAAGGTGCTTCTGTGGATGAGGTTGTGGTTGTGTGGAGGATCTTGTGGTTGTGCAGAGGTGGATGTATTGAGGAAGCATGTGCGGAGACGCAAATGCAGATGAAATATGAATAAATTAGCACTCATTGTGCAAAGGAAGCTATGTGAAATTGATTGTGTAGAGGAAGTGTGTATCGAAGAAGCGTGTGCACAACAAGTTGTGCGAAGATGAAAATGTGGATGAAATGTATATGAACTAGCTGTATAGGTAGGGACTATTTTGCATTGCAGCTATTAGCCTTGTTTCACTTCCACTCATCCATTCTAAACATAGGAAATCAATGGACATCATTCTAAATCTATTGGAATATTGGATGGAGTTGTTATTTTGATTTATTTATAACTATCGGTTAATTTCTCTCTCCTATTGTTAGTAATTTCATTCTCATAGTTGGAATTCATCAGCTAGCTGATGTCTTCTCACTCCCTATAGGTTGTACACTCTCTTAGGGCCATAGTTTACTCATTTGCTAGTGTCTTATCATTCCGCACAGGTCGTATCCTACATTCCAATTGGTATTTGGGACATACATTGCATTCTAATTAATAGGTGGGTTATAATATATTTTTTTCTCTTACTTGAGACATTGTGAACATTAGATAAATATCAATTACTCTTTTAGCATCTTGAACTTTCATTCTAGAGGTTAAGGTTGATGGCTGTTTAGTAGTTTTTTTTTTTTAACTATAGAATACCACCTATTTTCAAACCTACACATAAATATTGATTCCCACTTAATTTTTAAGATTTTCAAATTAATAAGTTAGTTGAAAATTAACTGGTATTGATACCAAGCAAACAATTGCAAATATTGAGTGATCTGATTTAAAAATCTAATAGAAAGTGATTCAATCCATAATCTCTATTAAGACATTAAGATTTGATTATAAATCCTATCACACATGATGCTTAGTGGACTTATAATGAATCTTTGAATGTGCTATAAAATATTATCTCCATCCCATGATTTCAAGTTTATTGTGACTATTTGAATACTAAATTAATAAGAAATTGAAATCTTAAACATTTGAATGAATATTAATGCATTTCACATACCCTCCCACTCTTTATAATTTGGAATGCATTTATATGTGTGGCTTAATTATGGTTTACTCAACCTAATAGGGTTCTTCTTTTATTCCAAAGCATTCAATTAGTTTATTTTTCAGTTGTATAAAAGAGACCTATAATGTTGTTTTCTTTATCAATTTTTTCAAAGTTAAAGTCACAAATTTTCACTGATTTTCAAATAGTATATATTTTTATATAGTTTAGTTCATTAATATTATATTAATTTTATGATAAAAATGATTGTAAAACAGCATATAACGTGTCATTTTCATTTCCATTTTCTATGGTATGTCAAACAAATGGTTGAAGATTCAATTATCGTGTCTCGATCAGGCAGCTTCTAGGAATAGGCATGCGTACATCACGGAGTGCCTAATAACAATAATAATAATAATAATAATAATTATTATTATTATTATTATTATTATTATTATTATTATTATGATTATTATCAATTAATATTAATATTATTATTTTTAAATAAATTTAATATCATTATTAATTAATAAATATTAATAATAATTAATTAATTCATTTGATAATATTGATTCAATATTAATAATTAATTGATTCATAATTAATTAATAAATAATAATAATAATAATAATAAATAACTATTTATTATTCATAATAATAATAAGAATGATCTACTAATATTGTTTTATTAATATAAATATTTTTAATTAAATATTAATATAAATATTGTTAATTATTATGGATAATGATTGATTTTCATATTGAGACAATATTTGTCACGATGCGACGTTGGACCATGGTTGACAATGATTGGTTTTATAAAACTCGTTGACCATGGTTGATCATGATTGAATAATATTAAACCCAAGAGCCTAATATTAGAAACCAAGGTATATAAACCCCAAGGTAAATGTAATTGATCTGAGTATGAATGCTAGTTTTGTTGTGTTAATTTCACATTCACATTCAAATTTAAATTTTATTTTCTGATCTTATGCTTTATGTACATATGTTTCCTTGTTACCTATGTGTGTCAAACAAGTAAATTAACTGAGTTTTATGAGTGAATTCAAGAGCATAGAGTATGAAAATCAAATTTTGACCAAAAACAACAAAATACAAAGAAAACTATCACAATTGATCCATCAACACAAATTTTTGATGAAGGAGTTGACCCCTCATGGGCTACATCTCCTTGGTCCAGCTTCCACGGCTTAGGCCTCTATATTAGCTCAAACTGAAAAAATTGTTATTTACATTCAATAAAGCTCTTGAAACATACTCCAATGAGTTTAGAATGCTCAAATATATCAGAAACGACTATTCATTCTCTCAATTTGGCCTTCAGATGATCTAGGCATGGCCTTCCTTCCTAGTGGCCCTTAGCTTCCTTTTTCTTCAAATTGATAAAATCACCTATAGAATTGCTCCTCTGCCTCTACAAAATGTGCCAATGGATTCAAAGAATGGCAATCTATTAGGAATGACTCTTCATGAGCCAAAATTGGTTGAAAATTTCTCCAGATATGGTAAAAAAAAATCCTATTGAAATCCCTCCAAAACTGGAGGAGACTTTAGTTAGCTCCGATAAAATAGGGATTCTGCTAAAACTGGAAGAGTCCTATAAACCCGCTGACATTTAAATATGGGTTTAATTATTTTTTAATTGCGCATAGTTTTGGATAAGCGAGTATTAACTGCGCATAAGCGCATTTCATAAAACACAATTTTATTAACGTTAACCACCGGATTAGTGGATTAACCCACAATTAGAATTAAAATTTGCATTTAAACATTCCGCCCTACTCGTGGTCGTTGCAACAAGGTTGTATGGGGAGGGGGATGGCCCGCAGGTCTGGTCCACTCCAAACCCTTGCCATCGAATCCAGTTAACAATAAGCATTAGTCGGGACCATAGTAGGTTAAGTCCCAAAGCAAGAGCATGGTGGTAAGGTGGTCGAATGATGCAGGGTAGGTCGTGGGTTCGACCCCGACCCCCGCACAATAATTTTTCTTGAAATTTCTTGCCCATACCAAACGTTAATAACTTTGGGATAAATAAACATTCATCCAAATTCATATGCATCAATGGTATAGTTTCGTACTCTGGTTTAATATAATAATTTGGCCCGATATAATATATGAATGCCACCAATTTTCGGACTTTACATAAATAAATATGCCACCATATAATTAAATTCGACCATAGGATAAATATGAAATACGAATCTTGGAGTTGGAGACAGTCCACCAGAGGGGGCACGTGGCGGCCCCTGGTTGCACCATGTGTCAGCCTCTGGTTGGCTACCCATCCATATATAAAAAAAATCGAATTCAACCTTAGGAGAAGATCCTTAAAAAATGCTTCACTTTTAGACCAAACTGGTGGATCCTGTTGTGACAATTGTCACAGTTCCACTAGGAAAAAATTGAAGAATATTCCCTGCATGCTAACTGGGCTGCCATGTCATCAACCTATCACTGTTTCCCAATTCTTTTTTTAAATTTCACCTTTTCTGAACAATGATCAACAGACTATAAATTCTTCATCTAGGGTCGATTTTCAATGAAATGAAGTACGACGGATTCTTGGCGACGGGTGGGTCGCAGTTGTTTAGTTTTCAATAAATTATGATCACTTTCATTTTTGAGATTTTACATTGAGCACTTGATCATTCGTCCCCACTAGAAGCCTTTTCGACCCCAAGAGCTTTTGGAATACTAATCATATGGAGGGTACTATTCCCTCACCCTTCCAGTCTCTATCCACTGAAATTTTCCCATTTTCATCAAATGGAGCTTTTATCAAAAACTTTACTTTTCCCTTAATTCTTGTGACCTTCTCTTACTATCATTGGCATCATCATGCTCTTATTCCCATGAATTTGTAGAGAAGTAAGCAATTTTTGCAGAAACCATCTTGTTCCTACCTTGATTATTAATCAACGGAAACTTAAAAAATGTCTCACTTTCCACACTATCACCATGGTGATTCTTAGCTTGTCTCGCTTTGTACTTGCATCAAATCTTGACAAATTATCTTTTCCATTTCCATGTACCCTTTGGAAACAAAAAATAATCACTTATGGAACCCATGTCTTCTTTTTCAAACTTCTTTGTCACTTTCTCTTTAACCTTTGCACTCTCTTGCACCAACATCTTGTTTCCAAAACTACTCAACACTGATGTTGATTGCTAGAAAAATTTTACTTCTTTTTCAGCTCCTTTCAAAGGCAACCTATTAGAATCCTAAATCATATCATTACAATATTAAGCATCTTTTTTATAAGTTTGATTTAAAACATCTCATTTTTTTTATCATTAACAATGTCAAACTATGACCTTCATTCACCATCCTCTTCATTTCTCCTGCATGTATAAGAGACAAAAATGTCTTCTTCTTATGCGCTCTAACTATGTACTCAAAACCATATTTAAACAAGTGATACTTAATCTCATGGTGATGAAATACTGCTTTCCTATCATACAGTTAAGGACTTCCCAAAACAATGCCTGATATTTCAAGTGGCACCACTGTTGAGCCCCAAGATTATGCTTTCTTTCATCTTAATTTACCTCATTTTCCTTTGTCCATTGATATCCCAGGCCCAATTGATCAATGAAATTAGTTAAAATTACTTTTAGAATGATTAAACATGGCTAACTTGCTAAGTTTTGTGATTTTGTCATTATAATGCAAACTAGCTATAGAATGCAGGCATTCCGTAGCTAACCGGCAATTCTGCAGCTGTCTTCACGTTCAGGCATGTTCCAGGTGTCCTCTCAATAAAAACCACATATGGGTATATTCCACGTCATGTCCACATCATTCATTGCTCACCATGAAGGAAGAACTGAATTCTGGACATGGTTTTGGTACATGGGAACTCATTTAAGGAGGAAGACTTCTAATAGGACTGTCCTAGTCCAGATGTCCTTTTTCTCTTTACGCTGCCACTTTAAGAGTCCTAGTATGATTTCAATAAGGAAAGACAATTATCCCCAAATTGTTTCAAGTCCTGTTATGTAAATTTGTTATAAAAACACTTGGGAAACCGAGAGATAGGCTAGATTTTGCTCTAGATTTTGGTTAGATTTCATGCTATATTTCTAAGGACCGAGACTACTCTGTTTCAATTTATTTTTCCTTTAATGAAGAAGAAAAAATTGCTTTGAACGCGTTGAGTTGATTTCGAGTTAGATTCCGTCTGGTGGTAGAGGGCCCCTGCCTCTTGCACGGCTTTACTTTCCCAATTTAGATAAGTATCTTAGTTGTTTTTACGTTTTTTTGAAGTTTGAGTTCATAGTTAATTTCATTAGCCACTATAGTTATACTTGTTCTAAGAACTCTTCCAAAAGAAGAAACTCTTCCAAAATATCATGATAATGAATGGGAAATGGCTATAGTGTTGTAGGATTTAATTGTAATTTCTTTTTTTCACTATCACAGTTGAACTTATACTAAGCAAACTCTTCCAAAAAATCCTTATGATGTCTAAGGCATGACTGTGATACTGAATGTTTCAGTTGTTTGTTTACACTAAGTAGCATAGCTAATCTTACTCTTAAAACGCTCTTCCAAAATATCATAATGATAGGTAGGAGGTAGTTGTGATATCTTAGTTTTTAAATTGCTTTCAGTCTTTATGTTTTCATTTGCACTGAATTGTACAACCAGGATTATTCTAAGAAGCTCTTCCAAAATACCATTAATGATGGACAAAACAGGCTGTATAATCCCATAGATTAATGCATGATAACTTAGTTAGGATACTCCGGAGTCAAATTGCATTTAACTCATGCTCTGTTATTTGTTTTAAGTTCGATAATGGCTTGTTATTTTAGCACTGTTTTAGACTAGTGACATCTTAAGTTCAGTTTTAGCTTAACTCATTGCATTTTCACTCCACATTTAGTTGTCATCCATTGCATATTAGATTACATTAGATGTTAAACTAAAACAAAACGACCTTCATTATTTACAAAACCTTCTTTTGTTCCAAATCTATAATTGACTCATAACTATCTGGACAGAAGACAGTATCATCCCAAGGCCTGAATTACTTTTGCAACTTCCTTTATCATCTCACAAATAAACCTTTCCTCAAAATACTATTCTAAAAATCTATAACCTTTGAGTAAGGTTTAGTGATGTTAAACTAAGTTGCAGAATAGAGTTAGGAACTAGTCTTAGAGTAGAGATCTTATGATGGTACCAATATTTTTCTCCAAATATGTTTCAACAAATATTTAATCATGGATAAAATGTTGCATCATTATAAGCTGGTTATTTAATTGTTTAGATTAGGAGAATTTGTATACTTAGCTGACCATTTCTCAAGCTCTCCCAAAATACCTTTGATGAAAGAATTGGACAAGTTAACTTTATGTTTTGATTCATTTTCTTGAAGTCATTATCAAGCTTGTTATTCTGCTTAGTCATAGTTTAGGTTTGATTCTGTTTCAGTATTTGCACTTGTCATTTGTCATCAACCAATTAGGCTTTACTCTGTTTTTAATCAGTAGTTTCCTTCCACTAGCATTTAGTTCTTTTTCCTGTGAACATAAAATCATCAAAAGACCAAAAACATCAGAAAACACTAAATACAATGCATTAAGAAACAAACACCTAGGCACATACAGTGCACTTCACTTCAGCAGTTTACCAACCTTGGTTGACAATTAAATGAACTCAATTTAGGAGACTAGGTTGAGACCAAACAACCACATCAGGTTCAACTTCATCAAGAAACTTTGAATTGATGGCAAATCTTAGTATGCACTTCCTTGTAACCTGCAAGGTTTCATTCTTGCATATCCACCCTAAAGGATAAGGTTTTGGATGTCTGATAGTTTCAAGGTTTAGCATCTTAACCAAGTCTTCAAAAATCAAGTTAGCTTGTGACCCACTATCAAAAAGTGTATCAATCTTAGTATGTTTAGAGACAACTCTAATATGGAAAATTTCTACTGTTGTATCTTCATCTTGAGTAATGCTATGTTCTTAAATTTCAAACCCATGTCTATAATATTTGTCTCATCTCCTGAATCTAACCCTAAGTCATGTTAAATTATATAAACAATTTTTACCTTTTCTTTGGCTTTCAATTTATTTGGATTGAACTCTGGATTAAGTTGCCAACAATGGTATTCATCATTGCTAGTATTTGAAAAAAAAATTCATGTGAGATTTTCCTTCTCTCTTTCGGCAAAGATATTCTCTTTCCTCTTCCATAAAACATTCCCTTTCCTTTACCCTCACTTCACTTTTCTCATGTATGTTTTTTTTCCCTCTTGCTTCTAAATGTGTGGCTTGAACACAAACATCATCTATGTTTGTGGGATTAAACATGAGAATAGTGTGCCTAACCTAACTGTGCAAACCCCTAACATACTTTAACAAATTTTCTTGATAATATAGTTTAATACCCAAAATAAGAAATTTTCTCCTAAATTCATGAGTATAATCTTGCACACTTTTCCCTGTCAACTGTCTAAAAGTTTTCCAATCCATAATAGCCTTTTTCATGTAAGTTAAGGGATAGAGTTTCCTATTAATGGAAGCAATAAAACTTGACCAAGACATAGAGATCTTACATTATTTTTTAATCTCTTCTTAAGTCCTTTCTTCCCACCATACAAGTGTAGATCCATCCATCCTGAAAGAAGCCATTTGAATCTTTATGTCATCTTCATCATGGTTCTAAATTCTGTGATACACCTCCAATTGGCATATCCAATTATCCAATATTTCTACATTTTCCTGGCCATTATACATTAGAAGCTCAAATTTGACAGCAATTTTGAGTAAGGTTGGTTTTCCTCTTTTATATTTTGAGTCAGTGTGAGTGGTTTTTGTGGTGGAAGTGGAAGATGAAGTTGATGGAGATGATGAGGATGATTAAGATGGTGGAGATGGAGGTGGATTTCCTCCCCTTCCCTTTGAACTCTTCTCTTCATCCTTCTTATCATCTGAAGTTCCTTCTCCATGTGGAGGCTTATAACCTTACCCTACCATCCCAACAATAAATGCATCAAACCTAATTTTAACCATCCTCTTTATGTCCTTGAAGTCTCTCTTGACATCATCCTCTTCTGAATTAAATTCTATTTATCCAACACCTGACATGATGGCTAAAGATTCAAGCTAAAATTTTGGTGCTTGTACCTCTTCAATCAACTTAGATTCTTGTACAACTTGTACCTCCTCAATCTCAACTTCTTGAGACAAAACTTGAGGTACTTCAAGTGCAGCCATGAGTGGAACTTTGGGTGAAGATGGTGCTCTTGTAGCTCTCCTTCTTCTGGTCCTAATCTCAAGACTTGCAACCAACAATTTCCCTTCACCTCTTTGCAACATTAACCTTGTCAACATCACAAATTTTCAACCATTAAACTTGCACAAAACTGAAGAAAATAACCTTGCATTTCAACCAAGATCAGATACAAACTTGATCTGAGTATGAATGTTAGTTTTTATGTGCTAATTTCGCATTCAGATTTAAAATTTATTTTTTGATTTTATACTTCATGTACATAGGTTTCCTTTTTTCTTATGTGTGTCAAACAAGTAAATTAATTGAGTTTCATGACTAAATTCAAGAGCATAAAGTATGAAAAAAATACACAATAAACCATCACAATTGATCCAATAACACAAAGTTTTGATGAAGGACTTCACCCCTCCTGGGCTACATCTCATTGGTCCAACTTCCATGGATTGGGCCTCTGTATTATCTCAAAGTGAAAAAATTGTTGTTTACAATCATCTAGAACTCTTGAAACATACTCCAATGAGTTTATAATGCTCAAATCTATCAGAAATGACTATTCATTCTCTCAATTTTTCCTTCAGGTGATCTATGCATGGCCTTCCTTCCTGGTGGCCCTTAGCTTCATTTTTCTTAAAAGTGATAAAAACCTCTATATAATTTCTCCTCTACCTCTACAACTTGTACCAATGGATTCAGAGCATGCCAATATCTTAGGAATGAATCTTCCTGAGCCAAAATTGATCAAAAATTTCTCTAGATATGGCCAAAAAAAAAATCCTAGTGAAATGCCTCCAAAACTAGAGGAGACTCCAGTGAGCTCTGACAAAATGGGGATTCCACTGAAACTGGTAGAGTTTGCTAAACCCGTCACCATTTAAATATAGGTTTAATTAGTTGTTAAGTGCACTTATTTGTTGGATAAGCCAGTTTTAACTGTGCATAAGCGCATTTCATAAAACATGGTTTAATTAACGTTAACCACCAGATTATTGGATTAACCCACAATTAGAATTAAACTTCGCACTTAAACATTCCACTTCGCCCATGGTATTTGCAACAAGGTTTCATGGTGAGGGGGTTGGCCTGCAAGGCTGGCACCGTCCAAACCACCGCCATCAGATCCCGTTAACAATAAGTATTAGTAGGGACCATAGCAGTTTAAGTCTCAATGCAATAGCATGGTGGTAAGGTGGTTGGATGGTGGAGGGTAGGTGGTTGGTTCAACCCCAACCCCCGCACAATAATTTTTCTTGATATTTAGTTGCCCATACCAAAGGTTAAGAACTTTGGGTTAAAATAAACATTCTCCCGAATACATATGTGCCAATGGTATAGTTTCATACTTTGGTTCAATATAATAATTTGGCTCGATATAATATATGAATGGCACCAATGTTTGGAATTTTCATAAATAAATCTGCCACCATATAATTAAATTAGATGATAAGATCAATATGAAATTCAAACAATGGAGTTGGATAGGGTCCACCAGAGAGGGCACGTGGAAGCCCTTGGCTGCACCACGTGTTAGCCTCTATTTGGCTACTAATCCATATATATAAAAATTTCAAATTCAACCTTAGGAGTAAATCCTTAAAAAAAGATCCACTTTCAAACCAAACTGGTGAATCTTGTTGTGACACTTGTCACAGTTCCACTGGTAAAAAATTGAAGAAGATTCCTTGCATGCTGACTGGGCTGCCATGTGATCAAGCTATCATTGTTCTGCATTTTTTTTTTTTAATTTGCCTATTCTAAACGATGATTAACAAATTATAACTTCTTCATAAGGAGTTTGTTTTCAATGAAATGAAGTGCACCAGATTCCTGGTGATGGGTTGGTCACGATCGTTTAGTTTCCAATCAATTCTAAGCACCTTAATTTTTGAGCTTTTGCACTGAGTACCTGATCAGTAATACCCCTCTTTTTCTATGTAAATATCTTTATGTTTTTAGAGTGAATTATTTTTAGGTGTAATGGCTAGAAAGCCATGATGGATTTGAATTAAGGTGAACAGTAGAGTATGATGATTTCATAAATGAAATTTATTAATGTAAATAAAATATAGAACTTACTTGGGAAAGAAATACTAGAGTTAAAAAAAAAATTTCAAAGGTTCTAAAACTAGTAATGGTGGATGAAATTAGAATAATATCCCCTTAAATAACTCGTAAAAAACCCTAGGATTTGATCAAAAAGATTTAATGTGATGCAAAAGAACATCTATTAAATCATTTAGGGTAAAAAAAACATGGAGTAAGGGTAGAAAAAAGCACCACAGGAGAAAGAAACATGCTTTAAAGAAAAGGGAGATACCTTTTTCAAAAAAAGAAGAAGAAAGAAAGCCTAGGCAAGTGGGTTGGAAGACCCCATAAAAGTAGGGCATTGCTAGGGGAAGAAATATCTTAAGGAAAAAATAAAATTCATTTTGGGTGGAATCAGAGGAGGTTATTGCATTTCACTGGCAAAAGATTTCAGCTCAGGGGGAACTAGCAGATCAGTTCAAGGTTGGGAGGATGGTGTTTCCAAAGAACAGTTCCAACAACAAATATCGTTAAAATTTTAAAAATATTTAAGCTTGATTTCCTCATTAATTATTGCTTTGTGCAATAATTTTAATGTTATTCTTAATAGTTAGCAGAGAGACCTATTATCTGTACATGCTAGTTATTTATGTTGCATAATTGTTAAATGTCATGTTAATGTATAAATAGCTTAGTTTAAAGTTTCCTTGAATATTGTTTCAATGAGTAAGTCACATGATCACTCATTTTTATTAATAATACATGCATGCAAATTTATTTTTTTGGGAAATATAAATAGGTATAGATGTGCTTTGTTCCATCTGTGAAAAAAAAAGGTGTGAATGCAAGGATGTGAGATACTTGTATAAGGATAAAGAGATTGGGAAATAATTCCTCTCTCCTTTCATTTTACTTAAACATAAACTTATGAAACCAACTCGCTATATAATTACCGAGTGAAGTAAAATTCGATAGTCAGTAGTAATATAGTTAACACTGCTAGTTTTTTATAGATCTATATTGTGAACAAAACTTTGTTTAGGGTAATTAAGTGAGTCATGTTTTTAAGCTCAAACTAGTGATAGCATTGGTTACCTTCTTAGGTAGGAAGTGAAGAGAAGTTAATCGATTTTTTAAATTTCTAGGAATTGCACGGAGTGGGAATAGTACCACGAGAATTTTTTTTAATGAATATCAAATAATCAAAGAGATCAATAGCACCATTGCCATTAATTAATGCTTGAAAACGTTATGGTTGTAGGTTCTGATTATAGTTGTCCTGGAAACAATTCGTAGGACTAAGGGAGAAAAATATAGCTCATGCCATAATTATTGTAATAAGATAATTGTATTCTATTATAGCCATTAAATAATAGAAAATGTAACAAATGATATATAATTTTAATCATGGGGCCGATTAGTCCATTGACTAACATATGTACATGTAAGAAGGTTGGACGTTGGGCAACAATAAGTTGACTTATTCATATAACTACCAGATAATGGAGAAACTTTCTAGAAAGAAGAAAAACATAATTAGAAAGGCCGAGAAATTATTTATGGAGTGAGTCACTCTGTGGATGTAATTCACAAATAAATCTACTCGTGTTGACTACGAATTATAGAGTGAAACATAAATTATGTTCGATAACCACTATGGGTGTAAATAAAAATAACGAACAACTATTTAAAAAAAGAGGAAACACATACACATTTGTATTCGTTCATGGGGGGAAACAGAGTCGATAGGTTAAGCAATACAATAGTAGAGAAACAGAATAGAAAAATAATGATTTAAATCATGCAAGATTTACAGTAACGAAGTAAATATGTTGTAGGTTTTAACCCTGTACAGAAATTATCTAGAAACAAATCTTAAAATAGAAAATAAACAATAGCTAGAGGATAAAACATAAAACAGATAAACACAGATATTTTCCCCTGGATCCCAAATCGGGACGACCAGCTTGATTTTTCATTATATTCCTTTTAGTGTTACAACACATATATATACATGCCAAAGCATACATAAACCCAAATCCATTAACCTTGGATTAGAACATAACCATAGTTCCCTTGACCGGATCTACAAAATACTAGGGCCGAAAACCATCGTACCCCAAAACCATGTGAAAATCCATGCACAAAACCATGGGCAGACCCACCCACCAGAAAATAAGGAGCAAAAAAATTTTCTGGGGTGCTGCCCCAGACCTTGACAGGGGGGGCTACTGCCCCCCCTATGACCCCCCCCACCCCCCCCAACGCGTGCACCCAACGCATCTATAGGGCACGCCCCCTGTTACCCCCCCACATGTCACTATTCATGGAAATAATATAACACAAACCCAACATTCCCCCACTTGTTTTTTTCTTTCTGCAGGGGGCCAAAGGAGAGCTAATTCATTAGTCCATCTTTACAACACCCATTGTTTCTCTACACCAAGAGAACTTCTGAGTTCTCACAGACTTTGTCAATGCATCTACAACATTCTTCAAAGTGTCCACCTTTACCAGCAACACCCTTTTAGCCTCAACCATATATCTCACAAAGTGATATTGAACATCAATGTGCTTTGTCTTTGAATGATAAGCATGGTTCTTAGCCAAGAAAATTGCACTTTGGCTATCACACTCTATCCTTATAGCTTGCTGCACCAACCCCATACTTGAACAAATATTTGCAATGAAACTACTTCCTTGCTTGCATGAGTGGCTGCCATGTATTCTACCTCTGTAGTTGAAAGAGCCACTATAGACTGTATTTTACTCATCCAATTGACTGCACCTCCAAATAGGCTAAAAGCATACCCACTTGTAGATCTTATTTGGTCCAGATCTCTAGCCCAGTCTGCATCAAAAAAAACATGAATGTCCAACACTCTTTCCAATCCCAGTCTTCCCTTGTAGCACAAGTCATAATCACTAGTGCCACGCAACTATCTGAAAAATCGTTTCACTACTGTCCAATGGTCCTTCCCTGGGTTTGACATAAACCTACTCAATACTCCCACTGCATGTGAAATGTCTGGTATATTACAGACCATTGCATACATCAGGCTATCCACTGCACTTGCATATGGAACACAGGACATATCCTCCTCTTCTTCTTGTGTCTTGGGACACTGTTTAGCAGACATCATTGTACCTACAGGAATCAAAACATTCACTAGTTTACTAGCCTGCATATTGAACCTCTGCAATATAGTCTCGAAATACTTCCTCTGGTTTAACCAGAGCTTCCTCTTTGCCCAATCTCTCTTATTTTTCATGTCCAAAATATAGTTTGCAGCACCAAGATCCTTCATGTTGAATTTGGAGAACGGCTGGGTCTTCAAATATTGGATAATTTATTTGTCATTTCCAATCAACAACATATCATCCACATACAAGACCAAATAAATAACACGATCATGAATTAATTTAAAATAAACACGATGATCCTCCTTGCTTCTGGTGAAGCCAAGTCCCCGTATATAGGTATCGAATTTTCGATACCACATCCTTGGTGACTGCTTTAACCCATACAAAGACTTCTTTAACCTGCATACCAGTTCTTTCTTCCCCTTCACCATAAAGCCTTCAAGTTGTTTCATATAGATCTCCTCTTCCAGATCTCGGTGAAGAAATGTTGTTTTCACGTCCATCTATTCTACCTCAAAATCAAATGCAGCAGCAACAGATAAAAGTAATCTAATAGAAGTAACTTTGGCAATAGGAGAAAAAATATCACCAAAATCAATTCCCGACACCTGGGAATAACCTTTTGCTACCAACCAAGCCTTGTATTTCTCCACCTTGCCTTCTACATTCATCTTCTTCTTAAACACCCATTTTCTCCTGATGGGCTTCCTTCCAACCAGCAACTCCACCAGATCCCATGCCTCATTTTTGTGCAAGGATGACATTTCATCAACCATGGCCTCCTTCCAGAGTTTTCCGTCCTCTGAATCTACTACCTCTTTGACAGTTCTGGGATCATCATCAGTTATAGTTAAGGAAAAACTTGAACAGAAAGAAGATGGAATGTACCCTTCTGGTTCTCTTCTTTCCCGAACTGATCTTCCCACAGCTGGAGTTTGTGGCTCCTCCTCTTCTGAGTCTTCTTCTGTTGTAGATTCTGATTCATCCTCCTTTAGCTCAAACTTTATCTTCTCTAGTTCCTTTGGTAGGAATTCATGTTTAACAACATCTTTCACCTCTCTAAACACCACATCTCGGTTGTACACAACCTTCCTTGTTTCCAGGTTCCAAAGCTTGTAACCCTTTAAACCATCCTTATACCCAATAAATATGCACCTTTTAGATTTATTATCCAACTTGGTCCTTTTCTCCTTTGGAACATGTACATATGCATCACATCAAAATACCCTTAGATGTGAAAGAGAGGATTTCTTACCAGTCCATACCTCATTTTGAGTCTTATCCTCCAACGCTGATGAAGGTGATCTGTTAACCAGGTAACATGCAGTCTCCATTTCCTCTGCCCAGAATTCTTGTCCTAACCTGGTACCACTGAGCATGCTTCTTTCCTTTTCCATCAACGTTCTATTCATTCTTTTTGCAACTTCATTTTTTTGAGGTGCGTATGGAATAGTATTCTACCATGCTATACCACACTTCTTATAGAACTCTTCAAATTCCTTCTTGCAGAACTCCCCACCATTATCTGTCCTCAGCACCTTTATCTTCTTATCTGTCTGGTTTTCCATGAGAGCCTTAAATACTTTGAATCTGTCAAAGACTTCAGATTTATTCCTCAAGAAATATATCCATTTATTCCTTGAGAAGTCATCTATGAATGAAACATAGTACATAGACTTACCCAGTGATGGAACTGACACAGGTCCAAACACATCACTATGCACAAGCTCTAATATCTTGTTCGCCCTCTTAGCACCAGAAGGAAAAATCACCTGATTCTGCTTCCCATATACACAATGTTCACAGAAATCGAAATCTAGAGAGCTATTAGACATACCTTCTACCATACCATTTCCATGTAGTATTCGAAGGCCCTTCTCTCCAACATGTCCAAGCCTTTGATGCCATAGCATGGTCTTTTCTCCAGAGACCACTAGGCTTTCCGCTCCACTTTCAAGAACCATAGAACTATTGCACCCATCAATAATAGTGCTGCCTTGAAGCTTGTATAGAGTTCCAATCTGAACTCCCCGCATTAATACGAGTGCTCCCCAAACCATCTTACAGGTATCTTTCTCAAACACTGTTTTTACACCTGCATCATCCATATTTCTTACAGAAATCAGATTTCTGGCCAATGTAGGAATATGCAGAACACCAGGAAGTGTTCTAATCCTTCCACCTTGTAGCTTTAGCTTGAATTTTCCACGTCCAACAATTCTGGCCTTCCTATCATCCCCTAGGAAGACATCACTGCCATCATATTTCTTATACTCGCAGAACCACTCCCTATGGGGAGTAAAGTGAAAGGATGCACTCGAGTCAATCAGCCATGACTCATGATCTACATGTGTATTTGAAGAAGAATCCAAATACACATCCCCACCTTCATCCAAGGTGTTTTTTGCCTCTATAGAAGGAGCATCATCAGATCCCTTTCCTTCCTCAGGAGCTTTAGATCTGCAGTCCTTTTTGTTATTACCTTCCTTTCCGCATTTCCAGCACATCTTTACAAACTTTCTAGGAGATTTCGATCTCCCTCTCAATTTAGATCTCCCACTCGAAACCTTATTCTTTTTTCTGTTATGGGACCTTCCTCATATAGATAAGGCATCTCCATTCTAAACCTCCATATTTCTCCATCTCATTTCCTTAGACAACAAGGCCGAGACAATGTCATCAAAATTCAAGGTAGTTGTATTGCTACCTACTACAATAACCAAACTATCCCACGAGTCTGGTAGAGAACACAACAAACTGTGCACTTATCTTCATCTGAGATTTAATATCAACAGCTGACAGCTGAATTACCACAGTATTGAAGGCATTCAGATGCTATGTTATTGAGTCACCACCCTTCATCCTCAGGTTATACAACTTCTTCCACAATAACAATTTATACACCAGAGAATTAGATTGGTACAAAGTCCCAAGTTTTTTCCAAAAATTATTCACCATAGCTTCCCCGGATACATTCAACAATACTGAATCTGAGACACACAACCATATTATGCTCTTTGCCTTCCGATCAAACTTCTTCCAGTCTTCATCTGACATTGCCATTGGTTTAGTACCTGGATCTACTGCGATCCACTGGTCTTTATCCACTAGCAGATCCTCCATCTTGATCTTCCACAACTCAAAACTCTGATCATTAAATTTCTCAATCTCTATCTTTCCACTACTCGCCATTTTCTTTCACCGTAAGAATTAATCCCGCAGATCTCCCACTAAACAAGGTCTACCACAGGCTCGAGAAAAAAACCCTCAGTAGCAAAGGCATCCCCTTGAAACCAAAACATCTTTGATACCAAATGTAGGTTTTAACCCTGTATAGAAATTATCTAGAAATGAATCTTAAAACAGAAAATAAACAATAGAGGGAGCATAAAACATAAAATAGATAAACACAGAGATTTTCCCTTAGATCCCAAATTGGGACGACCAGCTTGATTTTTCATTATATTCCTTTTAGTGTTACAACATATATATACATGCCAAAGCATACATAAACCCCAATCCATTAACCTTGGATTAGAACATAACCATAGTTCCCTTGACCGTATCTACAAAATACCAGGGGCTGAAAACCATCGTACCCTAAAACCAAGTGCAAACCCATCCACAAAACCATGGGTGGACCCGCCCACCGGAAAATAAGGAGCAAATTTTTTTTCTGGGGCACTGCTCTGAACCCCGATAGGGGGGCTACCACCCCCCCTGTGACCCCCCCCGACGTTGTGCCCAGCGCAACGTACAGGGGGGGCTATTGCCCCCCCTGTTACCCCCCCGCGTGTGACTAGTTGTGGAAAGAATATAACACAAACTCAACATATGCAACTATAAATAAGAGATATGACTTTCTAGTAAACACATTTTCATATAGGAACGACCTTAAGGAAATAACAATTTATACACAATCCCGGAGTGTCAATGTAATTATATTGTTCTATCTCCTTCAAAGGATTTGGGTAAATACCTAGTTTAAAAAAAAAAAAAAAAATAGAAATTACGAGTCCTGAGCCAAGGTTGTACACACAACAATGATTAGGAGGCTAATTTGTCGGGTGTTTCAAAGTTTCTTCTCCAGAAAAGCACAAGATGGGCAACGTAAACCAATGGATGATTTCAAAGAGCTCGGAGAACTGAAAATCAGGCAGGGCATCCTCAATATGTTTCATCTAGTCAAAGGATTTAACAATGATGGTCATAAACAATAGGCATCATGGAAACAAGTTTTGAAGAACAAAGAATATTATCTCTTTTTTTTGGGATACCAAATATGATCTTTTTGATGTTTTTACAGGCTACCCAGCTTAGTGGGAATGATACATTATAAATTTTTATGAAACAATATAGGATAATGTATAATATGAAATACAATCTATGATGGCATATGATGTAACTAAATGAAACAAAAAATATTATGCTGGTACTATACATAAACCAGTAGTTTTTTCCTCTGAAAAAAAACAATGTTTATGTTATTTGAAATATTGTATAAAAAAAAAACATGCAAACAATACATTTTAGAAATTCCATTTCTTCTTAGAGCTAGAGACCGAAGTTATATTCCACATAGAAACCAACATAGGACACTTCTACCACAAGGAAACCCTTCTGAGTATATGGGAAGCACTGACCTGTGTGAAGCAAGAATATTCATCAAATGCTAGAAATCACTTCAATGACCAGAAATGTTACACTACATAGGTCCATTCATATATTTATTTATTAATAAAACAAGAAACATAGAATTCAGAGTGAACATAGAATCTTAGACACTAAGTGGAAAAGAACAAACACCCAATAGAAATTAAATCCCACTTAGTCGAAGGAGAGGGTCAGTGTTCTATTTTCTGAAACCTGAAAATGCGAGTACTGAGCTATAAAAAATAGAAGAATCAATATTACCCTTGTGTAATTTTATTGGGAACTAAATTAAAAGAAAAAAAATTACATAGCTTAACCCTACCACTACAACAATAATGAGAGGGTGTATTTTGGAACTAGGAAACAAGATGCAAAATCTAAATGAGATTTGGTAGGAGGGGGGAGATACCAAGAAAACTATGAAATCATTATGATTTCCTATAGGAAGAAATGACCCATTCAATGTGTGGAAGGCTCGTCTAAGCATTAGTGACCTGAAGTAGGGGAGCCATTGCCAAATTAACTATATTAAAAAATAATAATGAAAGAACTGTAACCAAATTTAAAAAAAAAAAAAAAGTAAAAAAAATTGAGGGGATTATTTCCTCTTATCGAATATTTCCAAGCAGTGTTGTTACCGAATTTATCTTGTAGGCTAATATGATAATCGAGACAAACCTAGTTCCTCCATTGGGTGGAATCACACTTGAAATCTCGAACAAAAGAAAATAAAATGAAAAAAAAAAGTGGTTAAACTCTACCAGGAACGGAACAATTGGAACATGAATGACTAAATTTAAATATGTAACACTCAAATAATAACCCTTACGTAATACTTCATTCCAACAGCTAACAAGGACCAGCTACAACCAGGAAAATTTGGGGTTGTGTGGCAACTTCTTAGTGTGAGAGCTCCAAAATATTTTGCAGGAATAAATTAGGGAGAAATGAAGAACTCAAAAAATGAGTTAGGGATTTTTCGCCAAGTTTCCACCATTAGATCTCTAGGTAGCATCACCATCATCCATTTTCCATCATAGATGAATCATGTAATCACCACAAGTTTGAAAAAGGCCAGGTGGACAAATCATTGCAGAGTACAAAGTATTGGAATTTCAAAAAGCCTTGAAATTTTAAACAATTTATTTAAAATTTTGTTGGGTTGATAATCACTTCTAGAGAGTTCCACGAAAGGTTAAAAAAATAATTCCAGAGCTTATAAATTAAGTTAAACCCATAGTCTTAACACTTATGACCTTAATTATGGATGTCTAATCATATGAAATAAAGTGTGACCATAATATTATCCTAAGGGTTTATATATACCATATTTGTTAGAGCGGCCATAGTAAAATTATCCATAACAAATCCTTATCAAGGGATGTGACCAAATCATGTATTAGAAATGACATTAGAGTTGGGAAGGTATATAGGAATGAACATAAGTGGGGTTAAATGAAAAGGTGGTACCCAATCGTCATTTTTAATGAGATGAGTTATAAAAGTAGTTGTGTCTAGAGTAATATTACCCTATCATTAGGGGAATTTTTAGGTCTAAAATGGGACTCCTAAGGAAATTATAAAATAATAGTAGAAGTAATAAAACAATATTTGATTACATCATCAAATTTTAGAGGGAAAAAAGGAAAAAACTACTTTTTCAACTCATATTTTCAACTTATCTCCAAAATTTTATACTCAAATTTCGAGTGGGAGTACTCGTTGGATGAAAAATTTAATTTCTCATCCAAGGAGTACCCATGTTGCACAATTTTGATGGGTCTTGCTACACGAAAAATGAGAAATACTTGAAAAACCGTGATTGTAATAATGCTTTTTTATGTATTTCTCATTTTTCGTGTAGCGGGGTCCATCAAAAGTATGCAACATGGGTAATCCTTGAATGAGGAATTAAATTTTGGATCTAACAAGTACTCCTGATCAAAATTTGAGTAAAAATTTTGGGAGATAAGTTTAAAATACAATTTGAAAAAGTAGTTTTATTATTTTATTATTTTTTAATCTTTCTACCCTTTTAATTAAAAAATGGTGAATCATCCCCCATGGTTGACATCATCATCTTGAATCCTATTGGTTCTTATAAGTTTATTTTTGCTGTAAATTTTTCTTAGGAGGCCCATTTTAGACCTCAAAATTCCCTTAATGACTCTTTATTAAAGCAAAGGTTATTGAAAAATTTCATGGGCCGAGTATGCTTGTCATAAAATATTAAAAAAAGAATTGACATGGAACTTGACTTAGAGTTGCGAAAGAATGGTATCAGAGCCTCAATTTCAACAATGGGCTTGCAAGAAACCATCAATGTAAAATGAAAATGTGCAAAAACGTAAATGTGAGATGCTAATAATAGTTGTATGGTTTATAAGGTACATTGGTGGAACATGCCATAACAAAATGGAGGAGAATTCTCCTCTAGCCATAACAGTTGGTGAAGAATTATACATTTATTTGGGGAATGCAAGCACCCCACAAACCTCTCAATTTATGGATGTCATTAGAAAACTACAACAATAAATGGCTCATCTCAGGAGTAGTAATGAACTCATGGTAAAATCTAGTGAAGAGTAGGAAATAATGATAAGGGAATTGACTCAAAAGTCTAGTCGTCAAATAAGAGAACAAGAAGCACCAAAAAGGAACAGTGTGGAAATGCAATCAGAGAAGTCTAAAAGTGAAGGTGATTCAAATGAGACTTATCCAAGATATTAAAGGAGAAAAAGGAGGATGGAACTGCAAGGGGAGTTTAGGAATATAAAGCCTCCTACTTTTTATGGGGAGAAGGAGAAATATGTAGAGCCCTAGCTCCTAAATATGACCAAGTATTTTTATGTATATGAGTATAATAATAACTTAAAGGCTAGATTGACCATTTATCAATTGTAGGGAAGATCTTCTCTCTGGTGGGAAGAGGCTAAAAGTGTGCATACCTTGGAGGAAAAAATAGTTTCCTAGGGGGGTTCCAAAACTAGTTTAAATCTCGATATTTGAATGAAAGGTACTATAATGATCGTGCCAAGTAATTTCATGAGCTAAGATTAGGACAATAAACAATGGACGAGTTTGTGGAAAAATTTACCAATTTATTACGGTATGTCCCTTATATTAAACAGGATAAAGCCAAGGTACAAGGATTTTTTAACTTCTTACTATCTCCTTACAAAGATAGAATTGAGTTCGATAATCCTAAGATAATGGATGAGGCAGTAAGAAAAGAAATATTGTGCTACCAACAGTATAAATATAGAGGTGAAAAGAATAAAATCTTGGAAAACTAAAGACAAAAGAAAGACTATAATGAGTGAAAAGAAGTGAAAATCCTCTTATCTTAAAAAATTTGGGAAGGACCATCAGCGGAAGAAATTCAATAAAACAAATTTAAATCATTTGGCACAGTCGCAAACTGGGTCAACCCATGGATTTGAACAAAAAAAATGTCAACGAGGTTAAGGAGAGAGAACCATTGAATTGTTGGGGGTGTGGTGAACCACATCTGTTGACAGACTTCTCGCATAATCCGCTATCCATTTAGAATATTAAAGCAGTTCACAAAGCAACAACTGTGACTAAAAAATCCAAAAACATTCCTAAGATCAATGTTGGATGAGAGGATGTATAGGCTAAGAATCAATATACCATGATTTATTTTGAAGGTACCATTTTAAACCAATACGTTTATGTCTTAATTGATGCTTGGGTTAATTTAATTTACATTAGTCCCCAACCTGTGGAAAAATGTGAATTAAAATATAAAAAATTCAAGACTAGATGGTTGGTACAGTTAGCAACTAGTAAAAAAAGAAGGGTAACCAGTAAAGTAAGATAGTGTCCCATTAATTTAAATGGTTAACCCACATAAATAAATTTAATTAATCTTCTTGTAGGGTCATATGATGTATTAATCAACATGGACTGGTTGGAGAAACAAGGAGTGGTTATAAGCTATTTGGATAAAACTGTGTGATGTGTGATGAAATATGGGAAGCCAAATTAATTAAAGGAATACACAAGTCAATATCAGTTAGACAAATCTCAAATTTACAGTTTAAAATGAGTGCTAGGAAAGGGTGTCAATTATACATGGTGCATGTGGAAAACAATAAATAACAAACCGAAAAGGAAAATTTGGATACACTGCCAATCATTAATTAATTTCGGGATGTTTTTCCATAGAAATCCTAGGTTTACCTCCCCATAGAGACATAGATTTCTCCATAGATTTAGTACCAGGTGCCATCCTAGTGTCAAAACCTTATTATCGAATGAGTATACTAGAACTAATAGAACTGAAGATGTAGCTATAAGAACTACTATATAAGGGTTACATTAGACCCAGTGTCTCACCATGGGGTGCCCCTATACTATTTTTCAAGAAAAGATATGGAACATTTAGAATGTGCATAGATTATCGACAATTGAGTAAGTTAACTATAAAAAATAAATACCCACTGCCGTGTATTAATTATCTATTCGATCAAGTGAGGGGATAAACCATTTTTTCAAATATTTATCTATGAATCAGCTATCATCAGCTGCAAATAAAAGATGAGGATATTCTTAATAAAACTTTTAGAACTAGATACTATCATTATGAATTTTTAGTGCTACCTTTTGGTCTTACTAATGCACCAACAACCTTTATTTTTTTGATGAATAATGTACTTCATAAGTACCTTGATAAATTTGCACTGGTGTTTATAGATGATATTTTAGTTTATTCCAAGAATAAGAGCACAAATAACATTTGAAATTAGTACTACAAACCTTAAGAGAACATTAGCTATATGTGAAACTCTGGAACTGTGAGTTTTATAAACACATAATACAGTATTTAGGTCACATTATTTCAAAGGAGGGACTGTATGTTGATCCTGAGAAGGCTATAGATATTGTAGATTGGCAATACCTAAGTATGTGTCAAATTTCTGCTCATTTATGGGAATTTTAGGATATTATCAGTGATTTATAATAGGATTCTCTAAGTTGGCCTACCCTATTACATCCTTATGGAAGAAGGGAACAAAATTTGAGTGGAAAAACAAGTTTCAGGAAAGATTTGATAAATTAAAAAAATTATTGACAATAGCTCCTATACTGAAATTCAGAGACCCAAACAAGGAATTCATTGTTTGTACTCATGCTTGTTTAGAAGGACTTTTGGGAGTGTTGATACAAGAAAATGCAGTAGTGGCATATGAATCTAGGAAACTAAAACCACATGAAAATAATTATGTGGTATATAATTTAGAACTAGCTACATTATTACATGCTCTGAAGATGTGGAGACACTACCTTTTACGAAATAAATTTAATCTTGTGACATATCATATCAACTTGAAATATTTTTTCAGCCAACCAGATTTAAATGCTAGACATGCTAGGTGGATGGATTTCCACAGTGAGTTTGAAATTGATATTAAACACATAAAAGGAAAAAAAAAAATTAGTGGATGCCTTAAGAAAATATAAATTTCTCTGGAAAGTGCCATAATATAAAGCTAACCATGGGGGAATATGTACGGAATATTCCCATGCTTTCCATTCCAATGGGAGGTGTTGATGTTGTATTGGAAGTACAATCGTTACAATATTTGGGGACAGTAGCTTTTAATTTTCAAGAAATTTTCTTGAATTTTTTTTTGAGAGGAAAGGAAGTTGAATTAAGGGGTATTGTAGGGAATTCAGGTAAGATAATAAGCTCTAATGTCATGAAAAAGCTTCTGATTAAAGAAAAATGAGGCATAATTGCACAATTATTCTCACTAGAAGTTCCAACATCAAAATCATCTATTTTTCGAGATCTCAAAAAAGTCTTGGAAAATCATTCCAAGGTGTTTGAAACTCCCAAAGGACTCCCACATGTTCGTGATCATGATCATGCTACTCATTTTACTCCAGGAATTTTTCCTCCAAACATCATGCCTTATAGATATCCTTATGTCCAAAAGAGCAAAATTGAACATATGATTGCAGAAATGTTAGAGGAAGTTATAATTCAACCTAGTCAAAGTTCTTTCTCTGCTCCAGTAGCATTGGTACACAAGAAGGATGCATCATGGCACATGTGTCCATATTTTTGGGAGCTTAATAAGCTCACTATAAAATATAAATTTCCCATTCCTATGATTGATGAACTATTGGATGAATTAAATGGAGAAATTTATTTACCAAGTTGGATCTTCATTCACGATCTCATCAAATTAGAATGAAGACTAAAGATATTTCGAAAATATCATTTCGAGCTCATGAGGGTCATTATGAATTTTTGGTGATGCCTTTTGGCCTTACCAATGCACCTTCTACATTTCAAGGGTTGATGAATTCCATTTTCAAAACCTTCCTTAGAAAATTTGTGTTAGTATTTTTTGATGATATACTAATCTACAACATGTCTTGAAGGATCATGTTTAACATGTTCACAGGGTGCTCAAACTATTGGAGGAGAAACAATTATATGCAAAAACATCCAAATGTTTCTTTGGAGTACAGGAGGTGGAATATCTCTGTCATATTGTATCTGAGGAGGGTGTGAAGGTAGACCCTAACAAAATTTAATCCATTAAGGAATGGAAAGTCTCCACAACCATAACGCAGTTTCGAGGATTTCATGTGTTAAGAGGGTATTATCACAAGTTTAATAATAATTATGGGAGAATAGCAGCACCTCTAACAACATTATTGAATAACGATGCATTTTCATGGACTCATGAAGAAACTAAGTCCTTTTAACATATTAAAGAGGCAATGTGCTAAGCACTGGTCTTAGCTATGCTAGACTTCACAAAAACGTTTATTATGGAATGCGATGCCTCAGGAAATGGAATTGTTGTTTTTTAAAGCAAAAATAAAGTCCCATTGCTTTTGAAAGTTTTCCAATCAAAGGAAAGTATTTACAGAAAGCTATTTATGAGAAGGAAATGTTGGCAACACTACATGCTCTAAAGAAATGGTGGCCTTACCTAATGGGAAAGCACTTCAAGGTAAAAATTGATCATGATAGTCTTAAATACTTTTTGGAACAAAGACTATCTTTAGAAGCTTAGAAAAAATGGGTCACAAGTATGTTGGGTTATGACTTTGAATTCATTTATGGAGAAGGGAGGCTAAATTTTGTTGCAGATGCACTCTCAAGAAAGGATGAGGAGGTGGAAGAGTTTCTTTGTGCCATTTTTATTATCCAACTAGATTGGATAACTGAAGCAAGGGAGGAATGGTCGAGTGATGAAGAAGTGTGGATACTCATTCAAATGTTGCAGCAAGATACTAGTACATCTGATACATTTAATTGGAAAAATGATTCATTATGGTAGAAAGGTCGCTTATATAATTGTAATAATTCCCAATTAAACAAAATCTTATTTTGGAATTGCACACCTCTCCCCTAGGAGGACACTCAAGATTTTTAAAAACTTACCACGGGGTGAAGAAATAAATTTTTTTGGGATGGCCTTAAATATGATATTCAAAATTTTGTGGTGGAATGTTTGGTTTGCTAGCAAAATAAAGTTGATAAAATTAAGACCTCGGGTCTACTAGTGCCTTTAGCCATTCCAAGTCAATGTTGGGAGTATGTTTCAATGGATTTTATCACAGGTTTACCTAAATCCAAAGGAAAGAGTTTCATCATGGTGGCAGTTGATAGACTTACCAAGTATGCACACTTTTGTGCATTATCTCATCCATTAAAAGCAAGTACAGTTCCTACTAAATTTATGGAAATAATTCAAAAGCTACATGGAAAACAAAATATTATTGTAGGCAACATATATCCCATTTTCACTGGAAATTTTTGGACAAAATCATTTTCTTGTTTGGGGACTCAACTAGCTCATACCCCATCTTATCATCCTCAATGTGATGGGAAAACTGAGATAGTGAAATTTTTTTTGGAAGGATATCTCTGTTGTTTTGTATATGATAATCAAACAACATGGGTCAAGTGGTTACCTCTGGTTGAATGGTGGTATAGGACTTCTTTCCATATTGTAGCAAAAATGACCCTATTTATGGCACTTTATGGATATCATCCATCATCCATCACATCATCTTTAAGAGAAAATTCTAAGGTTTGGGTAGTGGAATATCACTTCGAGCATTAACAAACAAGTTCTCCAACTCTAAAAGGATATCTTAAACTTGGCACAAAATCGAATGAAACAAGAGGCAGATCAACATCGCAGTAAGAAAAGTTTTGATGTAGGATACTAGGTATTTTTATGGCTACAACCATACAAACAAATGTCCGTCAAGAAAGATAATAAGGATAATGAATTATTTCCAAGTTACTATGGTCCTTACAAGGTGTTGTAAAATATTTGTACTATGACATACAAATTGGATCTTCTTGCTTCTTCCTGAGTACACCCAATTTTCCATGTTTCATGCTTAAAGAAGGTTATAGGTGACAAAATTCCAATTCAAAAAATATTTCTAGAACTTGATGAGGAAGGAAAAATCATATTGGAACCTGAATATGTCATGGAAATAAGAAATCGACAACTCTGAAATCGATCAATTTCAGAGTATCTCATAAAGTGGAAGAACTTACACATTAAAGATTCCACATGGGAGGATGAGAATTTTATGCAGAAGCATCTAGAACTACTCAAGCATTGAGGACAACACTTTTTGAAGGATAGGGGCATGTTAGGTCCCTATATTACTAGTGTAGTCTCTTATTTTTTTTAGTGTAGCCCCCTTTTTTTTAGTTTTGTAACCTTGTAGTCCCCATATTGTTATTATTGTGCCCCATAAAAGCCCACTATTGTTATTGTTGCACCCTTACATGATTATTGTTAGGTTGGTTAGGATTATATTGTGACCCCATGGACTCCTATATATAGAGAGGAGGTTTTTTCATTTGAATAATCCAAGAATTTTTCATGTATGTAATGTAAAAGAGGTTTCCCCCTCGAAGTTGTTGATTTCTAAGGCATTGATATCTCTTTTCTTCTATTTTTGAGTTGGTTTCATAAAAATCTCATCCTGACTCTTGTTGTTGATTTCTAAGGCATTGATCTCTCTTCTCTTCTATTTTGGAGTTGGTTTCATAAAAATCTCATCCTGACTCTTCTTTTTCAAATACTTAGCTAAAATAGGTCTCCTACTTCCTCCTATTGCCTTGTGAAATTCCTGCTCCTAATGAATAGGGAAGGTCCTATTTTCTTTTTTGAATCCTAAGAGAAATGGCTCACCTTCTACATGCAAACTATGTGCACTCAGTAGTATACAATAATGACTACAATTATTCCTTTTTCTTCCACTCAACTAGGAAATTCGATTTGCATGCATGAATAGGGATATTTTTAGTGAATTGACTCGTTAATTAAGATATCAGTGAGTTAACAATAGTTGCAACTACTCAATTGAACTCATATTAACTCTATTCTAGACTAGAGCTCAAATAATTCAATTTCACTAAATATAACTCCACTATAAAGCTATATCTTAGCAATAAACTCATGCACAACTCTACTTCTTTCCCACAAACTAGAATTGACTCACTTAATTGAATGACTTGGCCATGTCACTCTCGCTGAAGTGAAAATTTGAATTTCCTCATTTGACTTAGGCACAAGTAAAATGAACCCTTTTCTTTCTACGATTTAACACTCCCTCTTAGCAAGAAAATGGTTTTGAATAACCCCAATATTGATCCCATGGAACTCGAACATGGATCCTGACAAATCCTTTGTAAAAATGTCTTCATCCTTCTCCTTTGTAGGAATGTACTATAACATAAAAATCCTCCTCTACACATAATATCTTAGGTGATGTTACTTGATGTCTATATGTTTGGACCTATCATGAAACACTAGATTTTTAGAGAGTTTTGTACAACTCTGATTGACACAATGGGCCAATGTAGGCTCCATCCCCTAATTGAAGAGACTAACCAAGATCTTCCTCATCCAAATAGCCTTGCATGTCGCTTGACTAGAATCCATATACTTGGTCTCTGTTGAGCTAAGTGTTTCATATCTTTATTTCATGTTGTACCAAGAAACTATCATTGACCCAATACTAAAGACTGCTCCCAATGTGCTCTTCCTATCTGAGGGACTCCCTGCCCGATATGCATGTGTGAAGCCTCGAAGTTTCAATCCAAAAGTTTTTATCTAACATAAACTAAATTCTAGTGTGCCTCTGAGGTATCTAAAAATTAAATCCATATTTTTGGGAAGGGGGTTTATATCATCCTCCTTGATTACTATTTGTGTCCATTTCTCTATTATCATAATTTGAATCATTGTTATTTATTGTATTAGGTTTGTTGCTCATAGTTAAGAGAACTGTTATTAACCTTTTAAAAAATATATATTTTACCTCAAGTTTTTTTGGGTTGGCCATGGTACATGGATCATTTCTTATTAGTCCATGTCGTCGGGCGGTAGGACCATAGTAATCGGAAATGATTCAATAGCATTGGCATTTATGATATCTAACCTAAATTTTTTACCCATCGAGAATATTAGAGCCTATAAAATTTCTGTATTAATTTATGATGACCATTAAAATTAAAATTTATGGTTATCGCCTCCTCACCATGAAGGGAGGCCAAAACCATATGTTATATTTGTTTATTTTCTTCACATTTTCATTTATTTCGTTATCATTTTGAATTGTTGAACTATTGTTAGCATTAGTTCAAGGCATTAAATATGCCATGGGAATGAGCTAGGCAAAGTAACCAAGGAATATCTGCATCTACTCACACCGACACTGCTTGACCAATTGTTAAGATGAAATTGTGGCTATCTAGATGTATTATCACTGCATCACTTGACCACCCATTAAAACAAGCTGAGTCTGGAAAGAATGGGAAATTCAAGGTAGGGATAACCATGATTTTGTGGGCGAAAATCCAGTGCAGGATACAAGTGATGTGGAAATTTTTCCTCAGTTCATATTCTGCAACTCCCCATATCTGCTTTGAAATGGATTTCTTGGTTCGGTTGTGATGATGAGGAGATGACCCCAAACCTTTGCAAGTTGAATCATAATCTCAGTGCGAGAATGAATAAAATATATGCAACACAGAATTAATAATGATACCATGAATATATTGAACAGACGAAGATTCATTTTGGTAGGCATAGCACATATATGCTCGAGAAATACTTGCCCATCCTGCCAGGGGTTATGGTATTGCTGCAAACCCTTTTTGTCCTTCTTTTAAAAACTGTCAAAGAAACTGTATCAATTTTTTCAAAGAAAAATATTTCCTAGTTAACAATTTCTCGTCAGAGATACCGAGTAAATTTTAAACCCATCTATGCTTAAAGTTGAGCTTTATTTTAAGAGAAATTTAATGGTTTTATTACTTTCGAACAACAAAATTTTCATAGACATTTTATCATATTTAATGTTATTGTAGTTCATAAAATGTTGTAACTATAACCTAGAACTATAACCAACACTATATGTTGATAAAATGACATGATATCTTGATAAAATGAAAAGCTAGATCTTCAAACTCGTCCGATTGATACCACTCATAGAAGGCATCACTAGTATCAGTTTTCGTCTACATATAAGGTACAAAATCATAGCTTATAATTTTTCCACCAGTACACACTATCGGCTATGGGTACCTTAACCTTAATCTTGTACTCATAAAGGTAAATATAAAAAAAATAGATCGAATAGAATTCAAGTGTTCAACATATAATCTTCCACAAAAATAAAATCCCAATGCCTTAATAATGGATGGTACAAAATGCTTCTTGTTACTTTCTGATGGTATGAGATTCATGGCATATGCTCATTACCAAATACTCCACCCTTTGTTCTGACCGTAGTCACAAAGATTAACGCTCTCCATGATATTTCAACCCTTGAAATCCTCATCTTGCAATGATTGTTGCTCCTTTAATATGTTGTAAATACTAGCAACCACTACCATGAATAAAACTCGCAGCAACCCACACTTGTATTCAATTTTTGTTGCAAGGAAGGACATAACACAAGATCGAAATTCATGGGCATTTTTACATAATATTAGAAAAAAAGTACCCGAGCCTTTACTATGCATTAATTCCTTACCCACCACATTCACTTACCTTTTTCTCGCATATCGCAACCCGCAAGTTTTAAGAATTTCCCCTTAATACTTCGACAAAAATTATATTTCTAGAGATGTGATTTGGTGGGACCCATCATACCTTACCACATTACCAAATCCACCCACAAGCCTTTGTTATTGCCTTATTCCTTACCTTTTCACATTTCACACTTCCCGTCGTTTAAGTGCCTGCATACCACACTTCTCACATATTAACATTTACCATTTAAGCCCCACACCAAAACATACGATGTTGTGATGTGACATCGTCATCGCACATCGCAAATCTTAAATATTGCACTTCACACTTTTTAAGATTTAGCTTTTTTCCACCCGCATTTCGCACTTCGCATTTCTTATGACTTACCTTTAAGTGCTCGCAATTTATTTCATTTACATTTTGATACGATCACAATTGCATGTCACAAGCTTAGGAGGATAGCGCAGACAAAGTAGATGTTATAAGTTGTGATGCAATCGAAATCACATATCGCAAAGCTGAACATATAGTGCCCCCAAGTTGAAATATTTAATTTATAATGCGATCTTTCCATCACACATTGCAATTGCAAGATTTTAAGTTTTCCTGTATCAGGCCCAGTTAAAAATTATAATCGTTGAAATGCGATTTGCAATAAGGGCGTGGATGCGATGTGGTTTCGTAGTCAAAACCTATAACATTTGAAGTTCAGAAATATGATTTCTATGTGTTGTTTTGTGAATAATTTGGCTTTCGCAGCAGAAGGAAGATTCTGTGGTTATCCGTCTCGTCTAGAATTGTAGAGAATTAGATCTTTAAGCTTTGACCATTTTGTATTAAAAGAATGTAATCTCATTTGTTTATAGATTTGAATAGAAGAAGAATTCCTCTCCTGTGTTCTTGCTCTGTCTATGTGGATTTTTTTTTTCCACATATTTCATTTCTCTATGTTTAAAGGGGGAAACACATCCCTTTGTTGTTTATTTCCATTTTCCAACATGGTATCAGAGCAGGTTTAATCTCTCAGTGAAGGAAACTATTCTTTAATAAAGAGTTAAAAGGTTGTTTTGAGAAGCAGATTCTCCAACAGTGAGAAGGTTTTTATTTACACAGTGAAAATGGCAGCAACATGCACAAGCTTGACTAATCCACAAATACCATATTTCAATGGGAAGAATTACGATTATTGGGCTATTACAATGAAGGCCCTATTCTCTTCACAAGATATCTGGGAGATGGTGGAAAATGGTTTCATATAATGAGCAGATGCAATAGCATATAATTCTTTGACACAAGCAGAAAGATATTTGTTGAGGGACAATAGGAAGGACTCCAAAGCCCTCTTCTATATTTTCCATGCAATATGTGAGATTATTTTCCCAATGGTTGTAGTAGCAATGAAGTCCAAAGAGGCATGGGATACCCTCTAGATAGCCTACCAAGGCATGACAAAGGTGAAGACAACAAAACTTCAAATGCTGAGAAGATATTTTGAAAGTATTTGTATGAAAGAGTCTGATAATATAGACTCATTCTTTACACATGTGATTGGGCTGGTTACCCAAATAAGGTCTCATGGAGAGGCACTTGACGGAATGGGAATAGTTGAGAAAGTCTTAAGAAGTCTACCATCAAGTTTTGATGCCATAGTTGTGGCCATAGAAGAGACAAAGGATATCTCATATTTTTCAGTGGATGAGCTTCATGCATCATTGATGTCTCATGAGCACAGACCGAACAGAGCAACAAAATCCTCATTGGAGCATGCATTTAAGACACATATGTTTTTTGTTCAAGGTAGAGGTCTAAGAAGATAAAACTATCAAGGAAGAGAAAGAAGCCCACACATAGGTGGAAGAAGAATCCCTACAAGCACAAGTGGAAGGGGCAGTAATCAGAATCCAAGCCAAGGCTCAATCCATGATCAAGAACAGGGAAAAAGGTATGATAAATATAATTTCCAATGTCATTATTTCAAAAATTATGGTCATTATGAAAATGAATGTAGAAAGAATCAAAATGACATGGGTAGTAAACCAAGTGTAAATATTACAAAAGAAAATCAAAACCATGAAGATTTGTTTTTAGCTTGTAATGTAGCACAAGAAAAACAAGAAGCTATATGATTCTTAGATTCAGTGTCTAGTAACCATATGACTGGAAACATGGAAATGTTTTCCAATCTGGATGAAAGTGTAAAATATGAAGTGACATTGGGGATTGATAACAAAATATTTGTCATGGGAAAAGGGAGAGTAAATGTTCTGACCAAGTTCTTGTTGAGAAGCAATGTGGACACTACAAAGATCTTGTTGAGAAGCAAAGTGGACAGTACATAAAAGTGTTGAGAACTGATAGAGGTGGAGAATATATCTCCAAGGACTTCCCATGTTTCTACGGGGAGCATGGAATACACAAGCAATTTACCACAAGGTTTACACCTCAACAAAACAGTGTAGTAGAAAGAAAGAATAGGACCATCATGGACATGGAAAGAAGTATGTTGAAGGCAAAGCATTTTCAAAATGAGTATTAGGCAGAAGTTGTCTCTTGTGTAGCATATATCATAAATAGATGTCCAACCAATAGTGTTATCAATAGAATTCCAGAATAAGCATGGAGTGGAACAAAGAAACTTTTCACTCACATGAGAGTGTTTGGATGTGTGGCATATGCAGATGTCTCATATTAGTTAAGGAAGAAGTTGGAAATCAAGGGGGGGAATATGTATTTCTTGGATACAGTGATGAATCCAAGGCTTACAAGCTCTATAATCCATCAACCAAGAACGTAATCATTAGCAGAGATGTTCAGTTCATAGAAGAAGAAGCATGGGATGGAAGTTTAGAGAAGACAGTAAATTTGAAGACATGTATGTCTCATGAAGACAAAGAGGAATGGACTGCAGCATGTAACTCCCATTAGGGGAATTTTGAGGTCTAAAATGGGCCTCCTAAGGAAAATATACAGTCAAAATTCACTTTATGAAAACCAATCACATTTTAGGGGATAACATCATCCCTAATGGTTGAGGTGGTATTGCTTGAGTTAAAGTTTCTTACTTGTCACATTATCAATGGTGGATAGAAACTCATGGTTAACCATGGTAGTGCTCTAAGTACTTTTAAAGTCAAAGTAAAGTACTTATAATAAATGTCATTTCACACTTTTTCAATAAAAATATATTATTGTCATTTCATATTTCTTGAAAGAAACAATGCATATCCCTATACATTTATTATATTATATTATTTTTATATAGTATATTAATTACATGTTATTATACAGTTTAAATAATATAAAATTTAATTAATATTATATAATATAATTAAGAATTTATAAATTTATATTTATATTTTATTTTAAATTATTTAAGTACAGAAGACAAATTCATTAGTTGTTCAATGATAGTGAATTTTTTTTTGAAAATCTCATTCTTATTTGTAGTCACATCAATATAATTCTTTTATTAATTTTATTTTGGTACAATTTTTGAATTGAATTTAACTATGGTTACATGGATTGTGGTGCAAAAAGTGAATTGAAAATTAATAAATATTTTTTTTTTTGTTTAGCTATTATTTTATTATTTCCTTAGGAGGCCCATTTTAGACCTCAAAATTCCCCTAATGTCAACGGTGGCTCATCCTCCACCTACACAAGCTCAATAGAGCACACCACAAGCAAAAAATAGAACATCATTGAGAAACCAAGGAAGTGCTTCTCCAAGCATACCACAGGGATCAACAACTCCCTCAAGTTCAAGTGAAACTCCAAGCACATCTTCAGAAAATATAAGAAGACCAAGATTCAAAAATTTAAGCGAAATTTATGATAAAGAAGAAGTTGATAGTAGTGCTGGTATGAATTCTTTATTTTCATTATTTTGTCATGTAGATGACCCAATCCATTTTGAAGATGCAATCAAAGAAGAGATGTGGATTGAAGAAATGAATGAAGAAATAGGAGCAATAGAAATAAATGACACACGAGAATGAGTGGACCTCCCACAAGGAAAATAAGTTATTGGAGTGAAATGAGTCTATGAGACCAGGAGCAACATTGACGCCAAGATAGAAAAGCACAAATCAAGGCTAGTTGTCAAAGGCTACAAGAATCAGCAAGGAAGAGACTATGAGGAAAACTTTGCACAAGTTGCAAGGATGGAGACAGTGCAGACAATGTTGTTTATGGCAGCACAACAAAAATGGAAAGTTTATCAAATGGATGTGAAGTCGGCATTATTGAATGGAATGCTGAAAGAGGAGGTATATGTTGAAAAACCTCCTAGCTATGAAATAGAAGGCCAAGAATAAAAGGTGTGTATGTTGCGAAAAGCTATTTATGGTTTGAAGCAAGCACCACGTGCATGGTATAACAGGATTGATGCTTACCTTATGGAAAATGGGTTCGACAAGTATGATGGTGAACCCACAATCGACATCAAATAAAATTACAGTAAAATGTGTATTGTTGTTTTGTATGTAGATGATTTGATATTTACAGGTAGTGATGTTTCTCTCATTGTTGATTTCAAAGCAGTCATGAAAAGTGAGTTTTAAATGAATGACATGGGTTATCAAGATATTTTTTGGGCATAGAAGTAAATGTTATGAAACCAACTCCAAAAATAGAAGAAAAGAGAGATCAATGCCTTAGAAATATCCAATTCGTGGGGGAAACCTCCAATACATTACATAAAATAACGAAACTTGGATGATACAAATGACCAAAACCTCCTTCTATATATAGGAGTCCATGGGGTCACAATATATTCCTAGACAACCTAATAATAAGAATGTAAGGGCACAATAATAAATATATTGGGGTTACATGGGTACAACAATAACAATAAGGGTGTTACACTAGTAACAATAAGGGACTATACTAGTAATATAGAGACCTAACATGCCCCTCTTCTTTGAAAAAGTGTTGTCCTCAATGCTTGAGTAGCTTCGGATGCTTCTGTATAAAATTCTGATCCTCCCATGTAGAATATTCAATAGGTAAGTTCTTCCATTTGATGAGATACTCTGAAAATTATCGATCTCATAGCTGTCAATTTCTTGTTTCCGTGACTGCTTTAGGTTCCAATATGATTTTTCCTTCCTCATCAAGTTCTATCAATATTGTCTGAACTGGAAGATTGTCCCCTATAACCTTCTTTAAGCATGAAACATGGAAAACTGAATCCATCCACGAAGAATTAGGAAGCTCCAATTTGTATGCCATAGTACAAATATTTTGCAACACCTTGTAAGGACCATAGTATAGATTTCTTGAGGGACATTTGTTTCTATGGTTGTAGCCGTAAAAATACCTAGTCTCCTACATCAAAACTTCTCTCACTGCGATGTTGATCTGCCAGTTCTTTCATTCAATTTTGTGCCAAATTTAGTTTATCCTTCAAGAGTTGGAGAACTTCTTGTTGATGCTCAATGTGATATTCCACTACTTGAACCTTATAATTTTCTCTTAAAGAAGATGTGATGGATGATGGATGATATCCATAAATTTCCATAAATGGGGTCATTTTTGTTGCAGTATGGAAGGAAGTGTTATACCACCATTTAGCGAGAGGTAACCACTTGAATCATTGTGTTTGTTTATGTGATACAAAACAACGAAGATATCCTTCCAAAAATTTATTCACTATCCTGGTTTTACCATAAGATTGAGGATGATAAGATGAGCTATGACCTAATTGAGTACCCAAACAAGAAAATAATTTCGTCCAAAAATTTCTAGTAAAAATGGGATCTCTGTCACTTACAATAATATTTTGGTTTCCATGTATCTTTTGAATTTCTTCCATAAATGCATTAGCAGCTGTACCTGCTTTAAATGGATGAGATAATGCACAAAAGTGCACATTCTTGGTAAGTATATCAACCACCACCATGATGACACTCCTTCCTTCAGACTTAGGTAAAACTATGATAAAATCCATTGAAATCTCCTCCCAATGTTGACTTGGAATGGATAAAGGTTGTAGAAGACCCGAGGTCTTAATTTTCTCAACTTTATTTTGCTGGGAAAGCAAACATTCCACCACAAAATTTTGAATATCGGATTTAATGCCATCCCAAAAAAATTCTTTCTTCACCCTGAGGTGATTTTTT
The DNA here is from genome assembly GCA_034641835.2 of Pinus albicaulis. Lineage (NCBI taxonomy): Eukaryota > Viridiplantae > Streptophyta > Pinopsida > Pinales > Pinaceae > Pinus > Pinus albicaulis. Next base: position 1,571,141,804 of record CM076578.1, on the reverse strand, counting down.
AAAAATTATGAGTGTCCTCCTAAAGGAGAAGTGTGCAATTCAAAAATAATATTTTGAAATATTTATGAATTGTTGCAAATATATAAGTGATCTTTGTACCATAAGGAATCAATTTTCCAACTAAATGTATCAGACATACTAGGACCTTGCTGCAACTTTTGAATGAGTGTCCACACTTCTTCATCCTTCTTCCATTCTTCCCTTGCCTTGGTTATCCAATCTGGTTGGATAATAGAAATGGAACAAAGCAATGCTTACATCTCTTCATCCTTTCTTGAGAGTGCATCTGCAACAAAATTTAGCTTCCATTTTTTGTAGATGATTTCAAAGTCATAACCCAACATCTTTGTGACCCATTTTTTCTTCTCTTCTGAAGATAGTCTTTGTTCCAAAAAGTGTTTAAGACTATCATGACCCGTTTTTACCTTGAAGTGTCTTCCCATTAGTTTAGGTCGTAATTTATTTAGTGCATGTAGTATTGCCAACATTTCCTTCTCATAAATAGATTTATGTAAATACTTTCCTTTGATTGGACGACTTTCAAAAGAAATGGGTCTTCCTTCTTGCATTAAAAGAGCACCAATTCCATTACCTGAGGCATCACATTCCACTATAAAGGTTTTTTTGAGGTTTGGCACAACTAATATTGATGTTAGGCACATTCCCTCTTTAAGATGTTCAAAGGCCTTTGTTGCTTCAGGAGTCCATAAAAATGCATCTTTCTTCAATATTGTTGTTAGAGGTGCTGCTATTCTCCCATAATTCTTAACAAAGCTGTGATAATACCATGTTAACCTAAGAAATCTTTGCAACTTCTTTATGGTTGTGGGGACTTTCCATTCCTTAATGGCTTTAATTTTGTTAGGGTCTAGCTTAACACCCTACTGAGATACAATATGACCCAAATATTCCACCTCTTGCACTCCAAAGAAAAATTTCAATGTTTTTGCATATAATTGTTTCTCCTCCAATATTTTGAGCACCCTGTGAACATGTTGAACATGATCCTTCCAGGACCTATTGTAGATTAGTATGTCATCAAAAAAATACTAGCTCAAATTTTCTAAGGAAGGGTTTGAAAATGGAATTCATCAACCCTTGAAATGTAGAAGGTGCATTGGTAAGGCCAAAAGGCATGACCAAAAATTCATAATCACCTCATGAGTTTGAAATGTTGTTCTCAAAATATATTAATTCTTCATTCTAATTTGATGATATCTTGAACGAAGATCCAACTTGGTAAAATAAATTGCTCCATGTAATTCATCCAATAATTCATCAATCACAGGAATGGGAAATTTATCTTTAATAGTGATCTTATTTAGCTCCCTATAATCTAGACACATGCACCATGATCCATCCTTATTATGCACCAATACTACTGGATTAGAGAAATAACTTTGACTAGGTTGAATTATACCAGCCTCTAGCATTTCTACAATCATATGTTCAATTTCGCTCTTTTGGACATAAGGATATCTCTAAGGCCTGATGTTTGGAGGAACACTTCCTGGAACCAAATGAATAGGATGATCATGATCACGAATATGTGGGAGTCCTTTGGGAGTTTCAAACACCTTGGAATGATTGTCCAAGACTTTTTTGGAGATCTGGAGAAATAGATGTTTTTGATGTTGGAACTTCTAGTGAGAATAATTGTGCCATTGCACCTCGTTGTTATTTCTTCAGAAGCTTTGTCATGGAATTAGAGCTTATGATATTTGCTGGCATCCCTGTGACACCCCCTAATTCGATTTCCTTTCCTTCCGAAAAAAAATTCAAGAAAATTTCTTGAAAATTAAAAGTTACCATCCCCAAAGATTGTAACCATTGTACTCCTAGTACAAGATCAACACCTCCCATTGGAATGGAAAGAATTGCACTATTAAATACATACTCCCCCATGGTTAGCTTGATATTATGGTATTTTCTAGAGAAATTTATAGCTCCTCCATTTGCAACCATCACTTGACATTCTGGTGCTGGGTATAAGAATCAATCAACACTATTATCTTTTTCTTCTTGATATGTCCTTCTATCTTGAGAGTTTGAGGAGTGGTAATTCCTACCAATGCATTATACGATATGGTCAGACTCATTTCTTCTTCTTCTAGGGTTGGTTCCTAGTGTATATCCTCTTCTTTTGAAGTTTCTTGTTCATTTTATTCCTCCTCTTCCCAATCAATGTAAAATAATTTCTTCTCAACACACTTATGAGCTTTAGTGTATTTGCTATCACAACTATAGAAAAGCCCTTTTTCTCTTTTTTCTTTCAATTGTTGTGGTGTCAACATTGTAGGTCATGGAAGTCTAGGAGTAGCAACACTTCCATCTTTATAGATTGGAGTGGTAGGGTTCCTTGTCGCCATAATTTTACATTCAATTTTTTTTTCCAACCTGAATGCCTTCTCCAATGAATCAAGCTCCCAAAAGTGAACTTCATGTTGGATGTTATCCTTTAAACTCTATATGAAGACATCAATCCTATGTTCCTCTGGAATATCATATACCCTTATTTTCTATTTTTGGAAGTCCTCAAAGTGCTCCACCATTGAACCCTTTTGTTTGAGATTTATCAATTGGCTAAAGAAGGTGTTGCTCTTTGTATCCTCATAATGTGTTATCATTTTCTCTGTAAAAATTGACTAAGTGACAATTTTTTTATGAGAGAAAAGTCATCGATACCATACAAATGTATTTTTTTCTAAATGTAAAGTTGCAATGCGTATATTTTATGTGTTTTGCACATTATTGATATTAAAATATTGCTCCATCCGTAGTATCCATTTTACGGGATCCTTGCCATCAAAACTCCTCATATCCATCTTTGGAATATGGTGGTTCTTCAATCCAACATTAGAATCTATGAAATAATGATTGAAATTTATTTTGTTCTCATCATGAGTTTCCTCTACTATCTTTCTGTCATTAGGAATCATGTCTTGTATTAACCTTCTTATCAAACCTTCCATGTTTTCTTTTAGATCATTCTTCATGTATTCCATGTTGCCTTGCATTTTTTCATCGATCTTAGCTTCCATGTCATCCGTATTTTCTTCCATTCCATCCATATTAGCTTCCATGACATTCTTCAAACCATCCATGCCTTTCTTCAAACCATCCATTTTAGCTTCCACGCCTTTCTTCAAAACTTCCATTTTATTTTTGGTTTCTCTTTGCGAGAGCGAAATTTAGTGCGCTTGCTCTTGTAATTTTGATATGTCATGTTGAGCTTCTTCCTCTTCATGAGTCACAGTAGAGCCTTCTGAATGCTTTATGGGCGTTCAATTCTTTTTGGTGGCATTTTACAACCCAATATTGATATCTTTGCTTCAATATGCCCTTGGAAGCACCTCAAATTGATTTTTCATACAAGACTTACGCAATTCGAAGAAAAATACACATATTTTTCTTGATTTTGAGGAGCTCAATATTGAAACTAAATTATCTCTATGATTTCAGATCTTCAATATCTGAAATTTGGCCCGGTAGTAGCCCTATGAAACTTCTTTCGAATGCCATAGGTATGACTTGATTTGGATTCTTCAAGTCAAATTTATGCCCAATCTCCCATAATGACCTAATTATGGACTAGTTCAGTAGAGTGAATTTGTACGACGTTACATGTGTCATTTTTTCCTACTTCGGCTCTAAAATTGACACACAGGAAACTAAAGTCTATGTACTTGTGGCCACGTTTTACAAAACTCCAATCCGACCCTCAAATAGAGAGTTATGACGATTTTCCCGTGGTCACCACTTTGAGATGGAATTCGGGAGCCTGAAAAATACCTAACTTCCATAGATCATATCTCTAAAAATATTTCGAACCAAGATCTGGAATTTTTACACAACAGTCTTCAGTATTTCGGATTTGCTCTGTAAAAATTTCAGCTTTTGCACCTTCCTAGAATTTTTTTATAGTGAAACTGCCATGATGACCTGTTTGGAGCAGTGAACCCTGGAATCCAAATCTATGATACCAAATGTTATGAAACCAACTCCAAAAATAGAAGAAAAGAGAGATCAACGCCTTAGAAATTTCCAGTTCAAGGGAACAACCTCCAATACATTACATAAATGAATAATTCTTTGATGATACAAATGACCAAAACCTCCTTCTATATATAAGAGTCCATGGGGTCACAATATAATCCTAACCAACCTAAAAATAATAATGTAAGGGCACAATAATAACAATATTGGGGTTACATGGGTACAACAATAACAATAAGGGGGTTACACTAACAACAATAAGGGACTATACTATTAATATAGGGACCTAACAATAAAGCAAATAGAAAAGGAAATTTTTACCTCCCAAGCAAAGTATGTTGCAGAGATATTAAAAAGGTTCAATATGCAGAACAATGAGCCATCATCAACTCCAAGTGTCATGGGCTTGAAGTTAAGCAAGGAATATTGTAGAAGGAATGTCAATCTGACATTGTACAAAAGCATGGTTGGCAATCTAATGTAGTTGACTGCAGTTAGGCCTAATATAATGTATGCAATAAGTTTGATATCCAAATTCATGGAGACACCCAAGGAGACACATTGGCAAGAAGCGAAGAGAATATTGAGATATGTAAATGGAACTAAGAAGTATGGTGTTCTATACTCCACAACTGATGATTTTAAGCTGATTGGTTACACTCACAGTGATTGCGCTGGAAGTGTTAATGATAGAAAGAGCATGTCAAGGTATGTTTTTCATTTGGGATCGGGAGCCATTTCATGGGCTTCCAAGAAGCAGCCAATAGTTTCATCATTAATAGCAAAAGTTGAATATTTAGTAGCAACATGTCAAGCAGTTTGGATGAGAAGGATGATGAGGGATTTATGTCATGAAGAAGACAAAGGAACCACATTTTTTTGTCTTAACAGTTCAGCAATTGCATTGTCAAAGAATTATGTTTTCCACAAGAGAAAAAAGCATATTGATGCGAAATACCATTTCATAATGGAATTAGTTAACAAAGGTGAAATTGTGTTGCAGTAGTGCAGGTTAGAGGAATAACTTGCAGATATTCTCACAAAGCCATTGGAACAGAAAATTTGTGTTTACCTCAGAAAATGTTTAGGAATGGTTGATGGCGGCAGTTGTGATTAAGGGGGAGTGTTGGAAATACTCCCGACCACCGCCATGAATAAAACTAACAACAGCCCACACTTACATCGAATTTCTGTTGCAGGGAAGGACATAGCACAGGATCCAAATCCACAGGTGTTTTTATTCAATATCAAAAATAGAGTACCCAGTCCTTTACTCTGCATTAATTCCTTACCCACCACATTCAATTCCCTTCTTCTCACATTTCGCAGCCTACAAGTTTTAAGCATTTCCCCTTAAGGCTTCGCCAAAACTTATATTTCTGCCGATGCGATTTGGTGGGACACATCATACCTTACCGCATTACCAAATCCACCCACAAACCTTTGTTATTGCCTTATTCCTTACCTTTTCACATTTCGCACTTCCCATCGTTTAAGTGCCTAAATACCGCACTTCGCACATCTTAACATTTACTGTTTAAGCCCCATACCAAAAATTGCGATGTTGCGATGCGACATCGTCATCGCACATCGCAAATCTTAAATATCACACTTCGTACCTTTTATGATTTACCTTTTTTATCCCTACATTTTTCACTTTGAATTTCTTATGACTTACCTTTAAATGCCCACATATTATTTCATTTAAGTTGGGATGCGATCGCAATTGCACGTCGCAAGCTCAGGATGATAGTGCCCACAAATTAAATGTTATAAGTTGCGATGCGATCGCAATTTCATACGCAAAGCTCAATGGATAGCACCTGCAAGTTAAAATATTTAAGTTGTGATATGATCATTCCATCACACATCGCAATCATAAGATTTTAAGTCTTCTCATATCGGGCCCAGTTAAAATTTATAATCGTCGAAATGCGATTTGCGATAAGGGCGTGGATGCGATGTGATTTTGTAGCCGAAACCTATAACATTTCATGTCCAACATTATGTGTTATGTGTGATGTTTTGTGAATAATCGGACTTTCATAGCATAAGGATGATTTTTTGGTTATCCATCCCGTCTAGCATTGAATAACATTAAATATTTAGGCTCCAACCATTTTGTATTAAAAGAATGTAATTTGATTTGTTTACAGAGTTGAATAGAAAAAGAATTCCTCTCCTGTGTTCTTGCTATGTCTATGTGGATTTTTTTTTATTTCCACATATTTCATTTCTCTGTGTTAAAAGGGGAAAGCATATCCCTCTGTTGTTCATTTCCATTTTCTAACATAATTGAGAGGGTGTGCAATAAACATTATTATTTCCTGATTTATTTTCACTTTCTATTGGGGAGATGAGGTATACACAACTAGGGTCATGGAGGTAGTATGCTAGAAAACAAAATTAGAATCTGATTCTTGTAGACTATGTCCACTCGGTCAAGCCCTTGGTATATTATGATGCCATGAATTGAAGCAGCGTGGATTGGTAGTAATGACTAAAAAAGCTCCCCTTGTTACCATTAATGCTTACAGAGTTCGAACAATGCTAAGACTACCCAAGGTAAACTAATATGATAGCGGATGCAAACCATTGCGAAAGAGGAATAGCGAGAAAAACTCCTCCTTCCCAGCCCAACCAATCTTGACTTTTACAACCTCTTTATGCTTGCACAATTCGAAATCTTAACACCATTAATAGAAGACCCCTATGGTAGTAGGTTCTTGTTTCGATTCTTTTAAAGAATCACTATGATTTCTTTTCCTCTTCTTGAAAAAAAAAAGTACCATATCGTGGACTGCTTATTTTGGATGGTTTTTCGTGGTGGCACTACTACATTTGGCAGAAATTCTGACACTTGGTTCCGACGCTTTTGACCAAATGTCGGAAATTTCCCCAAATTTTTTCCATCCCACCCGGAACCATCGCTATACCGAAGTTTATAGAAAAGTGTCACAATACCGACACTTAGAAACGTGTCGCAATTGCGACGTTTGGAGGAAGACGTCACAACTGCGACACTATGGCCCAAAACGTCGCTATTGCAACGACTGCCTCCAAACGTCGCAAGTGCGACACAATGTCTAGGTGTCGCAGTTATGACGTTTGGAGGCACCCATCGCAATAGCATGATTTTTCCTCCGTTGGTATAACGACACTTATATGCGCGCTACATAAAAATACGAAACTTATATGCGCGCTACACAAAAATTCAAAAATTATATGTATGCTACATAAAAATGATTTTATTGTTTCGTATTCGTCGCAATAGCTACATTAACGTCTGATATCACGCGCGCATTCGCCCTCCACTCTTGCAGAATAGCATTCGCCCTCAGCTCTTGCAGAACAGCATTTTCCCTCAGCATTCGCCCTCAGTGTTCGCCCTCAACTCTTGCAGAACAGCATTTGCCCTCAGCTCTTGCGAAATGGTAAGTTCTTACTGCAGGCCCTTCCTCCTATAGTAGGGTTGACTCTATTTGGGTTTTTTTGGTCAATTCCATTGGATTGTGCTAGGTTGTAGGGTTATCTATAGATGTCAAGAATCAAGATTCAATACCCTCTATTATTTCTCCCTGCTTTAAAAACCCTACATTTAAATGAAAACAAGCATTACATTTCAACTACAAAATTCTATTACTATTCAAATGTACATGTGTGCTACATTAACGTCTGATATCACGCGCGCATTCGCCCTCCGCTCTTGCAGAACAACATTCGCCCTCAGCATTCGCCCTCAGCTCTTGCAGAACAACATTTTCCCTCAACATTCGCCCTGAGCTCTTGTAAAACAGCATTCGCCCTGCATTCGCCCTGCATTCACCCTCAGCTCTTGCAGAACATCATTTGCCCTCAGAATTCGCCCTCAGCGTTCGCCCTCAGCTCTTGCAGAGCAGCATTCACCCTTAGCTCTTGCAAAATGGTAAGTTCTTACTGCAGGCCCTTCCTCCTATAGTAGGGTTGACTCTATTTGGGTTTTTTTGGTCAATTCCATTGGATTGTGTTAGGCTGTAGGGTTCTCTCTAGATGTCAAGAATCAAGATTCAATACCCTCTATTATCTTCATCACCCAATACAAGATTTAAATTTTTCCCAAAGAAACTCTTATTAATTTAGCAGCCATTATTTCTCCGTGCTTTAAAAACCCTACATTTAAATGAAAACAAGCATTGCATTTCAACTAAAAAAATCTATTAGTGTTCAAATGTACATGTGTGCATCACTTGTGTAGGGTATTATTTTTCCACTTTCACATTATCCAAGGATGTGTGTAGTATAGTTCATATTTTTTGTGATTTATATTATCTTGAAAAAGGAAAGGTAAAGTATTTCCCATGGAAAAAAAAGGTTTTCCCTTTTTATAGGTTGTTTGGACTTACGTGGAAAAATTTATGGTATGCCTTTCATATTATGTAGTTTAAATTTGAATTAACAGATTATTCTACATGAAAATATAATTACCTATGTGATGTCCTTCATCACTAATTAAAATTATAGGGTTTCAATTTCCTAGTCTCTAACTCATCTAATGCTAAATTCTAGGTTCTCATTGGTGGATCACTCTTCCATTGATTTCCTTTCCCTCTGGATCTTGTCATACTTTAAAAGTCATCAATGATACATATATTATTTCAGGTATCCCAAAAGGCTTTATAGTAGAACATATTGTGAAGTTTTTTTGACACTTGAGGATTCTTTTTAGAACTATTCTTTTTAGAACTACAACGCGGTCTATGCTATCGAGTTATATACCAAGAAAATTGTCCTTAATAACCACACTATGAGGTAGGTTCAACCAGTTTGAACTTGTTGGGACATAGCATATGAAGTTGTGTGATGAGTCCATATCATAGGTCTATTATGGTGACAAAATTGAAGACATGTAATGATAGTTATTATGTTAACATTACTAGAAACATTTTCAAAATTATCCATGCTATCAAGATGTCAAAATTCCAGGCATTAGGTGTCAATACTCGTAGCTAATAGATAATAATAATAATATAAAAAAATCACAGCTTTATTCTTGAAATATGATTGTTACACATTGGTAACCTAGTTCATGAGTTACTGTCACCCAAAGACTGCAAAAAAAACTTAAAATATAAATTAAACCAACATGAGAATCCAACTAAGGGTTTCTCGACAAAATCATGCCATAACCTGGCATTTTGAAACCCAAATTTGAATCCATAATAAGTAATACAATGCAAACTCAGATGGATTTTCAATGCATTTTTACATGCTACACTTATTCTCTGTCTAGATATCATTTTTTAAATGGAACCATTAGTCAAGCCCACAGTCCTTTTTATGTGAAAATTTTCAGCTCTATTTGAGCTCTTTTTAGCTCCACCACCTCCATAAACATATGCAAACATATATCACAATCTTGGAATTCCATTACATATGTATGTGCCAATGTTCCACAATCATGCCCCATCATCAATTTAAGAAATTTCCATTGAATATCAAATTATGGAGGGGGGAAATTTTTGCTGCAACATTTGGCTCAAAATCAGGGACCATCTCTGTATGAGGTGAATGAGAACTATAGATATTTGAAGAAGTAGATTAGTGCCTTTTCCTTTGGCCATGAAGTCATATACAGTCATCCATCACAAAAATTTGTCTTTGTTCATTCTCACCTTGAAAGTTGCAAAAATTCATGCCCTAATTGAAACAAGACAAAATTTGAAAGATATAATAAAAATGCAAGCTAGAAGTGCCCTATTAATACAAAGGGAAAACCTTCCTACCTACCCTAACTGAGATAAATTTTTATTGAATAGGAAACATGATATTGCCAATGGAGTTGATCCAACAACTTGTTAAATGTATGGGACTAAATCATGCATTTGATTTCTAGGGAAACATGCGCATGAAGAGAAAAAGTGCAGAATTAATGGAAAATCCATACATGCCACTTATAAAAACTACACCGAAAGGTAAAAAAATACTTAAGGCCTTAGCTTAATTTGAATCCAAAAATGACAAAACAGGATTAGTGAAAACACGAGAGTGGTGTGGGTGAACAACATAAATAAAAAGTGAAGATACCTTTCCCCAAGATGCCTTTGTCACAGTTGTATGAAAACATGTTTTCCTTTCCCTTTATACATGCAAGTGAATGCATTATAGGTATGGTGTTTTCCCAGAATAGGAGAAGCCTACTTAAATATATCATTTGTGGAGTGAATGTTTGGGTGCCTTAATTTGCAATGACATGTTTCCAGGACTGAATTCAATGCAAGGCATATTTGAAACTCTAACTCTGTCTTCCGTTGTCTTATTATAAATTATTTCAGTTTTCATTTTGTGTTTTCAAGTTAGATATTGTTTTCAAGTTTTTCCATTTATAATTTTATTGCAATGTGGCAGAATGATCAGAGCAGTGCAGGAACAACCCCGAGATGGGATGATCGTGGAAAGAGGCCAGTGGAAGAACATGTAAAGTGCCAGCATTTCTCTATCTTCAGGTATTTTAGTTATTTACATAATTGAAATAATATTAATTTTGTTCAAATATGCAGACACCTAGCCATGGTACGCCTGATGATTCCCTTTTTGAGGAAGAGATTTCTTCATCCCTATCTCCAGTGTTCTTGTTGCAGAAAAAGGCATGAGATGCAAGGTTGGAATTTAATACTTTGATAGACGCACCTCAAACACCTGAAACAGAAGAGAGGATACAACATCTTATGAGCCAGCTAGAAAGATATCAGGTAATAATAAAAATTCAAAAGGATATTTTTTTTGTTCTACATGAGATGAATTGTGATAGTTTGATTTTTAATTTTTGCATTGACTAAACTAAGAAAAAGTTCTTTTGTATGTAGCGTTTTCTGGAATTTGCTGAACCCAGTGTTGGTGGTAGTGGGACACAAGGGCAAGAGATTGCCCAAAAACCCTCTCGTACACCTTCTACTTCTTTAGGTGCCAGCCAAGAAACACACCCTGCCCAAGCAGACACCCATCCAACCGCTAAACGTGTTGGCAATGATGAGGCTAATATGGCCAACTACATTATTGTGTTTCCTGGAGCTACACGTGTCAGCTCCACAGGGACCATTAATGGCACGTTGTTGGTGAATGATGAGGGTGTCCCTATAAAGCATGTACAACTCCCAGGTAAATTTTAATATTTTAACTATTTCATGTACTTTATCTAAAACATATTTATCATGATTTTTATTTTTAAATTAATGATAATATATTCTTCTTCTTCTTCTTTTTAATTTTTTTTCCTGTGTAGGAAACAATGAGTTCTACAGGTTTCTGGAGAGCCATGCGTTGGTAATTGTTGGCCCAACCATACGCACAGGGTGGAATTCCCAGAATTCCAACCTAAAAAAAGAACTTCTAGATTATCTAGAAGCCCTTTTTGGCGTCGACACATTTGACAGAACAATGGTGGCTCGGGTAGCCGGCAAATATTTGAAATATACCAGGGACACCTATAGGACGCAATTTCAATTTAACCCTAGATATGAGCGTCCTCTCGCAGTTCCAGAGAGTGAGTGGAGAGCACTCATCCATGATGGAAAAGAGAAAAGGGCAAAGAAAGAAGGAAAAATTCCAACTGGACCCACAAGGTAAATTACAACTTTAATTCAATAGCTTTAATTTTCTTTATGTCCAAAATAAAAGTGTGCTACGTCATATCTGACTTCAATCTTTTGATGATAGGTTGCCTGACACCTCAAAGGCAACCAAAGGTAGGATTGAGAAAAAGGGCCATCACAAGCTAGGCCAAGGCGGCTACTTGAAATTAGCTGCAAGAATTGTAATTAAGTAGCTAAACATCTTATAATTAATTGTATCGCCTTCCAACGTTTTTGTAATCCTATCAAATATGATTAAAAATACACAATCATATTTAATGTAGGGTGATGACTTCGGAACAGAAAATACAGAGGAAGATAAAAATATCGCTTTCCGTTTTGGCTATCAAGCTATAGTTGAACGTCGTAGAAGCTTAGGGCAGGTCCCGAGATCTAGAATGCCTGATAAGGTAAAACATTAACCTTTCAATATTTTTGTTTTCGTCCATAAATTTAATTTATAAAAACTTTGTTTAAATCAGTGGAGCAACACTACCGACGAGAAAAATAACCCAGTTTTAGAGCCAGATGCAGATGATCCTCACGTGCAACCTGATCATTGTAGTGGGGACCAGGCCGACAATGCTACTATCAATGAGGGCCATGATAGTAATTAATTTCCACTTATAATTTTTTCTAATTATACCTTGATGGTTTTCCTTATAACGTTTTTTGTTTAAATGACAGAGAATGTTTCCCTTGAGGATCTTACCACCAAAGAGGAAGACAGGGCAACAGCCCCAACGGCAACAACTGGTGCACCAGGTAAATAATCTCATTGCAATTTTTTTTATTAATATTACCGAACTAGTTCAATGATATTTAAAAACTGACAATTAAAATTTAATATTATCTATTTTTGTAGGCGATGCCCCGTCACTAGATGAGACCAGACATCGTGACAACGCAACTAGGTCAGCGGCGACAACTGGTGCACCGGGTAAATAATCTCATTGCAATTTTTTTTATTAATATTACCGAACTAGTTCAATGATATTTAAAAACTGACAATTAAAATTTAATATTATCTGTTTTTGTAGGCGATGCCCGGTCACTGGATGAGACCAGACATCGTGACTACGCAACTAGGTCAGCGGCGACAACTGGTGCACCAGGTAAATAATCTCATTGCAATTTTTTTTATTAATATTACCGAACTAGTTCAATGATATTTAAAAACTGACAATTAAAATTTAATATTAGTTTTTTTTGTAGGCGATGCCCCATCACTGGATGAGACCAGACATCGTGACTACGCAACTAGGTCAGTAGTGCGGGTCGAAAGGCACGAAACAGGAGCAGAGCATGATGATATTGATGATGTAATTAGGAGCTTTAGAAATAGGAAGAAGAAAAAGAAAATTCGATAATGTAAAATATTGTATTATTATAAGACAAACGTTACCATACTTGGAACGTTTTTGCGTTATATAAAAAACTCATTTATCATACTATTTTTATGTCAAGCATTAATTGCAATTTTTCCTTGCGTATTTTTTGTTGAATTGTTTTTTTATTAGTTATTGAATATTTTTTTTTATGCTCATGAAAGTAAAAAATGAAATATAGATTGGGTATTGGGGAATTGAGAGTGATGTGAGGGGGGCGGAGGGGCCATAAGAGCTTCCACCTTCACGTGGTTGGCCCTGTTTAGTAGAGAATAATTTATTGGAGCGATTTAATCTTGGAGCAAACCTCCCTCGATCCAGCGTAGCAACAAAAAAGTCACTGTTGACTTAGTTGCTACTCTTTTAGATCGTGGGAGGCTTGTTCCAAGTTCATGTGACTCCAATAAATTGTTCTTGAAACGAAGAGGAGCTTATTAAGGTATGTTTTGAAATTTTCAACATATGTTCTAACATTATCATAAGAATGCATCTTAGAGTAAAAAATACTACATCAATTACTTGTATTTATTGTATAGATAATGATGGATTTTGAGTGACTTGGCAATGTAGGTACAAATCCTCTTGCATCATGAGCAATATAACTTGTCAACCAGGGTCATGTCCAGGATATTTTTGCTTGTGTGCTTGACCAGGTTCATAATGTCACATTTTGTAAGTTCCTTTACAGTTCATAATTCAATATTAAGCTTGTTCATGATTATTATCTAGGTTTTTTGTATGTGTTTTTTCATCTATTTGATTGTAAGCAACTTTGTATGTTTCCTGTTGTTCACTATGATTTCTCCCATTACCACTCCCAGGATGAATCTGACTTTATTGTTACATAGGTTACTTTATTTTTACTATGATTTCTCCATTTACGATTTCATAGGTTACATCATGTAAAGTTGTCAATCTTAGGTTGGTGATGAGCTTTAGTTCTCCAGATTTGGGGCTTTTCTGATATTTTCTCCCTCATCTCATTCCTGCATCACCTCGTTGTTTGAGCATGCCAATTGTCTACCACTTGTACCAATTGGCACATGTCAATCTCTGAGTGGTGCCACATTTCACCTATTTCCAGTGAGAGTTTAGGGTTTCTCTAACATAGCTTCAGAAATCTGATTCAGTGCCTGCTTGAATATTGTCACATAATACTCATGGTTTGGATTGATGAGCATGTTCTGAATCGTTGGTTGATTCATAAGAACCACCCATATAGTCATCTTGAGATATTTCAGAAGGTTTCTCGGGTTTCCTTTTTCACCGTTTCTAGTGGGTGGGATGGTGTGGGGTGATCCATAAATATTGGTGCTCTTGTAGTAGGGAATTTGTTTTTGGGGATATAAAGGAGCATTTGATGTAGATATCCCATTGGATGCATTCATAGATAGGCACGAGAGGTCAAGAATTTAAATTAAAAATATGCAACCTCTAGCATGGCAACCTGAAGGCCGCGAGAGATACTGGTTAAAGATTGTTTTGTGCTGGCCTTAATATAGTTGTGATTTCTTTCTATTATCTTAAAGTATATATATAGTCCGGTCTCATTAAAATGAGGATTGTGGTTGTATTTCTCTTTGGTTGTTTCTCTCTTAATGCTCCAGAAGTTTCCAAAAGTTGTGATAGTTGTTTAGTTTGCCTGTTACAAATTAAAAGTGGTTTTTAGCAATGGGAGTCATGTTTTTTAAGGTTCATACTAATATAAAGATCTTGTAATTCTATATTCAGCATAAGAGAAGATGGCCTCTACTTTGGGTAGTATGACAACAATTGCCACATCTACCTCATTGGGTAACAATGGAAAGGGGAAGAAGTTAGGTGCAATGTTTGATAATTATGGTAGACAAGTGTCTTCTCTTTCAGTTTTTTCACCCATTTCCTTTAATCGCTCAAGAAGAAGAGGGACTCTGAGATTACGTGACAGAGAGAAGGTAGTTAATACAAGAGCTATGGAAAAGGAGTTGTACTTCAACAAGGATGGCTCAGTGACAAAAAAATTGTAGGTTAGAGAAAAAATTATGTTTAAAGGAAGGTCACCTGCACGTGAAACTTCACTGCGGTGGATCTTTCCTTGTCCACTTATATTCGATTTTAATGTGTTATTTTAATCTTTCATGGAGGGTTGTTTTGGCATATGGTATAGCATTCAATTTCACACTTACTGAAAGCATTGTCAATTTGTCTTGCAGGCAGTGTGAACAAACTTGCTGATCTTGTTGGAGTCACCCTTGGGGCGAAGGGTAAAATGTTGTCTTGGAGAGCAAGCATGGTTCTCCGAAAATAGTTAATGATGGTGTGACAGTAGCTAAGGAGGTAATTTGTAGATGTGTGCTCTGGTTTTATTTTTAACATTGTATTAGTTCCCCCTCTTAAATGTCTTAGATTTGGTAGGCATAATTTGAAAACTCAAAGGTGAAAGGAAACATATTTGTTACCTAGTGGTCTACTTGGCCTATGGACTAGCCACATTAGAGTAATGCATAAATCTTTTCACAACAATAAAAGGAAAGGGTTATGGCTGAGTCAAATTTTATTGTTATTGATAGTGTAATGAAATGTATCTCAATGCTATGGTTTTTGCCTTTTTATTGGTTGAATTAGAGGACCCAGTTGAAAATATTGGGGCCAAGTTGGTAAGGCAAGCTGCGGCAAAGACAAATGATTTAGCTGGGGATGGAACCACAACATCTGTTGTTCTTTCACATGTTGGAATATTGAAAAATTCTAGAACAATGAATGGAGAATAAATCTCCCTTCCTCTAACATAGAGAAAATAAAAATTTCTTTGACAGGAGACAGAGTTTCAATACTTTGAAAACAAACTTCTATTCCCTTCAATAACTCGAAAAAAAACTATTACACTTCTTCCTCACTAAGAGGGATTACAAAATTATGACTGCTACAAAACGCAGTGCATAAAACCAACTCACTGTCTGTTCAAAACAAACATACTCTGTCTCTAAAACACTCTGCTATGTTTTTCACTTTCACACTGTTGTGCATACACACTTAAAAAGTTACACTCGGTCTTTCACTTTTTACACACTGCTGTGTAATAAAAAATTTACGTACTGTCTATAAAAAAAACTACCAAGCTTTTTCGACCTTTTTATTTTTATATGTCGTAACATATAAAACATATTATAATAAACCCTCTTTTTTAAAAAATAAAATTAAAACTAAATTCTATGGCCCACCTTTCATTTCGCATATGATATATATATAACATATGTTTAAAACATATGTATATATTAAACTATCAAAACATTAAAGAACCCTTTTCGTCGGACTTCAAAAGTCTGAATAGATTGAATTTCAAACCAAATTCGCGTTCCAAAATGGGATGCTGACGTCTGCCTAATTTTAACTCGAATTCTCAATCCAATGTGCCCTATAAAAAATTCGAGTCCGGTTTTCAGGTTTTTAGATTCCCTTCAATTTCATGCGATCCAATATTAATGCTCCACGTGTCCTTTTGAATTTACAAAACTGTGGGGTAAATTTCTGTTTGTTTAATTTCTGGTTGGTGAATTGCGTTAATGTTGGTTATTGTGTTTAAATACAATCCTGTTCAGAAATATGGTTGCGGCCGTCTACAAAAAAAACTTGCAGGAATTTTAAATGCTGAATTAAATTTCTGGATGGCATGAAAACAACCTCCAAAAAAAATGTTGTTGTTGCATCCGTCCTTCTGCTGCAGCAGTTGAAGTTAAAATTCAGCAGCACAGGGTTTAATAAGTGAGGGTGTAAAGGTAAATTTTTGTCGATAGTACTGGATTAAGATTATCTATTAATTTTTGTAGGGTCTTATGGTGTTTGGTTTTTTAGTTTTGGGTTGGGTTTATTGAGTCTAAGATAGTTTTTGAGTGAAAAAATTGCTATCAGGTATTAAAAAATTTTGGTTCTTTTGTCAAAATTTATGAGCTTGTTAGGAAATACAAAACTGACAATGGTTGTATCTTAAATTTGTGGAAAATAATTTGAAATGAAACCTTTTTGTTTAGGTTGTTGTAGCAGGTGCAAACCCCATTCAAATTACTAGGGGCATTGACAAGACAATAAAGGCCGTTGTTTCGAAACTCAAAATTTTGTCAAAGGAGGTAAACGCTTGCCTTTTGAGTAGGCTGGTTTTCCTTTTTGCTGATGGTTTGGTGTATCTAATTGAATTAGTTGCCTAGGGTATTTTTGGTTGCAAACTCATTTTCATTTTTCATACAGTATTGGCCTTGTGGAATACATTTGATTGTGTGGTCTTGTTAGATCTACAACATTTGTAGTTGTTTAGTCTTATGACCGAGCTGCACTTTTATTATGGAAATAGTTGATGCAATATTGTCATTTAATCCTTACTGTAGGGTAGCATGTTGAGAATTTTCTTGTGAAACATTTGGTATTCAAAATGACACTTGATCCTATATAGCATCATGCACTTGACTTCAAAATTCATATTCAAAGTGTGCCAGACAATTCTTGCAAAATTTCAAATATTTATGTTGTTTTAAACCATTATCTTTTTCATGTATTGGATGTTGAAAATGTGAAAAAGACTTTGGTATGAAACCAACTAGTGAATAATTTCCAGCACAACAACCACTTCCAAGACATGATTTAGAATTAGAACAAATGTGCTTATGAAGCATAGAAAGATATCCTTGATGCATTGTCAATGTTTGGCTAGGGTTATTTTTGGAGAAAATAACTCCTTATTCCTAGAATAATGATCTTCAATACAAGTAAATGCCATAGAAGAGAGATCATCGTGTGACGCAACAAAACTGAAATTGGACCCCTAAGGAGAGCTGGTGTGTCTACAATCACTCTGTCAGCATTTTCCCTTGGTTTACCCCGTTCTTTTCCTCCAGCCTGAGTCTTAATTGACTTCTTCTTTCTTCGGGTTTATTTATCAAATTCATAGAATTTGATAAATAAATGCTATCCGCAATGGTTGGAATTTAATTTATATTCCTGAATTTATATTATCTCCAAGCCTTATAACCAATGTTTAACTTTCAACACTTTGTATTTATACTCCACGTTTCTTTTTAAATAAATAACTTGTAATGAACTTTTGGCTCTATATTTCACCACCTAGCCTTACAACAATCACGCTCCAGACTTATGCTACTTATCCGCCAATCGTTTAATTAAACAATTTCATTATACTCTGGGCCCACCTATATATATCAATAACAAATCAAACACTCATATCGTACCTGGCTATCCTCCGCACACCTTAGTTAATCTCCGGGCAAGTTCAACGTGCGACCACTGTCCGATGGCCCTTCTCCAAATCAACGACTCTTGGCAATTTAGCTCGGCTTCCAACGTTGGGCTTTAACGTGCGATGGCATGGGTTAAACGGTGGTTTTCCGGGGGTCACTTCGCCATGTGTCGCATTCCCTATGGAATCGCTTGCGAATAGGAAACACCGCCTACTCCGTAAAAGCGGTGCGATATGGGCAACCCGCTTTTGTGATTCCGCTCGTGGTTTTGGTACAAGACTTGACCACGGGTGCAAGTCTGGTTCCACTATCCTTTTGTTTGTTAACTCATGTCCAATCCTCGGGTCAGGTTTCGAAATCACAACAATTTTGTCTCTTTATTAAGCGGTATTTTTATATTTGAACAGTTTTCACGACCCCGGTTCTCTACACAGACCTCGCCTTCGGGTGGGGTGAGTTCACAAGGTTATCCAACAATTTACGATAATTCAAAGACAGAAGAATGGAATTATCAGTACCCAATCGCCTCACAGTTAAACAATTCTTCACAACTAGCAGTTTGAGATAATTCAATGGCAACTAAGCTTGGAAATCATTTAATTGGAAACAATTGTTCACACATAGAGGTTTATTGCAGAAATCCCCTCTCTACTCTCCTCTTCCCTCTCTACTTTTATTCATCTGAGGAATTACAATTTAGATACATAACATATGGCTCTTCGGTTCCTCTGAGAGGACCATTCTAGAAATCAAAAGTTCTAATTATAATAATTCAACTAACTAAAACTGTTCGACTCCTACAACTCTAACTAGTCGAAGTAATACAGTCAGCTGAGGTATTGACACCTAGTTGTTACAACTCAAATGTTTTTGAACCCTCCTAGCCACAACATGTGGACAAAACCTCCTACATTGTTGGCTAGTGCCTAATGCCCCTGCATCATTGTGTGACATAAACCTATTAACAAAAGTGAATTCCCTAAATTTCACCAAATATTTTCTTTGAATTCCTTGCTTTTAAAAGCCAATGATATCCCTTATTGTGTTAATGTTACATAAATTCCTTGTCCTAGTGCCTCACACTCTACTATGAATGTTTTACCAAAACTAGGTGCAACCGATGTTGGTGTAGAAGACATGGCATCCATTGAAAGAGAGAATGCCAAAGTAGCCTCATTATTCCATATAAATGATATTTTCTTCAAGAGATATGTGAGTGGACTTAAAATGCATGCATAATTCTTAACAAATGATCAATAATATCATGTAAGTCTAAAAAATATTCTAAGAACCTGATTTTCTTAGGAATAGGTCATTTTGTAATAGCTTGAATCTTTTGAGGCTCCAACTTCACTCCTTACTTTAAAACAATATGAACCAAATACTCGAATTCTTATTTCCCAAAAGAACATTTGGGTATTTTTACATAAAAATGATTGTTCTCAATAATTATTTATATAACTTTTCCACATGTTTAGTGTGGTATTCCCATGATTTATTATAAATATGTGTATTATCAAAGAAAACCAACACAAATTTTATAAGATGGGATCAAACAAAATTGTTCTTAAGTCGAGCCCGTCAGACTTCAAACGGCAATAAACCATAATTCAAACCAAATTCGCGTTCCAAAATATCCTACTGACGTCAGCCAATTTTGTGACGCGAAAACCAAATGAATTCCGCCCTAATCTTTTTCGGGTCCGAAGTTGGGCTGGCGTACGGAGGGAGAGTTGTGATGCGAATTTCTTATCAAATTCGCCCTAATATTTTTCGGGTCCAGATTTCCACTGCGCGATCGGCCCAAAAAAAGATCCGCTCCAATCAATTTCTGCCACGTGTCCTCAATAAAAACTTGCCCTGCTCTCAGCTGTGGGTGCAGTCAATGGCGTTTAAGGCGATGGGACATGGATATGGAAATTTCATATCAATCGCATTAACATTTAACGCTGTTCAATTAAGTTTTCACATCAAATATGCATTAATTAATTTTTAACATTGTTCAAGATCAGACCTCCACTCCTCTTAGCGATTCCGCACGCTCCAATATGATCTGGCCTTCGGCTCTCATTATTGATGATCAGAGATTAATTATGACGGGTGTCCTTTGATTGCATTGCAGTCGGGTCGAAAAAATGGCGTTTAGCTATGGTTTTTCAGACGAGCCGGTTGCTGGATTACACTGCCTGCTAACTGTGATGATAAGGAGAAGTGGCCAGCTGAACTACTGCCTAGACCTTGCTGCATATCTTCATTTCTCTCGGTTCTGTCTCTGTTTGTCTTCCTCTGTTTCTTGGAATTCTGCTTCTCCGTCTCCTCTTGTGCCCACTGCGCCTGAGATTGCACCCATGCCTCGCGTGCGTCATAGGATGCGTTGCCGCAGGGGGAGCACTAGAGGTCAACCCCTATGCACTCCCTCCAGCCCCTCAATAGAGTCGACTTCTGACCAGTCCAGTGATTATTATGCAGGTTGATATCCAAATACTAGGAGTGGGCAGGGTCAGGTTGTAGAATCTTGCCACGATATGGATTCCCCTTCTCCTCGCTTCCCCACCGCTAGTTCACCTTCTCCCACGACGTGCAGTATGCAATTTTCCTTTAATTTCTCTCTCAACCGCCTGCGAATCACGGCTTTAGTCACTGTGGTCTTCTGCGAGGAGGCCCAAACGGAGGAATAATGCACCTGTCCGGCGGGTCTGAGCTTGGAAAAAGCCAGCCAGCATTCGGGCCTTCAGGAGGGGAGTCATGGTGTGCATGTGGAGGTAGCACCTAGCGATCCTGGACCTTCCGAAGGATGGTGCCAAATCGTGAAGGAACCAGCAGAGGAGTAGTTTGGTTAATTTGTTTTTCTTGCTTAGCAGGCCCGCTTAATTGGGCTGCTTTTAGATTATTTTACTATGCTGGACCTTTGTAATATTTTTGAATTCTGTAAATTAAACGTTCAAGACTGGTTTCCCCGTATGAGGGTAGTCTTCTTAATTTTTTGATTTTTTGATGACAAATTTTCCATGAGTCTGGCCAGGCAATTTTTTTGACTTCGGTGTAATTTTATTCGCAATGTTAATAGATTAAATTTACTTAGAATTCTCACATGATTAGCGTTTTATGATTAGCGTTTTTCTTGATCTGTTCAAGGATTTTGGGTACTTTAATTTGTATTTGGAACAATGGACGTCGGTACTCTATTTGTTGCTTTACTGTTCTACATACTGCTATTTCACTTTCTTATAGATGCCTCGGGCATATTTGGATGCTTTCTCATATTGTCGATAATCTCCATGTGGACCGTTACTGGATTTTATATCATGTCCTTGTATGTGACATGGGGTATTTTTCTATCATTGTCTGGGGTGGGACTTCCACTTTTCTGGATGGATATTTGGGTTCCAATCTTCAGATGTGAAAATATAATGACTTCATGGACTGTTTTACTTCATATAATATATTCAAAACAACGTTTTTTCTCTTGTGAAAAAAAAATGATTAATGTTTATCACTCTGCCTTCAAAACTAGCGATGGTGGTTTATTGATATGGTCTGATGGTCTTTTTATATTTTGGACATATCACACTCCTCACATGATTAGCGTTTTTCTCTGTTCAAGGATTTTGGGTACTTTAATTTGTATTTAGAACAATGGACGTCAGTACTCTATATGTTGTTTTACTATTCTACATACTGCTATTTCACTTTCTTATAGATGCCTCGGGCATATTTGGATGCTTTCTCAGATTTGTCGATAATCTCCATGTGGACCGTTACTAGGTTTTATATCAAGTCCCTGTATGTGACATGGGGTATTTTTCTATCACTGTCTGGGGTGGGACTTCCACTTTTATGGATGGATATTTGGGTTCCAATCTTCGGATGTGAAAATGTAATGACTTCATGGACTGTTTTACTTCATATAATATATTCAAAACAACGTTTTTTCTCTTGTGAAAAAAAAATGATTAATGTTTATCACTCTGCCTTCAAAACTAGCGATGTTGTTCTATGTTGCTGGTTTATTGATATGGTCTGATGGTCTTTTTATATTTTGGACATATCACACTCCTCACATGATTAGCGTTTTTCTCTGTTCAAGGATTTTGGGTACTTTAATTTGTATTTGGAACAATGGACTTCGGTACTCTATTTGTTGCTTTACTATTCTACATACTGCTATTTCACTTTCTTATAGATGCCTCGAGCATATTTGGATGCTTTCTCGGATTGTCGATAATCTCCACGTGGACCGTTACTAGGTTTTATATCAAGTCCCTGTATGTGACATGGGGTATTTTTCTATCACTGTCTGGGGTGGGACTTCCACTTTTCTGGATGGATATTTGGGTTCCAATATTTAGATGTGAAAATGTAATGACTTCATGGACTGTTTTACTTCATATAATATATTCAAAACAACATTTTTTCTCTTGTGAAAAAAAAATGATTAATGTTTATCACTCTGCCTTCAAAACTAGCGATGCTGGTCTATGTTGCTGGTTTATTGATATGGTCTGATGGTCTTTTTATATTTGGACATATCACACTCCTCACATGATTAGCGTTTTTCTCTGTTCAAGGATTTTGGGTACTTTAATTTGTATTTGGAACAATGGACGTCGATACTCTATCTGTTGTTTTACTATTCTACATACTGCTATTTCACTTTCTTATAGATGCCTCGGGCATATTTGGATGCTTTCTCAGATTGTCGATAATCTCCATGTGGACCGTTACTGGGTTTTATATCAAGTCGCTGTATGTGACATGGGGTATTTTTCTATCATTGTCTGGGATGGGACTTCCACTTTTCTGGATGGATATTTGGGTTCCAATCTTCAGATGTGAAAATGTAATGACTTCATGGACTGTTTTACTTCATATAATATATTCAAAACAACGTTTTTTCTCTTGTGAAAAAAAATGATTAATGTTTATCACTCTTCCTTCAAAACTAGCGATGATGGTCTATGTTGCTGGTTTATTGATATGGTCTGATGGTATTTTTATATTTTGGACATATCACACTCCTCACATGATTAGCGTTTTTCTCTATTGCAGGATTTTGGGTACTTTAATTTGTATTTGGAACAATGGACGTCGGTACTCTATCTGTTTCTTTACTATTCTACATACTGCTATTTCACTTTCTTATATATGCCTCGGGCATATTTGGATGCTTTCTCAGATTTGTCGATAATCTCCATGTGGACCGTTACTGGGTTTTATATCATGTCCCTGTATGTGACATGGGGCATTTTTCTATCATTGTCTGGGGTGGGACTTCCACTTTTCTGGATGGATATTTGGGTTCCAATATTCATATGTGAAAATGTAATGACTTCAAGGATTGTTTTCCTTCATATAATATATTCAAAACAACGTTTTTACTCTTTTAAAGTTTCAGTTTTTTTTTTTTGAATTGAACCAACCGTCGGTATACCGACGCCTTGTAAGCATCGGAATTGTGACAACTCAGACACGTCAGAAGAGCGACAGTATAAAAACGTCGGACCACATTTCGTCGGAATTGCGACAGTTTACAAATGTCGGAAGAGCGACGTTCAAAACGTCGAATCACATTTTGTCGGAAATGCGACAGCTTACAAACGTCAGAAGAGCGACGTCCAAAACGTTGGACCACATTGCGTCGGAATTGCTACCATTTACAGACGTCAGAAGAGCGACGTTCAAAATGTCGAACCACATTTCGTCAGAAGTGTGACAGTTTACAAACGTCGGAAGCGCGACGGTTGGTGAGACGTCAGAAGAGTGACACTTGTTCGGAAGTGACATAAGAAGTGTCGATAGTGTGACACTTTTTAAGTGAGTCAGAACTGCGACGGCATGAAAAACCACATTTTGTCCGCCCTCAAACTGTCGCTCTTGCGATGACTATGTGTCGAAATAGCGACGAATTGGCTGTCGGAATTTCCGCCAAATTTTCTAGTGTGGGGTAGCAGTACTATGAGTTTTGGGATTGAATCATGTTTTTCTAAAAGTTGTAGATTTTCTTCTCCTAAGCCAAATGATGATTGCATTTGCCTTGGCAGAGTCCATGTTGGGCCTATCACTCTCTATCAGAAACGAAATCCTTCCCATGCTTCCCACTTTCACCAATCCTCCTCCTTTTCTATTTCTCTTATTATTCTTCGCAATGTAATAGATATAGGATGGAGGAAGAAGCTTCGAAACAAGAACAAGAAGAATCAGAAGCCCTTTGTTTCTTCTTACCACAGTTTGGGTAGAAAATCTTATTGAGAAACTCTCTCAGGGACTAAGGGAAAATCCACGTTGTGATTTGGGAAGGATGGCGTCTGTAGTAGGTTTATAACACGCCCATGATTATACTGACTCTACCATAGTTTTCCTTCTATCTCTCATCGTAGATTGCGATAATTCAATGGAAAAATAGCAAATTGAGTAAAACCAGCAACAAAAATTCAAACCCACAGATCCCTTTGTTCCATGGGAGTCTTCAAGTAAGTCACAAAAAGAAATTTATTGTTTCCCCAACGTGGGCTGCATGCAAACACAGCATGGACCTGTGCCATGTTTCCTCAACTTTCCCCCAATGTGGGTTGCATGCAATCATAGCATGGAACTCCACCAGCATTGGGACTAGTATTTCTCATCCTTATGCTACATGCCACTACTTGAATAGCAATACACAACAAGGCATGCATATATGTTTATTGCTAAAAAAATCATAAAACTTGTTATTAATTTAAACTGCCACCTCATGTGCTTAGGTGACTTGTGCTTTCTATATTTTCCAACCAAATTCTACGCTAACATATTTTAACACACGTTTGTTACATATTACATCAGTGAGGAACACATACATTGCATATTTGGTAAAGGTAGATGACGTGATGTTAAAGTCCCTGGAACCTTAACATACATATACATGTAGAACACAGCAAAAAACAACTTTGGTTGTATAATAAAAAATTCCTTTTAAGTTGGCGATATCAAAGGACCAAACATGTTTACAATAGTTGTCTTTAGTGAATTTCTTTTAATCAATATGCCAAGGACTAAGTTTCTTCCATGGAGATCATTGCACCACTACCTCTTGTTCTATTGGAAAGGATTTGTAGCTCCACAACCATTCTTGTTTTAATTTCAAATATCTTTTATATAAGTTGAAGTGTTATTTTTGACTTGCTATACTAATAAGGCACTATCATAATTTTTTTATAGCGAGAAAAGCGAGTGTTATAGGCATATTTTTAATTTCTTGATTAAGTAGCAATTGTATACACTATGTTATTGGACTTTGTTTTATGAAAATTTTATATGATGTTGGTGGTTTCTCCATAGCGTAATTGTGTGGTTATCGAGGTGGTTCCATCTATCTTATGCTTCACATGACGGAGGCCACATGGTCTGGAAACTTTGAGGCAACCCATCCCTGGTCATGTGGGAAAAAATGTGGATGGTGTAGATTTAATTTTTTAATCTGAAATGAAGTACTTATTAACAGATAGTTAGAGTAACTACTCTCCTCTCTTTCCTCCATCATTTGGACACCAGGTTCCTGAGAGCAAAGCTAGACAAATCTAAGGAATTGAGATTATAACCAAAGCTTTTCTCTCAGCATGAACATGCTACTATGGTAAATTTATGTCAAAAATGAAGTTTCTTCTCTGATTTCTATGCCTATGAATACCAACAATGACAGGATAGGATCCTCTTTCATTCAAGGTTATAATTAAAATTCTTGTTCCTTTGGTTATTTTCTTGCATCATTTGTTTTTATTATTATCAAACAACTTCTTCTCAGGTGACTAATCTCCTTGCTCGATTGACTTACAAGGCCCAAATATAACTAATTTACTCTCTAGTTCTTTGATTTTGTAGGTTTTCTCTTTCCTTCTCTCTATTGCAACACTCATATACAAAGCTTCATGCCTACAAGTCCACTCCCTCTCAAAATTTAAGGTATATATATTTATTTTTCTCAAATAGTGTTAGGCTTATTGTTAGCCTTTAGTATTTCTTTTTCATTATTCGATGAAGTTTCTTCTTTTTCCAAAAAAAGGGTTAGTATTTCTTATTCATTATTTGATGAAGTTTCTTCTTTTTCCAAAAAGGCTTATTAAGTAAACCCCTTGTTTTGTTGTGATAGGAGCGAGGATTCTATCATGTCTATTTCTCAATAACCTCGAGTTCATACCCTGTAATATTTTCCATAAAACTATTTTTGGAATTCTTTTTTTTTTCTGAGTTATTATTAAGCCTAGAGGTCCATTGAACCCAAAGGCTTATTCTATAATTTAGTATGAGGGACATCTGTAAGTATTTCATGTTCTCAAAAAAAAAAAAAAAAAAAAAATCTATTAACAAAACAATTAGCACAATTGTTGATATTTCACTTTCACTCTTCAAGAAATAAATACAATATTTCGATGTCTCTCTTAAATAGTATAATTACATAGATAAAACATCCAATATGCATTATGAATGAAATATTTTAACATGAATTAATATAAAATGGCTCAATACACATGTTATGTAATCTTTATAATATTCAAAAATGTAATTTAAATAGCAAAAAATTACACATTGTTTTTTTCACTCTAAAATAATTTTGCAATAAATTTGATCCCTCTAAACTCATAGTAAATCCGTGCTTTAGATAAATTTATGTTGGTTTCTAATAACAATGATGTTGCAGTTTTATTCTATTCTGACATTGCGAAGCTCAATCGAAATGAAATTTATCATAGGTTTTCTTCTTTTACCCACCAATATCTTCCAAGTATTTAATTTCTTGCACAATGACACTATCGCAAGTTCTATTTCGGAAGATTACATCGATTGGCTAAGCTTAACCCTCTATCATGTTTAGAAATAGCCAACTTGGTATGGGCGGGGAAAATGAAGAATGAGGCCTTGGTAGTGAAAAACATTTATTTCAATATTAACCTATTTGTCATTCTTTATTTCACCTCTTTTAGGTGTGAGAAATTTTGGCATAGGAAAATTCCAACTAAAATTCTTCTTTTTGGATGGCTGGTATGGAAGAGAAAGATTCTAATGTGGGATGGTCTCATTAGGAGGGGACTATATGGTCCAGGTAGGTGTGTTTTCTTCCTACACAGTGATGAAACGATGGATCATTTATTTTTTACATGTCCCAGGGTTGCTCATATCTGGAACTTGTTTGGTAAGTTTCATCTCAAGCCATCATGGTCCCTAGTGAACCTCATGGATGCGGCTCTTAGATGGGATCAAGTGAAGGGACAATTTCAATCATTGACTTTCTTTTTCATTTGGGAAATATGGATTTCCAGGAACCTGTCCATATTTGAAGGAAAACCTATTATCATTCCTCACATCTATAATGCTATGATGACATGGATCAATGTTAAGGAGCCTGCTAAGGATTTGATATGTGACGGGTCTAGAAGGATTCGGCCCCACCACATCTCCCTTTCAGAAATTTTATTTGATGGAGCATGTCTGGATGGGGTGATGGGATGTGGTGCTTGGGTCAAGTTATCTCAATTAGAAAGGATCCATATTTTATGGAATGGGGGTTTGGGAACAAACAACTTGGCGGAATTGATGGCTCTTTGGTGCGGTTTACTGGCTACGTGCAATTTGGGTTTGGATCGGACCTACTTCTATGGAGACTCCAAAATTATTATTGATGCCATCTTGGGACATTCATCCCTATCCTCTCTGAGATCTCATGGGTGGTTCAAGAGAAAAAAATATTTATGGACAGATGAATTTCCCTCCTCTGCAACACATTTATAGGGAAAACAATACCAGGGCTGATGGTTTATCGAAAAAAGGTATAGGTATGGTATATGGTATAACGCAGGTGACTCACTATAAAGATAAAAAGCTCATATGGGCCAATAACATCCTTATTCCATGAAATATCTTGCTCATATCTGAAACCTATTCGGTAAGTTTCATCTCAAGCCATCATGGTCCCTGGTGAACCTCATGGATGTGACTCTTAGATGGGATCAAGTGAAGGGACAATTTCAATCATTTCCTTTTTTTTCATTTGGGAAATATGGCTTTCCAGGAACCTGTCCATATTTGAAGGAAAACATATTATCATTCCTCACATCTATAATGCTATTATGATATGGATCAATGTCAGTGAGCCTGCTAATGATTCGATATGTGATGGGTCTAGAAGGATTCGACCCCACCCCATCTCCCTTCTCACAATTTTATTTGATGGAGCATGTCTAGATGGGATGATGGGATGTGGTGCTTGGGTCAAGTTATCTCAATCAGAAAGAATCCATATTTGCTGGAATGGGTGTTTGGGCATAAACAACTTGGCGGAATTGATGGCTCTTTGGTGTGGTTTACTAGTTGCGCGCAATTTGGGTTTGGATTGGGCCTACATCTATGGAGACTCCAAAATTATTATTGATGCCATCTTGGGACATTCATCCCTATCCTCTCTGATATCTCATGGGTGGTTCAGGAGAACAAAATATTTGTGGAAAAAGATGGATTTTCCTCCTCTGCAACATATTTATAGGGAAAACAATACCAGCGCTGATGGTTTATCCAAAAAAGGTATAGGTATGGTATATGATATAATGTAGGTGACTCACTATAAAGACAAAAAGCTCATATGGGCCAATAAAATCCCCATTCCATGAAATATCTGCGTTTTCGGTCTAATGGAAAATACTTCAAGCGAGCCTATTTTTTTTTTTTCCTCTGTAGCAAGCGAGCCTATTTTATTTGATGACAGATTTTGCAAAGGGGCCTCATCAACAAGCGAGCCGGTTTTCAACCTTATGTTTCCGGGGGAACTTCCCTCTCTGCTGCTTTCGGTCTATTTTTCTATATGAATCTTTGTGCTCAGATAAACATCACTTTCAACTATAAAGTGATGTATAAGGATTTTCTACTCTTGACCTTCATGTCTTTTTATCTCTTCATGGCTACATAATTGGTTTTATTTCTTATAATTTTGATGAGAATATGTAGCTAGGCTTTATTTTGTCTAATTGTGATGGGAATATGATGTTGGATATTATACATATCTTCTCATATTGGCCAATGATGAACTATATTTGAGAAATGCTTTTCACAACACTTCTCTGCGCTATATGATGTATTGTTTGTATATTTCAATACAAAAAAAGCATTTTTTTATTTCTTAAAAAAAGCAATAGCCAAATTGAATAATTTTTGTGAAGTATTCCATGTAGCCATAACGATTACTACCATTAGTTTTTTTTCATATTTTCATATAAGAATAGGGTTAAGCTTGAAGAGATGATTCAAACTCATTTATTAGCGATTTCTTTTAAACCATGTAGTATGTCTTTCGGGAAAACATATTAAAGACATATTAAATTTATAGAATTGGAAACTCTAAATATTAAATTTATGTTCTAATTGGCTTTCTCTCATAAATATGAATTTATTAAAATTATCTCTTAAACATTGTAGTATTTCTTTCGATTTGGTATTTGGTGCGTCAATAAGGAAAAAATATTAATTTGGATTGGGAATACAATAAAGATTTTTTTCTTTAGAATGATTTGAAAATATTATTTCCTTCTTTACATTTATACATAGGTGTGTTGAAAATTATTTATGATGATTTTTACAAACATATTATGTGGTTGTGTGAGAAAATTATTTATGATGTTTTTTACAAGAATATCATGTGGTTGTGTGAGTAAGACTCTTGTGATTGTTAAATAGACCTGCATGCATTCCACATTTTATTTCTACATAGCCATTGTTAAATAGACCTGTATGCATTTTTTTGGGGGGCCAACTTATATGCATGTTAACTTTGTCTCCATCTTCTATTCATACTTTATTTATATATTATTTTTACTATTTTTTTTAGGATTAATATAATCTATTATTGCTTTATGGTAATTTTCTATGTTATGCATGTAGATGTTTTTAGATTTCTTAGCTTATTAATCATAAAATAATTAGAACCATAATTCATTCATATACAATAAATTCACCCACATACTAGTTGAAGCAGCCGTCTAGTTAAATGAATCCCAAAGTATTGTAACAATCCTGGAGAAGCTTTGCTTTCACCGTTGCTGCACACCGTTTGCAGTGGGAAGAACCTAAATCTCCCTTGCACTGGATGAGCCCATAAACTGTACTATTGTTGTTTTGCCCCTCATCAACTCTAGACGTATTGAATCCGGTGGAAGAAACATTCGCAACCAATGAGTCCAAAACGTGGTTCAGATTACACTGGAAGGCGCTGCCTTTGCTAAATTCATTTTTGTTGCTATTCCCACAGCCACGCCAAGGCTCATGAGTATAATCGTCAATCTTACCAGCCACTAAGAAGTGCGGAAGTGTCCATACACTGACGATCAGTAACATACTGTTGATTAATTGCTTAATCTTCATCGCCATCTCGTCTTTTTAATTTCATGAATGGAGGGTCATCGTTGTAGATTCCAATTTATAACTTTAAGGTATAAGGTTTGAGGTGTATTTGTGGTATGCTTTCTAACTTCGGTAAAATGATTTTGGTTAAATTATTTTTGAGTGGGTTTCATGGTTTTTTTTTTATGAGGGGTAGAGTATGTATGTCTTAATAGCTATGCCAAGGTGATTCTATTAGTGAGTTTCTTGTCCCACAAACAAAAAATCTCATACACCAATTTATTTACTAGATTAACAATAACTTTAAAATTGAATAATAATAATAATACTTTTATTTTAAATATATATTTTAATTAAATTACATTTATTTTATTACAATGTCCTTTTAAATTTAAAAAAAATAATTTTAATAAGAAATTCTCAACCTAGAAAAATGTCTATGAACTTATAAATATATACTACATTTTAAATTTGACCGAAAAAACCTAGCAGGCTTTGAATAGTTAGAATATGGTGAGTCAGCTCCAGGTCGTCGCATGCGGTTTCTGGGATTTGCAGTGGAAGGGACTGAGAACGGTTTTTTGAGTTTAAATATTGACTTATTAGGTTGAAATAACTAGGTCAAGTAATTAAACAGTAATTTAAATATTTAAATGGTAGATATAACATTTTTGAAATTGGAAATTTTCCTTCATCAAGGCATGAATGTTTTCATAGTTAAATACATAAATACATAATGTAGTTGAAAATTTTTATATAATTTTTATATAATGACTTACAATTAACATGGCAGGTTAGAATTTTGATATAATTTATTATTTTAATTTTAATTTCCACATTTTTAATACCTTATAATTTAGTGATATAAAATAAAATCTTATTATCTTTTTATAAAGAAAACGAAATCAACTGTATTAAGGATATTGTAAAGTTTTTTACTATTTTAAAATTATTTTTGATAGAGCTATTACATAAATATCTCTAGGTTGTGACAAATGTCTTGTTATGACAATATATAGATTACAAAATAAAAGCTTTGTATAGAAAATAGACCATACTTGTCTAACATGGAAAAATGTAAAATGAAATTAAAAAGCATAAACATAAAATTATAAGAATTTTGTACTATCATCCTTTCTCAAAAGAAGTTGTAGAAGCAGGATTATGTTTGTTTAGTCCTAGTGAGTTTGTATCCCATAATAAAGATGCATCTTTATACACACTAAATGAAGGTCTAAGTTGACTAAACAAGAGCACAAATGCTTCGGGACTCGTTGGATATTGTTGAGATGGACATTGATTTCATTACGGTCTTCTTGCTTCTCCTGGATGACATGGCCCAATATTGCTTCCATCTTCCAATAAAAAGTGGCAGTGTGGATGTATTGATTCTGACAACCCCTGGTATATGTAGGGTTGAAGCCTAATCAACAACATCGACATGAATCTCATACTCAAAGTTGATATTGCTATCAATATTTTCCCGAGCTCGAGTGACTGGATTTCATCCTAAATTTATTTTGTGGGGTGGGTGGATGCATGGTAGAGATAAGAAATAGATTGAGCATGAGTGTAATATCCCTAGTGAAAATTTCATGTAATAAAGTTAAAATCATAACCACGGTTTTTGGGACACGTATTTCAAGTTGAATGTTGGGAAAAACATCCTATTGTGGGTGTTCATAAGGTTTAGGTTGATTGTGAGGAGGAAAATGAAGAAAAATAATGGAAAATGAAGAAAATAGAGGCATCATCTATAAAAAGGCTTCTGAGGATCATTTGGTACCTTTTTTTAGTTCATTTTGGAGCTCTCTCATTATTCTCTCTCTCTGTCTCATACTCTTGGATACTTAGATTTTTCTTAGAGTTCTCTTAGAAAGTGTGGCATACTTGGTGATTTGGAGCAAGAAGGCAAAGGAAAAAGAAGGAAAGCGCAAGAGGACATCGGGATCAACAATTACAACAGATTTATTATAGGTGTTGAGTTGCATGTATGTTTCCTCACTATTTTTTACATACATGGTGTATGCATGTGGTTTCTTGGTCATGATTTGTCATTGGCATGGATAATTGCCTGGATTGACAGTGGATTTGCTTAGCCTTGCCATTTCTTAGATAGTCATGGTGTTGTCGATCCGCTTTCAATGTTTTGTTTTTCCTGGTTGGTTCTTATATTCCTTTAGTTGTGTGATCTGAAAGGAGTGTATTAGTTTGTTGTGCTAAGTGTCCTTTCGGTAATAAAAACATGTGTAATTTGTCTCCATTTGTTTGCTTAAGGAATGATTATTTTAACCATGAAACATAGATGAATTTGTAGGTTTTAAGCATGAAAATAAGCCTAAATAGTAGTGTACAATAGTGTATAATAGAGAAATAACATCACACATAAGTTTTACACAACAGGCATGATGAAGTACTTCACCCCTTATGGGCTACATCTGCTGCTCCAGCAACCAATGGCATGCCCCTCTTTGTCATCATTCTCAAAATTGCAAATACATGTGTTTAAAAGCCTCTAATGACTATTTTCTCTGAACCATTGGCTCCAGAATGCTCAAATTAGTCTAGGTAGACTCTTATTTCACCCAAATTGGTCGAAAATTGACCTCCCAAAGCTTTTTTCCAATATCAGCTAGAAAACCTCAACTAGGTGTGGAGAACTGTAGTTAACTGCAGTTAGTTTGGCAAACATCCATAAAATTTAGCCAGCGCTAAAGCCTCCACCAGTATAAACCATTTGCATTGAAGTCTGGTGGTTAGGGTGGGGTGGTCACAAGTTGACCCCCCACCTTGAACCTCGTGATTATGGTTTTAAAATTCCGCATAACAATGGAGCAAAACCGCGCTTCGAGATAGAGCTCCAAAACCGCTTTCTGAAACTATCGCATGACATGCCACCTAACTGCACATGTGACAGCGCTTTCCATGGGCAGTTGTGGTAACAAACTGTCGCATGTAATATTTATTAAACCGCGCATGTGAACATTTTTAAAGCCGCCAGAGTATGGTTTGGAATTACCGCTAGTCAATTTTTATGTCACGGTTTAAATTTCATATGTGACAACATAAAATGGGGCTGCGAGCAGGTTAGGACCGTTGGCAGTCCACCCCCAACGCTGAACCTTTGCAAACTTTAAATGTGTTTCGTGCCCTATAGCTGTAAGAACTAATCCATAGGTGACTTGGTCAGAGTGGTTGCGGGCGCTATGGAGGTCACGGGGTAGAAACTGCCCCGCCCCCCAACTCCAACCAAAATTTTGGCCAATGATCCTGGGGACACATGGCAACCTCTAGGCTTGCCATGTGTCACCCATCCAATGGTGCACAATAAAACTTTGTACAAACCAAATTTTTGACCATGAATGCGCCATGTGGCAAAATATGATTGGATTTGAGAGGAGTATTCCTAGAATATGCCACCCATGCTGACTATACCTACATGCTAAATGGGCATCCCAATCACTCCTATCATAAAAATTTAGTTGTTTAGGAAAATGATCAGAACGCAATATCATCCTCATACAACATCAGTTTTTCGAACCATTCATGGTGCTGTAATAACAACGACAAGACCTATCCGATCACTCAATCTCAGTACAGTTTCAGGCATTTTCAATTTTGAGCAAAATACATGATCTCTTGATCACACCTCCCCATTGGGAAGCTTTTGGACCCCAAAAGACTTTAATTACATGTTTAGAAGATTAGGGTACAACTCCCTCACCTTTTCAACCTCCATCCACCTTGCCTTATGTGGTTTGCTACCCTTGAGCCCAATTCGAAGATTATCGACACTTCCCCTCTTAGAAGTATGTGTCCTCCTATCAAGGATGGTATCCTCCTTGAGCTCATCCAGAAATTCTGGCAATAAATATTTTATAGACGGCAACTGAATATTAATCCCTTAATCATCAATCAAAGGAGGCTCATGCAAACATAAATTTTCCACATTGACAATGGAATACATTTGCATATATGAAGGCAAGTCAAGTTGAAATGCATCATTACCAACTTGTTTGATGATCTTCAATGGACCATAGTGAATGGGCTTGAGATTTTTACCTTCTCCTTGCATCGTTTCTTTGCTTATGTGCAACCATAGCTCATCTCCTTCTTGAAAATTGTGATCAACTCTATGTTTTTCATGCTTCTCCTTGTGTTTTCTTTGACTCTTCTCAAATTTTTCTTGAACTTGTTGATGAATAATATGAATTTTCTCAATGAACTTTTGATCCTTGTCAATATCACAGTACCCATTAATTGCAACATCCTTCTCAAAGATGAATTCTAATGGCAATTTCGGCAAATATGCAAAGCAGGCTTCAAAAGGTGAAGTATTGGTAGAAGAGTGCATGACTCGGTTATAAGCGTGTTGAATGTAATGTAGTTGTTCATCCCACAACTTAGATTTTTCTGCAATATCCACTCAATAGATGCACAACGTTTATGTTCACCACCTCGGTTTGGCCATAAGTTTATGGAAGAAAAGCAGTACTCTTTTTCAACTTTGTGTCCATCATCTTCCAAAGATCTGACCAAAAATTCCCAATGAACCTGGAATCCCTGTCACTAACAATAGAAGTTGGTAATCCATAACGAACCCATACATGTTGAAAATAAAGTTTGGTAGTTTGTTCAGCAGTAATGGTTTTCTTACATGGCATAATTATACACATTTATTGAATCTATCCACAACTACATAAAGATAATCATGTTGTTTTATTGACATAGGTAGACCTCCAACAAAGTCCATGGAGACACTCTCCGATGGCCTTGATCGTACTGGTAGTAGCGTGTAAAACCCAAGCTTCCTATTGCTAGGCTTTCTTGTTGCACACATAGAAAAACCTCTTGTAAAATATCACACATTATCTATCATGCGAGGCCAATAGAAATACCTCTATAGATGCACCACTGTTTTACTTACCCCAAAGTGTTTAGCAATAAGAGACAGATGAGCCTCCCTCATGACACTAAGCCTCTCTCCTTATGGTATACACAGCTTGCTGAAATGAAACAAAAAATTGTTATGCATGTGATAATCATTTTCCTCAAATTGATTCCCTTCACTCAAACTAGCATACACATCTTGAAAATGAGCATCACATGCATAATGTTCTATGTAACTCTCATGTAAAATAGAATCATTTTTAAGTAAAGTAGAAGCACTTATAATTGGCCTTGAAACATATCTACAACTTTATTGAAAATACCTTTCTTGTACCTTATAACCAAGTGAAATTGTTGAAGAAATCCCATCCACCTGAAATGTCATGGTTGTAGCAATTTTGTTTGCGACTGCAAGTACTGTAATGGTTGGTAATCTGTATGTATAATTTTCTCTTTACCCATCAAGTAATTTTTCCACTTCTTCACGCTTTGTATCAATGCATACAACTCTTTTTCATATGTAGGATAATTATTTATAGCACCATTGAATGTTTCAGAATGAAAATTGATAGGCTTACCATGCTACAAAAGTAATGCGCCCATGGCATAATCACTAGCATCAATTTCTATCTCAAATGGTTGTCTCAAATTCGGTAATGCAAGGATTGGAGCTAAACTGATCTTGTATTTTAAAGATTCAAAAGCTTGTTGTTGTTTTCGTCCCCATTGGAAGCCTTCCTTCACGCTTTTCAGTTCATGCATAGGAGCTGCTATGGTAGAAAAGTTAGCAATAAACTTTCTCCAATCCTGGGCTGCGCCTAAGAAACTTGTTACCTCAGTTACTGTTTTGGGAGTGGGCCAATTCACAATAGCTTCCACTTTAGAAGGATCAATTCTCAACTCGCCTCCTCCTAAAATGTCTCCCAAATAAACTAGAGAAGTCTTTTCGAACTCACACTATGACATCTTAATAAATCAATGCTCTTTCTTCAAAACATCAAGCACCGTTTTCACCTGTTGCTCTTGTTTTGCTGAAAATGAGTATATAATCTAAATACACAATCACAAAGTCATCAAGAAATGGATGCAAAAAATTATCCATAACACGCATGAAAATCGCCGGTGCATTACACGAACCAAACAACATAACCAACCACTCAAAGAGTCCTTGCTTAGTTTTGAATGAAGTATTCCATATATCACTTTCTGCAATTCTTACTTGATGATATCCACTTCATAAATCTAACTTAGTGAAAGAATTTTCTTCTTTTAGCTGATCTAGCAAATCATCTATCCTTGGGAGTGGGTATGAATTCTTTATCGTTATCTTGTTCAAAGCTCTGAAGTCTACATACATGCGCCAAGTCCCATCTTTCTTTGGAATCAAGACTATGGGTGAACCACATGGTGAAGTGCTTGGCGTTATGAGTTCCTTGTCCAACATGTCCTTCATTTTCCTCTTTATTTCATCATTTTCAATTATTCACATTTAATACATGGTGATGTTTGGAAGAGGAAAATCTTGTTGCAACTGAATCTCATGTAGAATCTCACTTTTCAGAGGCAATCTTGTTGGCTCCTAAAACATCTCATGATGTGCATCAACTACATCATATAAATATGATTTCAACTTAGGATCAAAATCTTCAAATGATTCATGATTAACATTAGGCTTAATCATTAGAAGAACAAAATTCTTCCTTGAATTCACCAGCCTCTTTACCTGTCCAGCATTTACCATTGCAATATTTGTCTTCTTGTGATGTGCTCTAACAATGTACTGCTTTCCATATTTTAATAAATGGTATTTGTTCTCATGGCGATGGAAGATCGTTTTCTTGTCATACAAGTAAGGAATGTCCAACATAATACCTGTAATATCAATCAGAACCACATCTAATTAAATTGTGTCAACAAATTGTGCAGTTATTGCAAGGCGCAATATGCACTTCTTTGAAACCTGTAAATTTGCATTCTTACAAATCTACCCAAGTGGATATGGTTTTGGATGTGGAATGGTCTCAAGATTAAGTTTCTTGATCAAGTCTTTAGATATTAAGTTTTCTTGTGACCCACTATCAAACAATGTCTCAATATTGGTACTTTTGATATGACCCTCACATGAAATAGTTCAATTCTCTCTTCTTCATTTGGAGCTTGTATGTGATAGTTTGATGTACTAGTACTTGGTTTTGTTCCAATTTCTTTCCACTTCATGTTCTTCAATCCCATGGCTGTAATTTTAGATTCATCACCTGAATCCTCTCCTAAGTCATGTTGAGTTGTAGTTGCAGTTTTCTGCTTCCCTTTGTTATTTTTATACTTGGGTCTCTTTTTAGGATGTAGTTTCCAACAATTTTTCTCTTCATGGCCTTCCCTCCCTCTTTATTTATAGATGTATTCTTTTTTCCCTTAGCTTTTGAGGTATTCTCTTTCTTTTTCCCTTTAAAAGGTTTCTTCATACTCTCATGAGTAATTTTTTTCCCTCTAGCTTCTAGATGTGTGGCCTAAACACATACGTCATCTAGACTTGTAGGGTTAAAAATGAGAATAGTATGTTTTAGGTAGTTGTGTAAGCCTCCCATGTACTTGAGAAAAGTATATTTTCTTTGCAAATCTACCCCTAATAAGAGAGCTCTTCTCCTAAATTCTTGGGAGTATTCTTTCACATTCTGTCCTTTCAATTGTCTAAAATTTTGTGAGTTCATTATGGGTTTCTGCATGTGAGCTAATGGATAAAACTATTTTTTTATTGTAGTTAGGAAATTAGTCCATGATAGAATAATCTTACCATGTTTCTTGATCTCCTCCTTTGTCTTGGCTTCCTACCAAACAAGTGTTGCACCTTCCATTCTCAATGAAGCTAGTTGGATTTTGGTATCATAATCATGAAGGTTCTGAGTTCTCGAATAGACCTCCTATTGCCTAATCCAATTATCAAGATTTTATACACTGAATTCACCATTAAAAATTGGCAATTCAAACTTAACATCAAGTTTTAGAAAAGTAATTTTCCCAATGTTCCTTGACTTGTGTGGTTGATGTTCTGAAGATGAAGTAGAGGATGACGAGGACGAAGATGAGGGTGATGATGGTGACCTTCCACTGTCTCCATTTCCTCCATTTCCCTTATTTAATTTATCTTCATCATTGTGACCTTCTGATGATCCCTGAACTTCCTTGTGAATTTTGGATCCTTCTCCTTCTAGTCTCTCATTCATTTCTTAATAAAGGACTCACCATTTCAGTCATGTCAAGGAATGCTTCCTGCACACTCTTCCTTCTTCTTTGGGCTCCACCTCTTCATGGATTTATCCTTCTCCTGGAGGCATTCTTAATGATAATTCTGATTCTTTTGTAGGTGAACTAGGTGGTGGAGAATGTGGCTATCTTGCTCTCCCTTTTTGTGGCTCCCTTTCAGAACCTGTTGCTTCCACCAATTTTCCTAGTAAGCATGTAAACCTTTATCAAGCTTGAGCCTAGTAAGCATGTAAACCCTTTCAAACAATTAAACAAATATTGCGCACAACAACACCAGAGAATAAAATATATCTCTTATACCAACCTAATCTAGAAGGGGTGTATTAGTTTGTTGTGCTAAGTGTCATTTCAGTAATAAAAACATGTACAATTTGTCTCCATTTTTTTTCTTAAGCAATGAGTATTTTAACCATGAAACATAGATGAATTTGTGGGTTTTAAGTAGGAAAATAACCCTAAATAACATTGTACATCAGTTTATAATAGAGAAATAACATCACACATAAGTTTTACAGAGCAGGCATGATGAAGCATTTCACCCTTCCTAGGCTACATCTGCTGGTCCAGCTCCCAATGGCACAGCCCTCTTTGTCATTATTCTCAAAATTGCAAATACATGTGTTTACAAGCCTCTAATGGCTATTTTATTTGCACCGGTGGCTCCAAAATTCTCAAATTTGTCTAGGTAGACTCTTCTTTCACCTAAATTGGTCGAAAATTGACCTCTTCAAGTTTTTTCCAAATATTAGCTAGAAAAATTCCACTAATTGTGGAGAACTATAGTTAACTGCAATTAGTTTGGCAAAAATCCCTAAAATTTAGCTAATGTTGAAGCCTCCGCAAGTATAAACCATTTGCATTGAAGTTTGGTGGTTAGGGCAGGGAGGTCACAAGCCGACCCCCACCTTAAACACTGCAATTATGGTTTTAAAACTCTACATAACAATGGAGTGGAATCGTGCTTGGAGTTAGAGTTCCGAAACCGCATTCTGAAACCATCGCATGACATGCCACCTAACCACGCATGTGATAGCATGTTTTGTGGGCAGTTGTGGTCACAAACCATCCCATGTAACATTTATTAAACTGCACATGTGAACATGGTTAAATCCACGAGAGTATGGTTTGGAATTGCTCCCAGTAAATTTTTATGTCACTGTTTAAATTTCATATGTGACCACAAACAATGGGGCTACCAGCGGCCCCCAACGTTGAACCTTTGCAAACTTTAAATGTGTTTCGCGCCCTATAGGTGTATGAACTAATGCATAGGCGAGTTGGTCAAAGTGGTCGGTGATGCCATGGAGATCACAGGGTCAAACCCCCTCAGACTCCAACCAAAATTTGGCCAATGATCTTGGGGACACGTGGCAGCCTCTAGGCTGCCACATGTCACCCATCCAACGGTGCATAATGAAACTTCGTATAAACCAAATCTTCAGCCCTGAATTTGCCACATGATGAAATATGATTAGATTGGAGAAAAGGGAATATTCCCAGAATATGCCACCGATGTTGACTATACCTACATGCTAACTGGGCATCCCAGTCACTCCTATCACAAAAATTTAGCTGTTTAGGAAATCGATCAAAACATGATATCTTCCTCATACGAGCTCGGTTTTTCAAACTATTCATGGTACTAGAATCACAACGACGAGACTTATCTGATCGCTCAAGTTTAATACAATTTCAACCACTTTCAATTTTGAGAAAAACACATGATCTCCTGATCATTATGGGTTGAGTTGTTAGTTCCTGGAAGCCTTGGTTGGACAAATTCTTTGGAAGCTCGACGGAAAAATGTGGGCTGAATTACTAGTCTTAGAAGCCTTGGTTGGAGAAACACTCTAGAAGCCCTAGGTGGGTTGAGTTACTGGTCCTTGAAGCCTTAGTTGGACAAATGCTTTGGAAGCCCTGTAACAGTTTGGGTTGAGTTCCTAGTCTTGGAAGCCTTGGTTGGAAAAAACACTCTCGTGCCCTAGAACAACTTGGTTAGAGACCAATCCATGATGGTTGTGATGTCAGACCTCGAGGTGGAATCACTGGTTGATGGTTGAGGTAGTTTGGCCTTTCGAAGCCCTCGATTGGTTTTTATTGATGTGTTTGATGAGATCCCACATTCATGCTTGGAATATTGCATTGAGGTGATTAAATGAATTGAGATTTGGCTTAGCCAAACTATGGGCAGGTGAAATGTGGAAGTCACATCTCTAGTTGGTTTTTACATTCATTAATGATAAGCTCATTCCTTTGGTATTTTATGTATAAATGTATTGGTTTATATGTGGGTTCTATTTTTGTTATATCCATGATATTTTTGTTTTTATTATTTTTGTTATAAGCATTCATTTTGATAGTAGTGATGTATGAATCTCTCTTGTTTTTACTTGTAAATGAATGCACAATGTATCTATGGTAAAATTTATGGTATTGGAACTAATCATGTAGGGGAGCAATGCTTCTCAGTGATTCTCAGATAAGTATGAGACCCCTATGCTCCATTCTTTTGTTTATACATGTAGCTTTCATATTTGTGACATGTTTGATGAAATGTCTGTCATGGCTAGGAGGGGTGCATATGAGTTATTATTGATGTGATTAATTTTGTACCATTTTCCTATTTTTATTTATCCTATCTGAACTTTTCATGAAATTCTAAGTAGTGACTTGGGTTATGGTCCTGAAAAGGTGGCTCAAATCCTGGGGGCGCTGGCACAACACTTGTGAATTTAGTCCATAGACACTGGCATGTAGTGTTATGCTTGTAGCCAGAGCCTCCTAGATAATGGCTTGCAAGCCTGTGTCTGTGTCTATAGCTAAGAGGGGTGAAAAGTTCATTTGACCCAAGGGCAAGAGACTTGAATGGTTGGGTTAACTCCTGGTGGTGTTATTGTTGCTAAACAAGGTCTATGTGAAGAGTTTCCTTCTATTCCACTTCCTTAAGGTGACGTAGGAGGTTGATTCTGATAATAGTAGCCTCTCATCACATGTTTACACATGTTGGTCAGTTACCTGGATAGATGTGGGAAGAGGGTGTTACAGAGTGGTATTAGAGCATTGTTCAACCTTCAGACTGTATGAGCGGTGTGTTGGTCATGTTTTTCTATTGGTTGCATATGCGTTTATCATACATAGGGTGTATGTGCTTGTTGCATCCTTGATGTGTTAGCCATGGTGGTGGGGGTGTCATCATGGAAGTGTTGATGGTGTGGTTTTCAACATGTTGTCATGAGTGTATGACTGGTTATGTGTTGTTCATGCTTATGTATTTTATGTGCACACTTGATTACATGTTGCTACATGTTGTATATGCATTGCTATTTTATGTTAGGTTACATATTGGTCATGCTTGTGTAGTCTTAGTATATGCTTGCTTATGTGATGTTATATGCTGAACATGAATTGATTGTTCATGTTTTGTTATACATGGCAAGTCGATACATGTGGTCAATTTTGCATTGGTATGGTTGAGGTTTTTATGCATTAGGTCATGTTGTGCATTTGTATGGTTATGCATTAGGCACTACAAGGAAAAAGGACATTGGTGAGGGTCAAAAGAGCCTTCGACACCAAAAATTGAACATCACCAAAGGTGGCGTTGCCAAAAGTACAGGTGTTGTGGTGACATTCAAGGTCCGTCACCAATAATGATTTATAGTG
Source organism: Pinus albicaulis (assembly GCA_034641835.2). Classification (NCBI taxonomy): domain Eukaryota; kingdom Viridiplantae; phylum Streptophyta; class Pinopsida; order Pinales; family Pinaceae; genus Pinus; species Pinus albicaulis. The sequence goes on along the minus strand of CM076578.1, from coordinate 1,571,099,417 downwards.
ACAGATAGTGACCATCACCATTTCATATGAGAAATGGTGATGGAAAATAGCCTCTGTCACCAAAAAACTGAACATCACCAAAAGTGGTGTCGCCAAAAGTATGTGTTGTGGTGACATTCAAGGTTCGTCACAAATATTGATTATAATGACGGATAGTGACCATCACCATTTCATATGAACAACAACGATTTTTTGTGATGGACCTTTCATGGCCATCACTATTGGTGCATATATATGGCGACGTTCATTGGCTGTCACCATAAACTCATTGGTGACATCAAGGTCCGTCATGAATAATGACTATAATGATAAATAGTGACCCTCACCATTTCATATCAACAACAAAGATTTATGGTGATGGACCTTTAATGGTTGTCACTATTGATGCATATATATGGTGGCATTCGTTGACCATCACCATTTCATAAGGGTTGAAAAATGTCACCATAAGCCCATTGGTGATGGTCAAAAGAGCATCTATCACCAAAAACTGATTGTTGTCATTCCCTATGACTAACAAGGCATGATGGAATCGAACCACCAAGGTCCTGCGTGTAAAGAAGGTGCTCTTCCATTGAGTTAGCACTCTTTAAAGAATTAGAATTTAAACTAGAAATTGCCCCTAAAGGTGCAAAGATATGCCAAATGAATAGAAAATCTAGGAAGATCAAAAGTTGCTAGAAATAATATGTTCAATATAAATAATAAAAAGACTAAGAATAAATTTTGATATAATCTAACAAAGCATATACTACGTAGGAGAATAACTGGAAAGCACAACTAGAAATTTGAATCACAACATAACAATATAAAAGAACATGCAATAGGAAACGGACAACTCCACAGTTTGAAAAATATGAAAAATCCATGGGCCTGTTCTTATGTATTGATATTTATAACAAAATAGAAATCTAGATTTATGAAATTAAAGTATCACACAAGAATGTCTTGAAGAAATATTAATTGTAAAATAATATTTTTTTCATTTGGATTTACCTTGCAGAACCTCAGGAAAAGGTTTCCACAAAAACAACCAATAAACATAACAACATGGACCTCAGGAGGACTAGAGAAGTATTCAAATAAAATGATGAACATATTATGTAGAAAGAACTTAGAACCCTCTGAAGTAAACCACACATTTATCATCGTGACTAGTACACTTGCAAAAAAATATAAGAATAAATTATAAACTATTCCACCAAAAAACAGTGAATTTTTCCACTAAAATATAGTTTCAAATTAATCACTAGCATGACAGTATATTCTTCGAAAAAATAGGGAATTTTAAAGAAAATGTATAATAGCTTGCATGAGAATCGTGTTGATAAAACCTTCCAAGGAATAAGACCACAGTAGTCAACAAGAGTGCCATCATAATTAATACTATCAAAGAGTGGTCAATAGATGAATTGACGGACCTTCATAACTTGCATTGGTTCCTTATCCTTCATCCAACCCTAAAATTTTAGACCGAGGTTAAAATTTTGAAGGAAAATTAAGAAAAGTTACATGATCTTGTGAAATAAATTTTTTATCACTACCATTAACTATAATGCAATAGTTTTGCACGAACAAAGCATCCTTGTCTAAAGTGAAGTAGTCAATGATGATTAAGACTAATTATGGGCTTAGAATTGTTTTTTCACATTTTTTTTTGAATTGTTAGAATTACTGTACTTAGTAGTAGAGGCATTACCACCATGGATTGGGAAGTCCACAACAACCACTTATGTAACTGGGATTGTTGACTATAATCATTTTAACCTTCTCCTTCCTTTTTCTCAGCCACTGAAATATGTGTTGAGAACTCTTTTCTTAAGACATCCCTCATTAGAATGGGTAGACCATTAGTGATAATAACAATATTCTCGTAACATTTCCACTATAATTACAATTGCTTTTGGGCTAAAATTTAGACTTGTGGGTATCTTTGTCATGCCTTGTAAAAAAATGAAGATGACAAGGGGAAGGAGTAGAAAAAGAGGGATTAGAAAAGATCCACTAAGAGGAGCTTGAATTGTTTTCAATGATGCTCCATATTTAGGGATTGCTTCTTTAACTTGCTTTCAATATTCATGGCAAGCCAGAAAGCCTTTCTCCAATGAACTGAGTGCATGTAAAGTCCATCTTGTGTTGATTATGAAACAAGAGACACTTGATAAAATTGAAAGGTTAATCCCCAACGATGAATTTTTCAATATACTAAGGAACAATCAATACCAGCAATTTTTAGAGAGGCAGCCACCACTAAGTAGCTCCTTCCTAAGAGGTTAGAAACATTGTCTAATAGCTAGTTTGTGGAAGCCATAGAAATCACCCAATGGGCACCACATTGCACACAAAATGTTGAGTTGTGGGAGAAAGAATCTTAAATTAGAATGCACCCTTTTGCGAGAGTAATGACATTTTGGAGAAAAAAAAATGCCTATGATATGTGATATACCTGTTGGAGGTATAGAAATGCTACCAACAGATTAGGAGGTTGGTCCAAATCCCAAGAGATATCTAGGGAACAACCCCAAAATTGAGTAGCTCTAAGGCTATGGTAGAAACATTGAGAAGGAATGTGAAAGAAAAAGTCTTCAATCATACTAAACTCATAGGATAAATACAAACTATGAGTGACAAAGTTCTGGAAAGTTCCTTAGTCTAAAGAAGCTAGAAGCTCATGCAACAATAAAAGGTTATTTTATTAGGCAAAGAGAATGCTATGTGCATCTTGTAGATGCAAACTGCTCTTGCACATGATGGGAAAAAAGGTTTGCAAAAAGACGCCTTGTGTGTAGAATCAACGCACACAACATTTTATTTTTCCCAATGCACTAACCTTCTAGTTGTTGCCAAATAGCACTTGGGTCACAGTGGCAAGGCCTTCAGTAGCAGGCACTTACCAAATCTTCCATAATTTTCACTATTGTACGAGAACTAGATCTTGGGCCTATGGTAATATGGGAGGTGTTTCCACTGCAGGAAATCAAGAAACATGTTTAGCATTCAAAGCTGACAAACTTCAAAAACACATTGACCAGGGAGAAATAGTCAGAAAGAAATGAAATAATAATAATAATAATAACTCTAGAATATTATAAATAGGAAACCCTGCTATCAATACACTAGAGGTGCAGGCCTTCACTTTTTTATTTTTCATTATAATTTGCACAAAATTCCTCCAATCCTAGCCTGTCACATTCTTGCATTTAGAAACAGTTAAAGCCTTTTTCATTTGGTCACATATGAATCCCAATGGACAACTAGTATTATATATGCCATACATAACAATTAGGAAGCCAAAACAAGTAAATTCAATGTTTTAATTGTAACTTATTATCAGGAAATGTTAGTTATAGTAACAACAATGGTATGCCAATTTCATAAGCCATATGTATCTCCAGTGGAAAGGCTGATTGTAATCCTCGTGTAAGAAAAAATCTCAATAAATAGCAACAAAAAGAACTAATATGCATTGGAATTGTTGTAGAAACTATTTTATAAATGGGAAAGGTAGTAAATTATGGAATAACATATCATGCGTACTACCTATTTAGTTGCTTACCCTACAATATCTACTATGATTTTCAATTTATTTATTATTTGGGTACACTGCTCATTTTATCTAGAAGTACAGTGAGATAGTTGTTCGATAGTTGGTCATATTACAATAGGAACGTCATTAATATAGGAAATCTAGTTTTTGACTGAAAGTGAGAGTAGGGCAAAAGGAAAATCATTGACACAAGGTAAAATTATGATTGACAAGTCCTTATTGGAATGTATATTATTCGGAGTTAAATAGAAACTATGATTATTTTTGGTAATGCTATGGATGTTTGAGAATAGACATTCAAGAAAGTTTGTCACTATTGTTGGTGTCTAGATATGAAAAGACTTCAATCCTTTTCTCCACATAAATTATCAACCCAAGGGCATTAGTTATTTCAAGACTAACAACAGAGTGTATGCAGATACAAGTTCATGATCCACTGTAGGTCACAATTTTAACTCATAACACACAACCCACTATAAAAAAAATTAAAGAACTACAGAAATAAAAGATCATTCACAACAATTGCATATAAACTGTAACAACAATAGAGAATCACACAAAAATTAAAACACTATGTGGAAAAGGAAAACATAGCACTTGACAGAAGAGTGGGCGCAACTCTCTGATCAGGGCTGCATTAAACTCACGGATCACAGGAGAAATAGAAAACTGTTGTGTATTCAATTAATAAAAGAGCTGTATTACAATGTCCGTATGTAAAATGGCTTGACCCTGATTCACAACCTACAAACTCCTTTATACAATTATCTTGAAACCCTTGATTCCTCTCAGCAACTCTATAGTTACAAAAATACATCTTGTTACAATAGCAACTAGTTGCCTTAGCAAGAAACCATAAAAAGGCCTAAAATGGCACTGATACAAACAAGTTTGTTACGATGTAACAAAAAATAAGGGAAATGTTGGAGATGATAGCTGCTTCCTCGAATCGCAACCACAACACTCCTGTTTTAGCCAAATCTGGAGAAATATTGGATTTAATATGCAAAAGGTAAAACCTCCATGGCAAATACTTCATTAATCAAATATCCCATAAAAGATAGGGAAAAGGATTTTACCTCATGCATTTAAGAGTAATAATGGTAGAAAGATATAGAAAAATTAGGGTGAAATGGGTAAGGAAAATATACAAATCCAGTACCCAACATCTCCCCCCAACTGGCTTATCTCCACGTCCTCACGCAGCTCGTCGTCTCCTCAGGTCTGGGTTGGACCGACTGTGATTAGCATGAAGCTATGTAAGGTCATACTCTTCAGCCATTTCTATCCCTGATGGTTTATATCCCTATTTCAAAACAACATCCTTCCACCAATCTGGATCAACGTTATCTTCAGAAATATACTGCTCGACTAGCAACCAAATAAGGGGAAATCGAAATCTCAATCCCATCCATCTAACCCCACAAGTGTGAATGCCTGCCACAAAACATGGCATTCTCTCTAAATCCCATGCAAAGTTGGGCACCCCAGACAGTCCTTGTTCTCTAATAGCAGAAGATGATAGGTCCACCTTTTTTGACAACTTTCCAATGTTTCTTTTTCAAACATCGTAATATGGCCGACACATAAGTTAGCACACCATTTATGGGTTGCTAACATGTGTTCACTATGGCCCTCAATCTATAAAAATGTATAACTCTTGTTATAAATGTTTTAGGACTGACCATGCTCTTTCCTCTTCATTAATGGCCTTGCAGCGTGGTTTTCCTCAAATGTATCATAGGCCTTCCTCCACTTAATATGATTGATAGTATAAGAGGTGAAAGCCCTTAAATGGATGTCCCCCATGAATGGAACAGGGTTAAAGGACTGATCATGCTTTAAATAATACTCATGCACATTAAGTTTAGACATTAAGTGTTGCCCTATGATGCCATGAATTTTAAAAATATGTAGAAATTGGATTGGATCCTTAATTTCATAACAAATCTCCTTATATATGGTTTTGAAACAAAAGAAAAGAAATTGTTCGTGAAGAAACAAGGCGTAACTATGTGCAGGGGGCTTGCAGGCCATTACCTGCTATGTTAGGAAGAACACCTTCTCTTTATCTGTCTTCAGCAACTGTACTTGTTCCTCCAATTCCTCTATCTTGGCCTTCTGTTTGACCTACTTCAACTGTGCCTTGTATAGCTGATCCATGTAGCCTATGATGACTTTAGCGACCAGTTCTTGAACCCTAGCAGTTTCCTTTTTCTGGTCACTCGTAGTAGACTGCCACTTCTGAATCTCAGCAACCAGTACAAATTTTCAACCCTCGAACAACTCCTCAATCAGGCCAGTCTGCGTAGCTGCAGTGGAGACCACAATTCTCGGTTTTATTGCCCTCTATTTACAGATTTTTACCTTCCTTTTGAGTCGGGAAACTTGATTTTTGAATCCTAAACCTCGCTCTTTACTCTCATAGTTTCGCTGAATTGTAACTGATACCTCTTTTTGAGAGGCAACCTTCTTTTCTCACATTGTTCCACCCATTTATGTTTAACAACAAATTCAGTTTCTAGGCCTATGACAGGCTAGGGAGGTAGTGGAATGTTGTCGAAATTCTTGATGGATTATTTTTCCCAACCCTTCTGGCTAGGCTCCCTATCCATAGGGGTCTCTTTCTCTACATCCCCTCTAGGAACTTCCATCATCTAGTCAACAAATTCATCATTTCAATATTTCCACCAGAACTTTTTCTTCTTCGCGAGCTTCTAAATGTTTTGGTTCGGAAGTGGCTGGGCCAATCCTGGCCTTCTCAACAAATTTAAGTACTGGACTAACAATTACTTCCTCCATTAGTCATTTGGGCAAGTGAAATCCCCTCACCCCTCTAGGTATCATGGACTGGAACGGAGAGCAGGGAATGGAATTATCATCCTCAATTCCAAAGGGACCCGGAACTTCACATGTTATTACCTTAATCGGGGTCGGTGCTAGTTCTTGTGGAGCAACATCGATCTCACAGCTTGTTTCCCTATTGTCTCCTCGCTCCTTGTTCACCATTTCTTCTTCCAGTGTCGATGCTAGTTCTTGTGGGACAACGTCGACCTCCTGGTTCATTTTTTATCTACCTTCCTGTTCCCCGTGAATTACCTCCTTTTCCATAGTTGGTATCAATTCTTGAGGAACAGAGTTGATTTCGTAGGCTAACTCCTCCTTACCTGGACGAAATAGGGGCGGTTCTTGTGTAATGCCTTTGCCTGTATCGACATCCATATCCAATTGGAAAGGTGATGCTATTTCTTGAAAAACAACATCACTTTCCATTTCTCTGTCCACAAATTCACTCCTTTGTTCCTTATTGACGAAAATCAATGTTTGTAGAACAATATCGACTTCCTTCATGATGTTCATAATTTCTTCCTCTGTGGGCTCTTCTAGCGAGGCTGTTTCTTGTGTGACAGCCTCAACTATGTCACCAATAGCCTCCTCCATTATCATTTCCTCTTCTTCTATGGCCTTTTCAAGCGAGGCTCATTCTTGTGTGGCAGCCTCAGCCATGTCACCAATTACCTCCTCCATACTCACCTCTTAAGGCTCTTCTTGATCAACCATCATCTCTTCTTCCTCGAGTTCCTCTTGATCAACTTCCATTTTCATCTCCTAAGGTTCCTCTTGTTCAATTCCCTCCTAATGTTCTTTCTCTACCAAACCAGTTGTAGAGACTGGTCCTTCTTCTCTAGCAGCAATGATGGCTGCCACCTCTTCTTCTGAGGACCCACAAAATTCTGCCGAGGAAACCCAAAAATTGTTTACTGCATGCATAACCAATAGTCACACCAAACTATGATTGGAAAGCACTGTCAGCATTTGACGGGAATGCTGAGCAGCCTGTGCCATATGCTACAACTGTTTCCAAAGGAAAAAGGGCATGTTTAAAGCATGCACCGGATTCTATGGAAATCAGATGTGCATTAGAATTTTCAAATGATACTTGAATAGTGTCGAAGCTCGAGCCTCATAGGTAATGTATTTTATTACGAAACCTGAAACTTCATTCCAAGGATACGGTGCGGTTCTGCGCTCATATCCTCTCCCCTTTGGCATGAAACTTTCCCCTCCTGCAAGAACAGTTCATTATCAATTTCATCGACAATTTCAACTTTACCAAATTCATCAGTTGTAGCTAGATTCACCAATGCACATCTCACTTCGTAGTCATCATCCACATGTGTTTCATCACAGTGGGATTCACCATCTTCTACACCATCTACGTTATAGTGGAATGCTTGAGAATTGATATGCTCTTGCTCTACTTCACATACAGAGGCTTCCAATTATGTATTTGCAATCTCTATTACACCTTCTTCATCCATATGCATGCTTTCATAATGGGTTTCACCATCATCTGCAACATCCACATTACAATGAATTTCTTGAGCATTGATATGCTTTTGCTCTGCTTCACATACAAAGGTTTCAACTTCTGTACTTGCAATCTCTATTGCATCTTCTTCATTCATATGCATGCTTCCATAATGGGTTTTAATTTTATATTATTCACAACCATATTCCACTTTTGAGTGGGATCCTCCAAGCTCTATTTTCCTCCTAGAGTCTTGCTCATCTACTCTCAAATCTATGTCTGACTCACCAAATTGTGACACATATTGCTCAAGCATATCATATAGTCATGTACACTAGAAGTTGATTGATATAACACAATAGAGATGATTGAAGACATGGGACATTGTGTTGGATTATGTATGTGGGGAGTGAAGAAAACGAGCGGTGGTACCTCTGCAATATGGATATGGAAATGTACACATGCTGGAGTGTAGATTTAAAGATCATAGAAAAAAAGGGGATGGTGTCAATAGATTCCACGCATCCACACAATGAGCTTCCTCTGCACTACTCACCCCACACTACTTAGACAATTCGTCAATAGCTTCCACACTTCTGCACAATAAGCTTCCTCCGCACTACTCACACCACATTTCTTAGACAATTTTTTTTCCTGTTGCTCTCCCTACATTCAACAATGAATGTGGTATGATTATAATTCCCTCCATTAATGCTCTTTACATGCAGGCCAGACAACAATTGTGAAGGTTATGGACCCAAAATATGCCCAACGTGCACATAATTCACTTCAACAACCATCATTGTTGTGAATGCTCACATAGACAATTGCCTAGGTTTCTATGACAAAGAAAAGGAAAGTTAGAATGAAAAAATTAAAATTGAGGACACAAAAGAAGTGGTCAATAGTTGATATTTTTGTATCCTCTATGCCAGTTCAAATGAATCTAGAACATTTCTACAATTTCGAAATGGATGGCAATGGACAGTAAACACCCAAAACACGTAGGTGATATGTAATATTCCAAAATTTCCATCAGCTAATTAGAATGTTAGAGTTCTTAATTTTCTTATGTAGTTAAGTAAATAAGAGGATGGAGGGGCCCATAAACCCAGTAGATGAATAAAATCCACTTCCATAGTGTGAATGCGGGTTATTTGTGATCAATAGATCATGTGTTATGCTCAAAATTGAAAGTTCTCTAAACATGTCCAAACCTAAGTGACCAAAAAGGTCTCGTCATTGTGATTTTGGCATCGCGAATGGTTCGAAAAACCGATGTCGTATGAGGAACATATCGCGTTCTGTTCATTTTACTAAACAACAAAATTTTGTGACTGGATGCCCAGTCAACATGTAGGTACAATTAGTAGGTATATTCCTAGAATATTCCATTTTTCTCCCATCCAACAGGATGGCACCACGTGGCATGATGTGGGTCATTGATCTTATGGTACAAGGATGAGTTCTAGGTGTTGGATGAGTTTTGGATAAGCCATTGGATGAGTGACATGTGGCAAGCCCACAGGATTCCATGTGTCCTTAGGAGGCTGTATTAAAATTTTTTTGGCCTTCCCCAGAATTGAATAGCCAACCTCTGAGCACGTGGGCAAGAGCCTTTACCAACCTACCTATACAATGTTACTTAACATATAACAGATGCCACATAATTTTATTGTTTAAAGGTTTTACATTCGGGGGTTTGGGAGGCCAGCCAAAAGGGGACAATCCCCCCCTCTCATGTGGCCTTGCACCAAGAACCATGGACCTCCACTCCAACTGGCGGCTACAAAACCGTAACCTCGATGGCAACGATAACATGCTATGGTTTGCAATAAGTTAATGCGACGGTTTGTTACGGGCAGTTTAACTGACGGTTTCAGCAGGAGTTAACTCTAGTTCTTGTCACATGGGTGGAGTTGTAACCGTTTACCTATGCGGTTAATAATTAAGTTAAATGCAATAGTTTCAGTGTACTGTTTGTGAATTGGTCACATGTTTTTATTAATGGTTTATGGAAAATAGTGTTGGGAACCATTAACTCTGAGTTCCACTATATTTTCGGAGTTTATTCAAACTAAACCACATGGGTTTCGGCAGAGAGTTGGCTTATGACTAGTCCACCTAACAATCACACTTTAAATCTAATAGTTTTTGACTGGCGAGATAGGTAGAGATACCCTAAATTTATAGTTTTTATTAAATTTACTTGAAGTTAAGTGCCTGTATCCACAATTAGTGGAGACTTTCTAGCTGTCTTTGGGAAAAATGCATTGGGAGGTCAATTTTCGACCAATTTTGGTGAAACAAGAGTCTACCTAGACTAATTTTAGCATTCTGGAGCCATTGGTACAAATAAATAGCCATTAGAGGCATGTAAACCTATGTAATTTATAATTTTGAGCATAATGACAAAGAGGGACATGCCATTGGGAGCTAGACCAACAGATGTAGCCCAGGAGGGGTGAATTGCTTCATCATGCCTACTGTGCAACACTTATGTGTGAATGTTTTTCTCTGTTATTTATTTTTGTTCAGTATTTTAAAGGGTTATTTACATGCTTGAACTTCACTAATTCATCTAAATTTCATGGTTAAAACTATAATTCCTTAAGAACACTTATGGAGACAATTTGTAAATGTTTATATTACTGAAAGGACACTTAGCATGGCAGAACTAATACACTCCTTTCAGATGAAGTTGGTATCAGAGCTAGAGTTTAATCTCTATTGGTTTTATGTGCAATAATTTGTTAACTGTTTGCAAGGGTTTTCATGCTTACTAGACTCAAGATTAATAGAGGAGAAGGCAAACTGGTGGAAGCAAGAGGTTCTCAAAGTGAGCCACATCAAAGGAGGGCAAGATTTCCACATTATCCACCACCTAGTTCACCTCCCAAAGAAGCAGAAGCAGCATCAAGTATGCCTCGAGGGGAAGAATAAATCCATGAAGAGATGGATCCCAAAGAAGAAGAAAGAGTGTAAATAAAAACATTTATTGACTTAAATGAACTGATGAGAGTCCTTTATCAAGAAAGGAATGATAAACTAGAAGAGGAAAGGTTTGTTTGTCTAGTTGTAGCCATAAAAATACCCAGTCTCCTACATCAAAACTTCTCTCGCTGCGATGTTGATCTGCCTGTTGTTTCATTCGATTTTGTGCCAAATTTATGTTATCCTTTAAGAGTTGGAGAACTTCTTGTTGATGGTCGATGTAATCTTCCACTGCTTGAACCCTAGATTTTTCTCTTAAATATGATGTGATGGATGGTGGATGATATCCATAAAGTGCCATAAATGGGGTCATTTTTGCTGTAGTATGGAAGGAAGTGTTATACCACTATTCAGCAAGAGGTAACTACTTGACCCATTGTGTTTTTTTATCAGTTACTAAAAAATGAAGATATCCTTCCAAGCATTTATTCACTATCTCATTTTGACCATTGGATTGAGGATGATAAGATGAGCTATGAGCTAATTGAGTACCCAAACAAGAAAATAACTCCATCCAAAAATTTCCAGTAAAAATGGGATCTCTGTCGCTCACAATAACCTTTGGGTTTCCATGTAGCTTTTGAATTGTGTCCTTAAATGTAGTATCAACTGTAATTTCTTTAAATGAATGAGATAATGCAAAAAATTGTGCATACTTGGTAAGTATATCAACTACCATCATGATGACACTCTTTCCTTCGGACTTAGGTAAACCTATGATAAAATCCATTGAAATTTCCTCCCAGTGTTGACTTGGAATGGATAAAGGTTGTAGAAGACTCGGGGTCTTAATTGTCTCAACTTTATTTTGATGGCAAACCAAACATTCCGCTACAAACTTTTGAATATCATATTTAAGTCTATCCCAAAAAAATTATTTCTTCACCCTGTGGTATGTTTTTAAAAATCTTGAGTGTCCTCCTAAAGGAGAAGTGTGCAATTCCAAAAGAATATTTTGTTTTAGTTGGGAATTCTTACAAAGATATAAGGGATCTTTGTACCATAAGGAAACAATTTTCCAAATAAATGTATCAGATGTACCAGGATCTTGCTGGAACTTTTGAATGAGTGTCCACACTTCTTGTTCCTTCTTCCATTCATCCCTTGCTTCAGTTATCCAGTCTCGTTGGATAATAGAAATGGAACAATACAATTCTTCCACCTCTTCATTCTTTCTTGAGAGTGCATCTACAAAAACATTTAGCTTCCATTTTTTGTAGATGATTTCAAAGTCATAACCCAACATCTTTGTGACCCATTTTTTTTACTCTTCTGAAGATAGTCTTTGTTCCAAAAAGTGTTTAAGACTATCATGATCAATTTTTACCTTGAAGTGTCTTCCCATTATGTAATGTCGCCATTTATTTAGTGCATGTAGTATTGCTAGCATTTCCTTCTCATAAATAGATTTTTGTAAATACTTTCCTTTGATTCGACGAATTTCAAAAGAAATGGGTCTTCGTTCTTGCATTAAAATCTATCGACTTCCTTTCTTTCTGAAAAAAAAAATTCAAGAAAATTTCTTGAAAATTAAAAGCTATCGTCCCCAAATATTGTAACCATTGTACTCCTAGTACAACATGAGAACCTCCCATAGGAATGGAAAGCATTGGACTATTAAATACATATTCCCACATGGTTGGCTTGATATTATGGCATTTTCTAGAGAAATTTATAGTTCCTCCATTTGCAACCATCACTTGACATTCTGGTGCTGGGTATAGGAAACAATTCAATTCCTTTGCTAACTTACAATGAATAAAATTATGGGTACTACCCGAATCAATCAACACTATTACCCTTTTCTTCTTGATATGTCCTTCTATCTTGAGAGTATGTTGAGTGGTAATTCCTACCAATGCATTACATGATATGGTCAGACTCATTTCTTCCTCTTCTAAGGTTGGTTCCTAGTGTATATCCTCTTCTTTTGAAGATTCTTGTTCATTTTCTTCTTCCTCTTCACAATCTATGGAAAATAATTTCTTCTTACCACACTTATGACCTTTAGTGTATTTGCTATCACAACTGTAGCAAAGCCCTTTTGCTCTTTTTTCTTCCAATTTTTGTGGTGTCAACCTTGTAGGTTGTGGAAGTCTAGGAGTAGCAACACTTCCATATATATATATATATATATATATTAGTGGTAGGATTCCTTGTTGACATAATTTTACATTCAATTTTTCTTTCCAACTTGAATGCATTTTCCAATGAATCAGGTTCCCAAACGGGAACTTCATGTTGGATGTTATCATTTAAAGTCCCTATGAAGAAATCAATCCTATGTTCCTCTAGAATATCAATTACCCTTATATTAAATTTTTGGAATTCCTCAATGTGCTCCGCCACTAAACCCTTTTGTTTGATATTTATCAATTAGCTAAAGAAGGTGTTGCCTTTTGTATCCTCATAATGTGCTATCATTTCCTCCATAAAAATTGACCAAGTGACAATTTTTTTATGGGAGAAAAGCCATCGATACCATACAAATGTATTTTGTTCTAAATGTAAAGTTGCAATGCGTACCTTTTGTGTGTTTTGCACATTATTGAGATCAAAATATTGCTCCATCTATAGTATCCATGTTATGGGATCCTTGCCATCAAAATTACTCATACCCATATTTTGAATATGGTGGTTCTTCCATCCAACATTAGAGTTTATGAAATAAAGATTAACATATATTTTGTTCTCATCATGAGTTTCCTCTACTATCTTTTTGCCATTAGGCAAAAATTTTGTATCAACTTTGCCAAACCTTCGATGTCTACTTTTATATCATTCTTCATGTTTTCCATTTTTTCATCGATCTTAGCTTCCATGTCATACATATTATCTTCCATGACAACTTTTATGCCCTCCATGTTAGCTTCCATGCCTTTCTTCAAACCATCTATCTTATTTTCCACGCCTTTCTCTGGGATAGGTGCACTTTTTCTTGTAATTTTGACATCTCATGTTGCATTTCTTCATCTTCATGAGTCATAGTAGAGCCTTCTGAAGGCTTAATGGGTCTTAAATTATTTTTAGGCGGCATTTTAGAACCCAATACTGACATCTATTCTTCAATATGCCCTTGGAATAAATTCAAACTAATTTTTTTCAAATGAGACTTGTGTAATTCGAAAAACATACACACTTTTTTGTTGCTTTTGAGGATCTCGATATTGAAACTAAATTATCTCCGTGATTTCAGATCTTAAATATTTAAAATTTGGCCCTAGGATATCCCTCTAAATCCTCTTTGGAATGCCACATGTCTAACTTGATTTGGACTCTTCAAGGCAGAGTTATGTCCAATCTCCCACAATGACCTAATTATGGACTGGTTTAGTAGAGTGAACTTGTACAACTTGCCACGTGTCACTGTTTCTTCCTTCAGGTCTGAAATTTATAGACAGGAAACTATATTCCGTGTGCTTGTAGCCACTTTTTACATAATCTCAATATGACGCTTAGATACAGATTGATGATGTTTTTCCCATGGTCACCTCTTTGAGATGAAATTCAAGAGCCTGAAAAAATCCTAACTTCCACAGATCATATCTCCAAAAATATCGTGAACCAAGATCTGAAATTTTTACAAAAGGTTCTTCAGGATTTCGGCTTTGCTCTATGAAAATTTAAACTTTTCAAACATTGTGGAAAAATATTTATAGCGAAAATACAACGATGACCTTTTTAGGTTAAATTCAAGAGCCTGCAAAAAGCCCTAACTTCTACTAATCATATCTCCAAAAATATTATGAACCAAGCTCTGAAATTGTACGATGATGTTCCTCAATATTTCCGATTCAGACTCTAAAATTTTTAGCTTCTAAACCTTCGTATAAAAATAATTATATAAAAAATTCCATGATGACCTATTTGGAGCAGCAAAACCCTAGAATTCAAAGCTATGATACCAAATGTTATGAAACCAGCTCCAAAAATAGAAGAAAAGAGAGATCAATGCCTTAGAAATCAACCACTTTGAGGGGGAAAACTCCAATACATTACATGAATGAACAATTCTTGGATGCCACAAATGACCAAAACCTCCTTCTATATATAGGAGTCCATGGACCCACAATATAATCCTAGCCGACCTAACAATAACAATGTAAGGGCACAATAATAACAATATTGGGGTTACAACGGTACAACAGTAACAATAAGGGGGCTACACTAATAACAATAAGCTACTAAACTAATAATATAGGAAACTAACAACCAAAGAGAAAGCCAAGGAGAAAGGAAAAAGTATTTCAATAGCTAAACAAGACTTAGGGTCAGATTCATGAGATGAAAAAAAACTCATAGCTATGGGACTAAAGAACATGAAGGGGAAAGAGATTCAAAATAAACCCAGTTCTAATATATCTAACTGTCACATACAAGCTCCGAATGAAGAAAAGAGAATTGAACTGTTTCATGTGAGGGTCATTTCCAAACATATCAAGGTTGACACATTGTTTGACAATGGGTCACAAGAAAATATAATCTATGAATACTTGGTCAAGAAAATTAATCTTGAGACCATTCCACATCTGAAACCAAATCCACTTAGTTGGATTTGTAAGGATGCAAATTTACACAATTGAAAGAAGTGCATGTTGCTCTTTGCAATAACAACACATTTCATTGACATAGTTGAATTAGATATTGTTCCACTTGATATAACAAGTATGGTGTTGGCAGTCCTTACTTGTATGATAGGGAAGTGATCTTCCATCGCCACGAGAACAAATATCATTTATTCAAAGATGGCAAGGAGTACATTCTAAGAGCTCATCGCAAAAGACTAGAAACTTCTTTAGTTAATGCAGGGCAGATGAAGAGGCTCATCAATGCAAGCCAAAACTTGAAATTGATGGTGATTAAACAAAAAGAAGTTTACATAATCCTTTTCAAACAAATGCTGATATATGTAATGAGTTGTTTGAGTTTGAAAGAAGATTTTCTTTGAAAGAAGATGACAAGCAGTTGCAGCAGTCGACATTGGTGTTGAACGGTGTTGAAAACAAAGTGTCAGTGCAAGAAGTTGAAAAGGTCAAAGAGAGGGCAAAGAAACTTGAAAAAGAAGGCACATGATTCAAAAATGTTCATTGTTGGTTTCAGAAAGGCATGGTACAATGTTGAAGAAACCTGGTCAAGAATCGACACAAGTTCAAATCAAATTCAGCAAAAATTCGCCATAAGGACAAGATGCAAGTTGACAGTAATTCCATGTTTCATTTGATTATAGTCCAATGTAGAAACAAGATTTTTACTAAAAATATAGATTTATGTTCTGCAAGTTCAATAAATATGTAGCATGACCATGTCAAAAACATTAATGGTTGGTCGGTAGAATCAATGAAAAAATTGTCGTTTCATGAAAAGCTCCAATTAATGAAATTAGGGAAATTTAAATGGATAAAGATTGAAAGAGTGGGGACACAGTCTCCTCATCTTCATGTTCAGTAGTCAGGAGATATTTTGGGGTCCAAAAGCTTCCCAATGGGGAGGTGTGATTAGGAGATCATGTGTTATACTCAAAATAAAAAGTGATTGAAATAGGTCCGAACCTGAGCGACCGGAAAGGTCTCGTTGTTGTGATTTTGATGCCACAAACAGCTCGAAAAACCAATGTTGTATGAGGAATATATCATGTTCTGTTCATTTTTCCAAACATCAAAAATTTGTGACTAGATGCCCAGTTAGCATGCAGGTACAGCCAGCATGTATATTCCTGGAATATTCCATTTTTCTCCCAGCCAACAAGATGGTGCCATGTCGCATGTTGTGGGTTGTTTATCTTATGGTATGGAGATGAGTTCTGGCTATTGGATGAGTTTTGGTTAAGCCATCGGATGAGTGACATGTGGCAAGCCCGCAGGTTGCCACGTGTCCTCAGGAGGGTTTATTAAAATTCTTTGGGCCTTCCTCGAAATCAAACAACCGACCTCTAGCAGGCGAGTAAGAGCCTTTACCAACCCGCCTATACAATGTTACTTAAAATATAATGGATGCCGCATCATTTTATTGTTTAAAGGTTTTACATTTGGGGTTTTTGGAGGCCAGCCCCAAAGGGCCAGGCCCCGCACTCATGTGGCATTGTGCCATGAACCGTGGGCCTTCAGTCCAACCGGCAACTACAAAACCATAACACCGATGGTAGCAATCACATGGTATGGTTTGCAATATGTTAATGAGACAGTTTGTTATAGGTGGTTTAACTGATGGTTTCGGCAGGAGTTAGCTCCAGTACTTGTCACATGGGCAAAGTTGTAACCGTTTACCTATGTGATTATGACTTAAGTTAAATGCAATGGTTTCGACTGATCGTTTGTGAAATTTTCACATGGTCTTATTAACGGTTTATGCAAAACAGTGTTGGGAACCATTGACTCAGAGTTCCACTATATTTTCAGAGTTTATTAAAACTAAACCGCGTGGGTTTTGGCGGAGGGTCGGCTTGTGACCACTCCACCTAACCATCACACTTTAAATATAATGGTTTTCAACTGGCGGGAAAGGTAGCGGTACCCTAAATTTAGGGTTTTTATTAAATTTAACTGAAGTTAAGTGCCCGTCTCCACAATTACTGGAGATTTTCTAGTTTTCATTGGGAATAATGCATTGGAAGGTCAATTTTCGACCAATTTTGGTGAAACAAGAGTCTACCTAAACTAATTTGAGCATTCTGGAGCCATTGGTGCAGATAAAACAACCATTAGAGGCATCTAAACATATGTAATTTATAATTTTCAGCATAATGACAAAGAGGGACATGCCACTGGGAGCTGGACCAACAGATGTAGCCTAGGAGGGGTGAATTGATTCATCATTCCTACTGTGTAAAACTTATGTATGAATTTTTTTCTCTGATATGCACTACTTTTCAGTTTTTTTAAGGCTTATTTACATGCTTAAAGTTTACTAATTCATCTAAATTTCATGGTTGAAACTTTCATTCCTTAAGCAAACTTATGGAGAAACTTTGTACATGTTTATATTACTGAAAGGACACTTAGCACAACAAAACTTATACACTCCTTTCAGATCAAGTGGAGGATTGGAGTAGCATTATGGAGTAGTGGAGTAGCATAATAATGAAAAAAGAATGGAGATCATGGAGCAATAATGAGGAAGATGATGGATATAGTGAAGGAATAAATGCAAGATGATGGAGATAGTGGAGGGATAAATGCAAGATGATGGAGATAGTGGAGGAGTAATTGCAGAGATGATGAAGATAGTGGAGGGAAGCGTAGTCTTTAAGGAGGCTAGTGGGCACATATGAAATGGAGTTATGAGGTGGTCCAAGGCTAGCGAAGGCTCACAACCATAAAAAGAAGATGAGGGAATCAAAGGAAGGGAGTCTGGATTTTTATTGTTGAGTGTCGTAACACATTTCTTTGCACACTTCAATTGTTTAGCTTAGTCTGTTGTGTTGTTTAGCAGTAGGTGTTCCTGACCAGGAATCCCACCCTTACCCACAGGGGACTTCGAGTGCCTACTCTGGGAAGGTTTTCTTGGGTAGCATTCATCATCCGGAAATCAATTCCACTTTTAGTGACTCTCATCTGCACTTCCAGCTAGAGGAATTACGCATTCCTGAATTTGTGTTTGAGAGTTGGAAGGTTGTTCTCAGTACTTAAGCTAAGAAACCTGTGGAGGGATCAATCCTTGACACTGTGGATCCATTGCAGTCTTCCGAGAATCCCATTTTCATATCCTTCATCAAGACATATATCTAATTCTCCTATACAACAACATTTCTTGCAGGAATTGTGTAATTCTGTAGTGAGGTTTTGAGGAGAAGAGGAATTTCCAAGAAACTCAACTCGGAATCCTATGATGGATTAATCCTTCACTCTAGGGATCACTTTAGTAGCCTAGGATAATCATTGTATTATCTATCAATGGGCTACATCATCAGCCCTCCTATACAGTGCAGTATTACCTAGCAGTTGTGCATGCAACAGGTGCATATTTAGTGGAGGAGCTAGATCCTAAGTTTCTCAGTTTGGGATTGGGAGAAGGAACCAACCCTTTAGTTAGTGAGTTGAGTGGGTTCTATTGTAGCTGATAGATCATTCTTTCAGCCCCAAATCAGTAGTTGTCTCGAGGGATTGTGTAACTCAGCTAGCAAGGGTGCAGTGTACAACCCAAAAATGGCTGAAATTCCAAACTCAAAATCTAGCGAAACCATTTCTGGGTTTTTCGAGTAGAATCTGTGGTTAAAATATAAAATCTTTCTAAGCACTCCAACATGCTCTTGCACGTAGATCTTTTTCCCAACAACAATAATTTCCAGCAGCGGCTGTTTATACTTTCCAGTGCTAAGTTTCATTAGTGTATTTCATCCATATTGTGGCTTGAGTGCATTCCTTTTGGAGCATTTTGCACTTACATTGTTGTTGATACATAATGATATGGCTCAGCTATTTCTACTCATATGTATGATGTTCTAATGTATTCCGACATTTTTCTAGTTCTGTATGTTTTATTCTTATTTGGAATTATGCATATGTTCTATATTCTTTTCTTTCCCATTTTGGTATATTACAGAGGTATCAAAGCATTATCTTTGGCTCATCTTGTGGGGATTTCATGACATCAGAGGAATAAGAAGAAGAAGAAGAAAAAGAAGAATTCTTCAATGGCAGAAGGATTGAGTTTTTCCACAATTCTCTTCAGATCTATTCGAGATCTCGCCATGGAAATCAAAGAAATGAGAAGGGAAAGGCAAAGGGAAACCTCAAGTGGGTTTTAGAATGGAGATGGTCTAAGAACTTCCTATCAATAGTATAAGCAACCGGTGGTGCAGAAATTTCCACAATGCCCTACTATGTCCACTTTCCTTGCAGAAGGAAATAAATGGCATGGGGATGGAGGATATCTGGAGCTTGAGACTCTTAGTGATTATCTTGCAGAGTATAAGAGAATTTGAATTTCTAGTAGTTTTGTCAGATTAAAGATAAATGGAGACCCCGCAGCAGCAATTGAAGAAGAGGGCATATGCAGAATAGATTCTTTTTGCCTACATTCGATGGATCATCCAAAAGCATGACAAAGGCTTGGATGGAGAAGTCAGATGATTTCTTCTAGCTACATCCAGTAGCAGAAAAGGAATCCATAGAGGTTGCAGCACTACACCTTTAGGGTGGAGCAAATGATTGGCGGTTCGGCAGATTGAGACATGCAAGAGTGACTGCGTATGCAGAGTTCACTAAAAGATTGGTAAAGAGGTTTGAAAAAAGAAAACTAGAGGAACTTTGCATTGAGACATTTTACAACATTGATGAGGATGTATATGAGGAGAAAAAAAATATATCAGCACTAATACTCTGGAAGAAGAGAAAATACCACCACAACCATCTACAATAGAGGTACTTGCATCAGTGGGAGGAGCACTTGCATCTTTTCAATATGGTCCTGAGCATTTGACATTAACATTCCCAGTCATGATTCAAGAATTTCGTGAGGACAAGGAAGCAGATACTAGCGCCGATGTAGCAGTAGAGGAGAAGCCATCACGATCACCAGCAGTTGGAGAAGAAATTGCACCGGTTGGAGGAACTCTTGTAGCTTTGCAAGATGTTCCCAAGCATCAGCTGATCCAAGGTATGCAAACATTTCTACCCCAGATTGTTTTACCACATCATCTTGATATTTATGGGGTCATGCCATCATGGCAATTGCATGACCAAGGGTTAGAGCACATTGCTTATTTGGAGCAGGAGACTATCACTACACATAGGAACCTTGAATGGTTCAAGGAGAAGATGTATTTCTATCCAAATTTGATATTGTTGAGCTGCACACAACACTTTGTGTTGGATTGTGGAATTTTTGAGGATGGGATTAGCACAATCCTAATTAATGGAAGCTATATAATGGATTTCGCGAATCGGAAGTTACTATCGCATGAGTTGTCATATTCTATTTTCGACAAAGAGATATTGTCCATTATGCATGCATTGGTAAAATTCTAGCAATTTTTTATTGGCAGTAGACTTCAGGTGAAAAGCAACCACCATAGTCTTCACCATGTTTTTGAGGAGGAGGATCAGCTGCAGAAGAGGCAACAATGGTGGATCAGTGCATTGTAGGACTATGAGAGGGACATGAGATAGCAGATGCACTATCATGGAGATCAACAGCACTGTCACTAAGGAGAAGTGATGATTTTAGGGCCGAGTTATTATTTGAGAATTCTAATGACCTCTTAACTTATCAAGCATTGGATGGGAATATGGTAGATGGTAGACATCATGTAATGGATACCATATTCCATTATTAGGACAAAGCCTTCTTTATGAGCACCTCACAACTCAAAGAGAAGTTTCTACATGCAGCATATTCAGAACCTCATAGATTCTACCAGACCATCGGAGACAGGTTCTCATGGAGAGACCTCAAGGAGGATGCACTTTGTCATATCATGGAGTGAAATATTTTCATTAGATTTTTGAGAATGGTATTATCGACATTGATCCGATGTCGGGGTATGAACATTGCTTGGACATTTTCACATAGTACATCTCTTCACCCATGACCGGATTATATTTCCCAGATGTCTTCATGCTTCATGGTCTTCCTAAGGCCATAAATAAGGATGCGGATAGTTATTGTATGAGAATTTTTTGGTGGGAGCTTTTCCATTGGGTGGATACTGAGCTGGTGCATGATATGAGTCATAACCCAAAGTTGGATGGATGGATGGAGATGATGAGTAAGTGGCTAGAAAGCTACTTGAGAATCTATGACAGAAGGCAGCAAGAAGCATGACTGCGATGGTTGCCCTTGGGTGAGTATGGTTACAACTTGACATTCCAGATTGGTATGTTCCATGCCTTGCACAGTACTGAGGTGATGCAACAGTAGGAGGCATAGCTACGATGGCTACTCTTGGGAGAGTATGGCCAAGACATTGCATTTTATATGCCCATTGGTATATCATTGTTTCCTACCTTGCACGATAGTGATGACATGCAAGAACTGGAGGCATGGTTGCGCTAGTTACTCTTGGGAGAGTATGGCCCCCATATGAAATTCCACATGTTAATTGGGATGTCGTTGTTTTACACTTGGCATGGTGATGATATGTTGTGGAAGAAGGAGGCCTTGCTACGCTAGCTTCTCTTGAGAGAGTATGGCTACCATACTTGGTGTGATGATGTTATGATGTGGCAACAAGAGGCATTGTTGTGGTGGCTTCTCTTGGGGAGTATGGTTCGACATTCCACATGTTGATCCATGTATCTCTACTTCTCACTTTGCACATCGTTGATATTATTCTTGGAGAAAGCAAGGCCACTAGGGCCAAGGATTGGAGCACGAAGAGACACAATGTACTCCATGTAGCATGGGCAGAAGAAATTGCATATGAGTTGGGAATTTCATTTGGAGGAAGGAACCACAACACTTCCCATGTCTCATGCGGGAAGGAGGCTTTTGGACAGTAGATGGTTGCCACTATGGGACTCATTAATGAGGAAAGGCATCTAGTTATACAGCTAGAGGCCATTCTAGAAATTCTAGAGAGGCAGCTATGGAGCTGGGAATTCATAGCACATTCGATCAGATGGTAGAACCTTCGAGATGAGGGTGCAACTTGGGAGGGAGAGAAATTTCTGAAGCATCCACTTTTACAGTTGCTTGAGGACAAGTAACATTTTGTTAGGGAGGACTATAATATTCCAAAGTTTCCATGAGCTAATTGGAATATTAGAGTTCTTACTTTTCTTATTTAGTTAAATAAATAAAAGGGTGGAGGAACCCATAAACCTAGTAAATGAATAAAATCCACTGCTATAGTGTGAATGTGGGTTAGTTGAGTAGTGATGTAGCACTATGGACTAGTGTAGCAACATAATAATGAAGAAAGAGTGGAGGTCATGGAGAAATAATGAGGAAGATTATGGAGATAGTGAAGGAATAAATGCAAGATGATGGATATGGTGGAGGAGTGATTGCAAAGATGATGGAGATAGTGGAGGAATAAATGAAAGATGATGGAGATAGTGGAGGATAGCGGAGTCTTTATGGAGGCTACCGGCCACATGTGCATCATAGTATTGAGGTGGGCCAAGGCTAGGGAAGGCTCATGCCATAAAAGGAAGACGAGGGAAACAAAGAAGTGGAGTTTGGACTTTTATTGTTGAGTGTCGTAAGACATTTCTTTGCACGCTTCAGCTCTTTAGCTAAGTCTATTGTGTTGTTTAGCAATGGGTGTTCCCGAGCAGGAATCCCACCCTTACCCATGGGGGACTTTTAGTGCCTACTCTGGGAAGGTTTTCTTGGTCAACATTTATCATCTGGAAATTAGTGCCACTTTCAGCGACTCTCATCTACACTTCTAGCTACAAGAACTATGCATTCTTGAACTTGGGCTCGGGAGTTAGAAGGTTGTTCTCAGTACTTCAACTAAGAAACTTATCGATTGATTAGCCCTTCACACTATGGATCCATGGCAGTCTTCAGAGAGTCTCATTTTCATATACGAGATAATTCCATCCATCTAATTATCCTATGCAGCAACATTCCTGTACGAATTGCGTAATTCTACAGTGAGGGTTTGAGGAGAAGAGGAATTTCCGAGCAACTCAGCTTGGAATCTTGTGAGGGATTAATCCTTCGCTCCAGGGATCACATCAGGACCCTGGGATCAAGATTGTATTATCTATTAGCAGGCTACATCATCATCCCTCCTAGACAACACAATATTACCCAGCAGTTGTGCATGCAGCATCTGCATATTCAATGGAGGAGCTAGATCCTAAGTTTCTCAGATTAGGATTGGGAGAAGGGACCAACACTTTAATTAGTGAGCTAAGTGGGTGCTATTCTGGCTGATAGATCATTCTTTTAGCCTCAGATCCACAGTTTTCTCTAGGAAGTGCGTAACTTAGCCAGTAAAGGTGTATTGTGCAACCCAAAAAGGGCCGAAATTATAAAATCAAAATCTTGCCAAACCGTTTCTGGGTTTTTTTGGGTTTTTTGAGAAGCATCCATGGTTAAAATCCCAAATCTTTCTAAGCACTCTAACAGTCTCTCACACATAGATCTTATTCCAAGTAGCAGTGGTTTTCGGCAGCAGCAGTTTATACTTTCCAGTGCTAAGTTTCATTAGTTTATTTCAACCATATTGTGGGTTGAGTGCATTCCTTTTGGAGCACTGTGTACTTACATTGCTGTTGATAATAATGATATGGCTCAGTTGTTTCTTCTCATATGTATGATGTTCTGATGTATTCCGACACTTTTCCAGTTCTGTATGTTTTATTGTTATTTGGAATTATGCATATGCTCTATATTCTTGTCTTTCCCATTTTTGGATATTACATGATACATTCCCTCAAATAATATTTGTAACTTTGTTCCAATTTCTCAACAAAATATGTTCATTATTCAACTCATTTCAAATTTTCTTACATAAAGAGTGGTTCTAACATTTGATTTATATTTTGAAACATGCTCTAACTGATACTTGTATAGAATTTATACCACAATGATGCAGAAAATATGCTTCTCAAATAGTTGAAATACACTTTGTGAAACATGCTGAAAAATGCTATCGAAGTCCTTTGAAATTTGTGTTCATGATTTTCACCTTTAATTAGCACAGAGTGTTGTTCCAACATTGTTAGAGCTCCTACTTCTGACGCTTCGACACTAGCTCACACACAACATATCTAAATACATACGACACTATATTAAGAGTCTAATCACCCAGACCAAACAAACATAAGCCTTAGTTATTTGTCGATCTCTATATTATTAGTGCTACCGTGCTATTTTTTAAAAACATTTGTGCTAGTTTTTGAGGAAGGGATGAGGAAAGTTTTCAATTGAACCTTTCTATACTAATGGGAGACTTTCACGAAAATACCACATTTTCACATTATTAATATGAAAAGGAAGCAACCAAAATGCTCCAAATCATAGAATCTAATTTTTTATGCAAAACTAACTGCATTAAACTCCTCAATTCCACTAGCAAGAGGAATAATTATGGAAAAGAGACGACTTAGTAAGAGGAATTATTTTGCATGTGTAGAGGAAACATGTGAAAAGGTGGTTCTGTGGATGAGGTTGCGGTTGTGTGGAGGATCTTTTGGTTGTACAGAGGTGGATGTATGGAGGAGGCATGTGCGGAGACGCAGCTTCAATTACAAATGGTTGAAGATTCAATTATCGTGTCTCTATCAGGCAACTTCTAGGAATAGGCATGCGTACATCACGGAGTGCAAGAACAAAACCTTTTAAGCTCTCGCCATCGACGACTATTGCTACTTAAGGATCCATGTGCCATCCTCTTTCACACCCATCGAAAGTGACATGGGAAAAGGGTGCTCGGAAATGATTCACATTGTTCGTCAATGATTCTTGTTTTTTCTTGCCTCATCTTCAAATCTACTACTCTAATATATATTCAGACGTTTTGACTCGTACTACCATGGGACATTGTTATTAGTTCATATAGTTTTGGATAACATAAAAAAAAATGTAAGATTTTATAATGTAAAGTTATAAATTTTTAATATATATAATTTGACTACAGGGTTATTGTCGCAATTGATAATGGTAAAATAATAATGAAAATAAATAGAGATATTTAAGTTTAATATGGAAATGGAATGCATCTACAATCTATCCACGTAATTATTGTAATAATGATAAAGACTTAAGCTTGGACTTGTCAAGTATTGAGAGAACAAAATTTTTGAAGTGCAAAAAAAATTACACCTCCAGAGTTTTGATCTTTCTTAGTCCTTGATGTATACAAGCTTAGGATGGATATGTACGAGTGCATATATCGTTCCTTAACATAAAAATAATTCCATTGTCTTATACATCATATAGAGTTGGCATTGAAATATTTTACTCAACATGGGCATTGAAATACTTTATTTACTTTATCCACATTAAAAAGTATTTTACTATTATTAGCATATTTTTAAATAAATATCTCCTACTATTAGAAAGTAAAAAGCAAATATCTATGGAATATAATCTCCATCTCTTTTTATATATATAGTTAGTTGAAATAAAATTATTTTATATAAAATATGTGTTGAAATATTTTATTTATGGTAAAAGTAAATATTTTTCTTCCTTTTTACTTTTTCTATATATGCTAAAAAAATTGATATAGATATTCAAAATCTTTATTTAAGGTATGCATTGAAATTGATAAATGTGTATATGTGAGAAATTGTATTTAAGATATGCATTGAAAAATGAAAGAATTGCATATGGAGAAAGAATGACATAGTAGGATTTTTAATTTTAATTTCTTTATCTTTATATATGAAGCTAATGTACAATTATATTATTTAATATGGAAATTCAAAAAATTTATACATGGTTGACATTGAAACATTTATTTTTTTATTAATATTTTCTTTTTTAAATACCACTTGTTAACTCTATCAAATTACACATCTCCTTCATAGTGGGTTTTTATATTAATATTAGTTTAGATGTCATGCTTAGATTCCATATTGAGTTTTGAAGGAATTACATATCTCCATCATATTGAAATGTAAAAAATATTTATGGATAAAAACCCTTCAAAAAGTCGCACTAAAGACTACTCATTTTTTTACTATCAATTACTTTATTTGTATATTGACTAGTGAAGGAAATACACATATCCTTCACACTTAGAGTCTTATTCCACATTAATCATCATCACTAAAAGGTAAAAATAATTTATGAACTAAATTGGAATATATGAGTTACTTTATCTCTATATATAAATTGATGTAAAATTATATTATTTACCATGGGCATTGAAGTATTTTATTTATGGTAAATATTGAAAGATAATTTTTCTTTATTAATATTTATGCTTAATATTAAAAAATATTTCTTTTAATGTAATTTTATGGGACAAAATCTCTCTTATGGTAGAAGGAGAGTGCATTTAAATGCAATTATTCTTTACAATTATTATTATTATTATTATTACTTAATTTAATACTTCATTTTGTGAAAATTTCATCTCTCCCATACTAAAGGGACATTTAATTGCTTACACTCATTTACAACCACTAAAATATCTCCTACATATTGTTTACACTCATTTACCAACATTACAACATCTACCCATCTTCCCCATACTGAGTTATGGATTTCCTCTAGGAGCAATAATAAATTGGGTATTTAACACCCAAACCTATATGTGATAATACAACGGGTAATCAAACTTTTGTAAAAATATTATTTTTTAATGTGTAAAAAGAATTTAATTTATAAAATTAATAATTAGAAATATATTACAGATTAAAACTGTATGGAACCCATGCATAAATAATAAAATGTGTACATTCATTGTATCTAAAAGTCTACTTATCAACGTTTGTTTAAAGGACATGTCATTTCTTTTCTTCCTAAAATACTTTCATAACAAAGCATAATAAACAAGTAGGTAGATCTATCAAGCAAGTACGTAAACATATAATGTTTACTGTTGTCATAATTTTGTAGCCATACAAGTAGGAAGTAACCATATATAACATGCCATTGACTTGGCATCATTGTTTTTCCTTCAAGGTCTTTGCCTAAAAATAATAATAAATTATGGCATTTCAATGAGATCTTTTAATATGTTCATGTAATATTGATTTCCCTCATTTCTTTCCATTGTAGCTAATGTTATCATGGTTTCTTTCCATTGTAGCTAATGTCATCATGGTAATATTTGTTAAGGAGATTTATCTTAAACCATATTTTTTATAATTCTTATTTGTTTTTTAATCAATTTTAATAATCACATTGCTATGTTCATTTTCTTGACAAATAAAATCATCAAAGGTATATATGATAGTAGATTTGTCAATAAAAAGAAGAGATACTTTAAAGAAACAATGGAAAATGTTTCAAACCTATTTTGAGCTTATTCACAAACATATTTATCATATAAAGGATAAGGCTCAATCTCTACCACTACATCTTTTTGAATTTCCACACATTTTGGTTTTCTTTTTCATAATCAGTACAATTATTAGTGTCATAGTTGTCACATCATATGAATAAGACTCTTTTTAGCAATTTTCAAAGATGTATTTCTTTTCTATAATCACTTCACTTTCACAATAATTCTTATAAATTGATATTGTATCATTTTTCTTCCATGGAAATTTGTTGCATTCATTTTCGTTGTTTTATCTTTAAATAATAAAAAAAGTATGACTATAAATACAAATATAATATATATTATATTTTTTTTTAAAGTCAAAAGATACATTTTTAAGTGCAAACATTTAATACAAATTAAAAAACATAATTATGAAGATTATATACATGGAAATGAAATATTTTAAAACACTTCCTCAATAGTTTTAATTGAAACTTAATTTTAACTTATAGATTTTATTTCAAATATATTAATAGAAAAAGGCTTCATTATTAAAAAGGAAGAAACTAAAACTACAATACTAATATAAATTTTAATACTCCATATGAAATGACTTCAACTATAAACAATAACAATAGTGAAAATAGCAAGGTTTGAAGGAATGTTAGAAATTCTCGTGTACTTCCTAAACGATAGAAAAAAGCATTTGAATGTAATAGTTACTAACATAACCATATTTGTAAATGTGGTTGATATACGCTCAAGACATATAATTATAAATATAATTATAATTATAATAATAATCATAATAATAATAATAATAATAATAATAATAATTATTATTATTATTATTATTATTATTATTATTATTATTATTATTATTAATTAATATTAATATTATTATTTTTAAATAATTTTAATATCATTGTTAATTAATAAATATTAATAATAATTAATTCATTCATTTGATAATATTGATTCAATATTAATAATTAATTGATTCATAATTAATTAATAAATAATAATAATAATAATAAATAACTATCTATAATTCATAATAATAATAAGAATGATTTACTATTATTGTTTTATTAATATAAATATTGTTAATTATTATGGATAATGATTGATTTTCATATTGAGACAATCTTTGTCACGATGCAACGTTAGGCCAGGGTTGACAATGATTGGTTTTATAAAACTCATTGACCATGGTTGATCATGATTGAATAATATTAAACCCAGGAGCCTAATATTATGAAACCAAGGTATATAAACCCCAAGGTAAATGTAATTCATCTCAGTATGAATGTTAGTTTTTTTGTGTTAATTTCACATTCACATTCAAATTTAAATTTTATTTTCTGATCTTATGCTTGATGTACATATGTTTCCTTGTTACCTATGTGTGTCAAACAAGTAAATTAACTGAGTTTTATGAGTGAATTCAAGAGCATAGAGTATGAAAATCAAATTTTGAACAACAACAAGAAAATACAAAGAAAACTATCACAATTGATCCATCAACACAAATTTTTGATGAAGGAGTTGACACCTCATGGGCTACATCTCCTTGGTCCAACTTCCATGGCTTAGGCCTCTATATTAGCTCAAACTGAAAAAATTGTTATTTACATTCAATTAAGCTCTTGAAACATACTCCAATGACTTTAGAATGCTCAAATATATTAGAAATGACTATTCATTCTCTCAATTTGGCCTTCAGATGATTTAGGCATGGCCTTCCTTCCTAGTGGCCCTCGGCTTCCTTTTTCTTCAAATTGATAAAAACAACTATAGAATTGCTCCTCTGCCTCTACAAAATGTGCCAATGCATTCAAAGCATGCCAATCTATTAGGAATGACTCTTCCTAAGCCAAAATTGGTCGAAAATTTCTCCAAATATGGTAAAAAAAAATCCTATTGAAATCCCTCCAAAATTGGAGGAGACTCCAGTTAGCTCTGACAAAATAGGGATTCTACTAAAACTAGCATAGTCCTCTAAACCCGTTGACATTTAAATATGGGTTTAATTAGTTTTTAACTGCACTTAGTTTTGGATAAGTGAGTATTAACTGTGCATAAGCGCATTTCATAAAACAAGATTTAATTAACGTTGCCCATTGGATTAGTGGATTAACCCACAATTAGAATCAAACTTTGCACTTAAACATTACGCTCTGCTCGTGGTCGTTGTGGCAAGGTTGTATGGGGAGGGGGCTAGCCCGCAAGGCTGGCCCACTCCAAACCCTTGCCTTCGAATCTGGTTGACAATAGGCATTAGTTGGGGCCATAGTAGGTTAAGTCCCAAAGCAATAGCATGGTGGTAAGGTGGCCGAATGATGCAGGGTAGGTCATGGGTTCGACCCCGACCCCCACATGATAATTTTTCTTGAAATTTCTTGCCCATACCAAACGTTAATAACTTTGGGTTAAAATAAACATTCGTTCGAATTCATATGCGCCAATGGTATACTTTCATACTTTGGTTTAATATAATAATTTGGCCTGATATAATATACGAATGCCTCCAATGTTCCGACTTTTCATAAATAAATATGCTACCATATAATTAAATTCGACCATAGGATAAATATGAAATTCGAATCTTGGAGTTGGAGAGGGTCCACCAGAGGGAACACATGGCAGCCCTTGGTTGCACCATGTGTCAACCTTTGGTTGGCTACCCATCCATATATAAAAAATATCAAATTCAACCTTAGGAGAAGATCCTTAAAAATGCTTCACTTTCATACCAAACTGGTAGATCCTGTTGTGACAATTGTCACAGTGCCACTGGGAAAAAACTGAAGAATATTCCCTGCATGCTAACTGGGCTGCCATGTCATCAACCTGTAACTGTTTCCCAATTATTTTTTTGAATTTCAGTTTTTCTGAACGATGATTAGCAGACTATAAATTCTTCATCCAGGGTCAGTTTTCGACAAAATGAAGTACGACAGATTCTTGGCGACAAGTGGATCGTGGTTGTTTAGTTTTCAATCAATTATGATCACTTTATTTTTTGAGATTTTACATTCAACACTTGATAATTCATCCCCACTAGAAGCCTTTTCGACCCCGAGAGCTCTTGGAATACTAATCATGTGGAGGGTACTGTCCCCTCACCCTTCCAGTCTCTATCCACTAAAATTTTCCCATTTTCATCAAATGGAGCTTTTCACAAAAACTTAACTTTTCCCTTAATTCTTGTGAACTTCTCTTACTGTCATTGGCATCATCATGCTGTTATTCCCATGAATTTGTAGAGAACTAAGTAATTCTTGCAGAAACAATCTTGTTCTTACCTTGATTATTAATCAAGGGAAACTTAAAAAGTGTCTCACCTTCCACATTGTCACCATGGCGATTCTTAGCTTGTCTCGCTTTGTACTTGGGTCGACTCTTGACGAATTATCTTTGCCATTTCCATGTACCCTTTGGAAACCAAAAATAATCAGTTGTGGAACCCATGCCTTCTTTTTCAAACTGCTTTGTCACTTTCTCTTTGACCTTTACACTCTCTTGCACCAACATCTTGTTTCCAAAACTACTCAACACTGATGTTGATTGCTAGAAATGTTTTACATTTTGTTCAGCTCCTTTCAAAGGCAACCTGTTAGAGTCCTGAATCATTTCATTACAATATTAAGCATATTTTTTATAATTTTGAATCAAAACATCTCATTTTTTATCATTAAAAATGTCAAATTATGACCTTCATTCACTATCCTCTTCATTTCTCCTGCATGTATAAGAGACAAACCTGTCTTCTTCTTATGCGCTCTAACTATGTACTCAAAACGATATTTAAACAAGTGATATTTAATCTCATGGTGATGAAATACTGCTTTCCTATCATACAGATAAGGACTTCCCAAAACAATGTCCGATATCTCAAGTGGCACGACATCAGGTTCAACTTCATCAAGAAACTTTGAATTGATGGAAAATCTTAGTATGCACTTCCTTGTAACCTGCAAGGTTGCATTCTTGCATATCCATCCTGAAGGATAAGGTCTTAGATGTCTAAGAGTTTCAAGGTTTAGCTGCTTAACCAAGTCTTCGAAAATCAAGTTAGCTTGTGGCCCACTATCAAAAAGTGTATCAATCTTGGTATATTTAGAGACAACTCTAATATGGAAAATTTATATTCTTGTATCTTCATCTTGAGTAATTATATGTTCTTACCTTTCAAACCCATGGCTATAATATTTGTCTCAACTCCTAAATCTAACCCTAAGTCATATTCAATTATAGAAACAATTTTTCCCTTTTCTTTGGCTTTCAATTTATTTGGATTGAACTCTGGGTGAGGTTGGCAACAATGGTACTCATCATTGCTATTCTTTGAACAATTTTTGCATGTGATATTTTCCTTCTCTCTTTTGGCAAAGATATTCTCTTTCATCTTCCATAAAACTTTCCCTTTCCTTTACCCTCACTTCACTTTTCTCATCTATGTTTTGTTTCCCTCTTGCTTCTAAATGTGTGGCTTGAACACAAACCTCATCTATGTTTGTGGGATTAAAAATGAGAATAGTGTGTCTAACCTAACTGTGCAAACCCCTAACATACTTTAACAAATTTTCTTGATAATATAGATTAATACCCAAAATAAGAGCCCTTCTCCTAAATTCATGGGTATTATCTTGCACACTTTTTCCTTTCAACTGTCTAGAATTTTTCCAATCCATAATAGCCTTTTTCATGTAATTTAATGGATATAATTTCCTATTAATGGAAGCAATAAAAATTGACCAAGACATAGAGATATTACCATAGTTTTTAATCTCTTCTTAAACCCTTTCTTCCCACCATACAAGTGCAGATCCGTCCATCCTGAAAGAAGCCAATTGAATATTTATGTCATCTTCATGAAGGTTCTAAATTCTATGATACACCTCCAATTGGAATATCCAATTATCCAATATTTCTGCATTTACCTGGCCATTATACATTAGAAGCTCAAATTTGACATCAATTTTGAGTAAGGTTGGTTTTCCTCTTCTGTATTTTGAGTCAGTGTGAGTGGTTTTTGTGGTGGAAGTGGAAGATGATGTTGATGGATATGATGAGGATGATTAAGATGGTGGAGATGGCAGTGGCTTTCCTCCCCTTCCCTTTGAACTCTTCTCTTCATCCTTCTTATCATATGAAGTTCCTTCTCCATGTGGAGGCTTATAACCTTACCCTACCATCCCAACAATAAATGCATAAAACATAATTTTAACCATCCTCTTTATGTCATTGAAGTCTCTCTTGACATCATCCTCTTCTGAATGAACTTCTATTTATCCAACACCTGACATGATCGCTAAAGATTCAAGCTAAACATCTGGTGCTTATACCTCTTCAATCAACTTAGATTCTTGCACAACTTGTACCTCCTCAATCTCAGCTTCTTGAGACACAACTTGAGGCACTTCAAGTGTAGCTATGAGTGGAACTTTGGGTGAAGATGGTGCTCTTGTAGCTCTCCTTCTTCTGGTCCTAATATTAGGACTTGCAACCAACAATTTCCTTTCACCTCTTTGCAACATTAACCTTGTCAACATCACAAATTTTCAACCATTAAACTTGCACAAAACTGAAGAAAATAACCTTGCCTTTCAACCAAGATCTGATACCAACTTGGTCTGAGTATGAATGTTAGTTTTTATGTGCTAATTTCACAATCAGATTTAAAATTTATTTTTTGATGTTATACTTCATGTACATAGGTTTCCTTTTTGCTTATGTGTGTCAAATAGGTAAATTAATTGAGTTTTATGAGTGAATTCAAGAGCATAAGGTATGAAAATTAAATGTTGAACAAGAGCAAAAAAATACACAATAAACCATCACAATTTATCCAACAACACAAAGTTTTGATGAAGGACTTCACCCCTCCTGGGCTACATCTCATTGGTCCAACTTCCATGGATTGGGCCTCTGTATTACATCAAAGTGAAAAAATTGTTGTTTACATTCATCTAGAACTCTTGAAACATACTCCAATGAGTTTATAATGCTCAAATATATCATAAATGACTATTCATTCTCTCAATTTGGCCTTCAGGTGATCTATTCATGGCCTTCCTTCCTAGTGGCCCTTAGCTTCATTTTTCTTCAAAGTGATAAAAACCTCTGTATAATTTCTCCTCTACCTCTACAACTTGTACCAATGGATTCAAAGCATGCCAATATCTTAGGAATGACTCTTCCTAAGCAAAAATTGGTCAAAAATTGCTCTAGATATGGAAAAAAAAAATCCTAGTGAAATGCCTCCAAAACTGGAGGAGACTCCAGTCAGCTCTGACAAAATGGGGATTCCACTGAAACTGGTGGAGTTTGCTAAACCCATCGCCATTTAAATCCAGGTTTAATTATTTTTTAAGTGCACTTATTTTTTGGATAAGTCGGTCTTAACTGTGCATAAGTGCATTTCATAAAACATGGTTTAATTAACGTTAGCCACCGGATTATTGATTAACCCAAAATTAGAATTAAAATTTGCGCTTAAACATTCTACTTTGCCCGTGGTCGTTGCAACAAGGTTTCATGGTGAGGGGGTTGGCCCGCAAGGGTAGCACCATCCAAACCATTGCCATCGGATCTCGTTAACAATAAGTATTAGTAATGACCATAGCAGGTTAAGTCTCAATGCAATAGCATGGTGGTAAGGTGGTTGGATGGTGGAGGGTAGGTGGTTGGTTCGACCCCGACCCTCGCACAATAATTTTTCTTGATATTTAGTTGCCCATACCAAAGGTTGAGAACTTTGGGTTAAAATAAACATTCTCCCAAATAAATATGTGCCAATGGTATAGCTTCATACTTTGGTTTAATATAATAATTCGGCTCGATATAATATATGAATGGCACCAATGTTTGGAATTTTCATAAATAAATATGCCACGATATAATTAAATTAGATGATAGGATAAATATGAAATTTGAACCATGGAGTTGGATAGGGTCTACCAGAGAGGGCACGTGGAAGCCCCTGTCTACACCACGTGTCAGCCTCTGTTTGGCTACTAATCCATATATATAAAAATTTCAAATTCAACCTTTGGAGAAAATCCTTTAAAAAAAATCCACTTTCAAACCAAACAAGCGAATCTTGTTGTTACACTTATCACAGTTCCACTGGAAAAAAATTGAAGAAGATTCCTTGCATGCTGACTGGGCTACCATGTCATCAACCTGTCATTGTTCTGCATTTTTTTTTTAAATTCGCCTATTCTAAACGATGATCAACATGTTATAACTTCTTCATAAGGAGTTTGTTTTCGAAAAAATGAAGTGCACCAGATTCCTGGCGATGGGTCAGTCATGATCCTTTAGTTTCCAATCAATTCTGAGCACCTTAATTTTTGAGCTTTACACTGAGTACCTGATCAATAATACCCCTATTTTTCTATGTAAATACCTTTATGTTCTTAGAGTGAATTATTTTTAGGTGTAATGGCTAGAAAGCCATGATGGATTTGAATTAAGGTGAACAATAGAGTATGATGATTTCATAAATGAAATTTATTAATGTAAATAAAATATATAACTTACTTGGGAAATAAATACTAGAGTTAAAAAAATTCTTTCAAAGGTTCTGAAACTAGTAATGGTGGATGAAATTAGAATAATATCCCCTTAAATAACTCGTAAAAAACCCTAGGATTTTATCAACAAGATTTAATGTGATGCAAAAAAACATCTATTAAATCATTTAGGGTAAAAAAACATGGAGTAAGGGTAGAAAAAAGCACCATGAGAGAAAGAAACATGCTTTAAAGAAAAAGAAGATACCTTTTTCGAAAAAAGAAGAAAGAAAGCCTAGGCAAGTGGGTTGGAAGACCCCTGAAAAATAGGGCACTGCTAGGGGAAGAAATATGTTAAGGAAAAAATAAAATACATTTTAGGTGGAATCAGAGGAGGTTATTGCATTTCACCGGCAAGAGATTTCAGTTCAGGGGGAACTGGCGGATCAGTTCAAGGTTGGGAGGATGGTGTTTCCAAAGAACAGTTCCAACAACAAATATCATTAAAATTTTAAAAATATTTGAGTTTGATTTCCTCATTAATTATTGCTTTGTGCAATAATTTTAATGTTACTCTTAATAGTTAGCAGAGAGACCTATTATCTGTACATGCTAGTTATTTATGTTGCATAATTGTTAAATGTCATGTTAATGTATAAATAGCTTAGTTTAAAGTTTCCTTGAATATTGTTTCAATGAGTAAGTCACATGATCACTCATTTTTATTAATAATACATGCATGAAAATTTATTTTTTTGGGCATTTAAATAGGTATAGATGTGCTTTGTTCCATCTCTGAAAAAAAAAGTGTGAACGCAAGGATGTGAGATACTTGTATAAGGAGAAAGATATTGGGAAATAATTCCTCTCTCCTTTCGTTTTACTGAAACATAAACTTATGAAACCAACTCGCTATATAATTACCGAGTGAAGTAAAATTTAATAGTCAATAGTAATATAGTTAACCCTGCTAGTTTTTTATAGATCTATATTGTGAACATAACTTTGTTTAGGGTAATTAATTGATTCATGTTGCCAAGCTCAAACTAGTGATATTTTGGTTACCTTCTTAGGCAGGAAGTGAAGAGAAGTTAATCGATTTGTTAAATTTATAGGAATTGCACGAAGTGGGAATAGTACCATGAGAAATTATTTTAACGAATATCAAATAATCAAAGAGATCAATAGCACCATTACCATTAATTAATGCTTGAAAACATTATGGTTGTAGGTTCTGAGTATAGTTGTCGTGGAAACAATTTGTAGGACTAAGGGAGAAAAATATAGCTCACGCCATAATTGTTGTAATAAGATAATTTTATTCTATTATAGCCATTAAATAATAGAAAATGTAACAAATGATATATAATTTTAATCATGGGGCCGATTAGTCCGTTGAATAGCATATGTACATGTAAGAAGGTTGGACGTTGGGCAACAATAAGTTGACTTATTCATCTAACTACCTTATAATGGAGAAACTTTCTAGAAAGAAGAAAAACATAATTCGAAAGGACGAGCAATTATTTATGGAGTGAGTCGCTCGGTGGATGTAATTCACAAATAGATCCACTCATGTTGACTATGAATTACAG
Organism: Pinus albicaulis; assembly: GCA_034641835.2. Taxonomy (NCBI): domain Eukaryota; kingdom Viridiplantae; phylum Streptophyta; class Pinopsida; order Pinales; family Pinaceae; genus Pinus; species Pinus albicaulis. The sequence continues at coordinate 1,571,062,609 of CM076578.1, read as the reverse complement.
AGTGAAACATAAATTATGTTCGATAACCACTATGGGTGTAAATAAAGATAACGAAAAACTATTTAAAAATATAGGAAACACATACACATTTGTATTCGTTCATGGGGGGAAACAGAGTTGATAGGCTAAGAAATACAATAGTAGAGAAATAGAATAGAAAAATAATGATTTAAATCATGCAATATTTACAGTAACGAAGTAAATATGTTGTAGGTTTTAACCCTGTACAAAAATTCTCTGCAAACGAATCTTAAAATAGAAAATAAACAATAGCGAGAGCATAAAACATAAAACAGATAAACACAGAGATTTTCCCCTAGATCTAAAATTGGGATGACCAGCTTAATTTTTCATTATATTCCTTTTAGTGTTATAACACATATATCTACATGTCAAAGCATACATAAACCCAAATCCATTAACCTTGGATTAGAACATAACCGTAGTTCCCTTGACCATATCTACAAAATACCAGGGCCGAAAACCATCGTACCCCAAAACCATTTGCAAACCCATGCACAAAACCATGGGCAGACCCGCCCACCGGAAAATAAGGAGCAAAAAAATTTTCCAGGACACTGCCCCAGACCCTGACAAGGGGGGCTACTGCCCCCCCTATGACTCCCCCGACGTTACACCCAATGCAACATATAGGGGGGGCTATCGACCCCCCTGTTACCCCACCACACGTCACTAGTCATGGAAAGAATATAACACAAACCCAACATTCTCCCACTTGTTGTTTTCTTTCCGCAGGGGGCCACAGGAGAGTTGATTCATTAGTCCAGCTTTGCAACACCCATTGTTTCTCTACACCAAGAGAACTTCTGAGTTCTCACAGACATTGTCAATGCATCTACAACATTCTTCAAAGTGTCCACCTTTACCAGCAACACCCTTTTAGCCTCAACCATATATCTCACAAAGTGATATTGAACATCAATGTGCTTTGTCTTTGAATGATAAGCAGGTTTCTTAGCCAAGAAAATTTCACTTTGGCTATCACACTTTATCCTTTTAGCTTGTTGCACCAACCCCATACTTGAACACAATCTTTGCAACCAAACTGCTTCCTTGCTTCCATGAGTGGCTGCCATGTATTCTACCTCTGTGGTTGAAAGAGCCACTACAGACTATCTTTTACTCATCCAAATGATTACACCTCCAAATACACTAAACACATACCCACTTGTAGATCTTCTTTGGTCTAGATCTCCAGCCCATTCTACATCAACAAAACCATGAATGTCCAACACTCTTTCCAATCTTGGTCTTCCCTTGTAGCACAAGTCATAATCACTAGTGCCACGCAAATATCTGAAAACCCGTTTCACTACTGTCCAATGCTCCTTCCCTGGGTTTGACATAAACCTACTCAATACTCCCACTGCATGTGAAATGTCTGGTATAGTACAGACCATTGCATAAATCAGGCTACCCACTGCACTTGCATATGGAACCCGAGACATATCCTCCTCTTCTTCTTGTGTCTTGGGACACTGTTTAGCAGACAGTTTTGTACCTACAAGAATCAGAACATTCACTAGTTTACTAGCCTGTATATTAAACCTCTGCAATATAGTCTCAAAATACTTCCTCTGGTTTAACCAAAGCTTCCTCTTTGCCCGATCTCTCTTAATTTCCATGCCCAAAATATAGTTTGTAGCACCAAGATCCTTCATGTCGAATTTGGAGAATATTTGGGTCTTCAAATCTTGGATAATTTATTTGTCATTTCCAATCAACAACATATCATCCACATACAAGAACAAATAAATAACATGATCACCAATTAATTTAAAATAAACATAGTGATCCTCCTTACTTCTGGTGAAGCCAAGTCCCCATATATAGGTATCAAATTTCTGATACCACATCCTTGGTGACTGTTTTAACCCATACAAAGACTGCTTTAACCTGCATACCAGTTCTTTCTTCCCCTTCCCATAAAGCCTTCAGGTTGTTTCATGTAGATCTCCTCTTCCAGATCTCCGTGAAGAAATGTTGTCTTCAGGTCCATCTGTTCTGTGTCAAAATCAAATGCAGCAGCAATAGATAAAAGTAATCTAATGGAAGTAACTTTGGCAACAGGAGAAAAAATATCACCAAAATCAATTCTCGACGCCTGGGAATAACCTTTTGCTACCAACAAAGCCTTGTATTTATCCACCTTGCCTTCTACATTCACCTTCTTCTTAAACACCCATTTGCTCTCGATGGGCTTCCTTCTAGCCGGAAACTCCACCAGATCCCATGCCTCATTTTTGTGCAAGGATGACATTTCATCAACCATGGCCTCCTTCCAGAGTTTTCCATCCTCTGAATCTACTGCCTCCCTGAAAGTTCTGGGATCATCATCAGTTATATTTAAGGCAAAACTTGAACAGAAAGTAGATGGACTATACCTTTCTGGTTCTCTTCTTTCTCGAACAAATCTTCTCATAGCTGGAGTTTATGGCTCCTCCTCTTCTGAGTCTTCTTCTGTTGTAGAGTCTGATTCATCCTCCTTTAGCTCAAACTTTATCTTCTTTGGTTCCTTTGGTAGGACTTCATGTTTAACAACATCTTTCACCTCTCTAAACACCATGTCTCGGTTGTACACAACCTTCCTTGTTTCCGGGTTCCAAAGCTTGTAACCCTTTAAACCATCCTTATATCCAATAAAGATGAACCTTTTAGATTTATTATCCTTTGGAACATGTACATATGCGTCACATCCAAATACCCTTAGATGTGAAAGAGAGGGTTTCTTACCAGTCCAAACCTTAGTTGGAGTCTTATCCTCCAACGCTGATGAAGGTGATCTGTTAACCAGGTAACATGTAGTCTCCACTGCCTTTGCCCAGAATTCTTGTCCTAACCTGGTACCACTGAGCATGCTTATTTCCTTTTCCATCAACGTTCTGTTCATTCTTTCTGCAACTCCATTTTGCTGGGGTGTGTATGGAGTAGTCTTTTGCTGTGCTATACCACACTTCTTACAGAACTCTTCAAATTCATTCTTGCAGAACTCCCCACCATTATGTATCCTCAGCACCTTTATCTTCTTATCTGTTTGGTTTTCCACGAGAGCCTTAAATTCTTTGAATCTGTCAAAGACTTCAGATTTCTTCCTCAAGAAATATATCCATGTATTCCTTGAGAATTCATCTATGAATGAAACAAAGTACATAGACTTACCCAGTGATGGAACTGACACAGGTCCAAACACATCACTATGCACAAGCTCTAATATCGTGTTCCCCCTCTTAGCAGCAGAAGGAAAACTCACTCGATTATGCTTCCCATATACACAATGTTCACAAAAATCGAAATCCAGAGAGCTATTAGACATACCTTCTACCATACCATTTCCATGAAGTATCCAAAGGTCCTTCTCTCCAATATGTCCAAGCCTTTGATGCCATAGCATGGTCTTTTCTTCAGAGACCGCTAGGCTTTCCGCTCCACTTTTAGGAACCACAGAACTGTTGCACCCATCAATAATAGTGTTGCCCTGAAGCTTGTTTAGAGTTCCAATCCGAACTCCCCGCATTAATATGAGTGCTCCGTTAACCATATTACAGGTATCTTTCTCGAACACTATTTTTACACCTGCATCATCCATCTTTCTTACAGAAATCAGATTTCTAGCCAATGCAGGAATATGCAGAACACCAGGAAGTGTTCTAATCCTTCCACCTTGCAGCTTTAGCTTGACCTTTCCACATCCGACAATTTTGTCCTTCCTATCATCCCCTAGGAAGACATCACCACCATCATATTTCTTATACTCGCAGAACCACTACCTATGGAGAGTAAAGTGAAAGGATGCCCCCAAGTCAATCAGCCATGACTCATGATGTACATATGTATTTGAAGAAGAAGCCAAATACACATCCACACCTTCATCCAAGGTGTTTTTTGCCTCTACAGAAGGAGCATCATCAGATACCTTTCCTTCCTCAGGAGCTTTAGATCTACAATCATTTTTGTAATGTCCTTCCTTTCCACATTTCCAGCACATCTTTACAAACTTTCTAAGAGATTTCGATCTCCCTCTCAATTTAGATCTCCCACTTGAAACCATATTCTTTTTTGTGTTCCGGGACCTTCCTCGTACATATAATGCATCTCCATTCTGAACCTCCATATTTCTCCGTCTCATTTCCTCAGACAGCAAGGCTGAGACAATGCCATCAAAATTCAAGGTAGTTGTATTTCTACCTACTGTAATGACCAGAATATCCCACGAGTCTAGTAGAGAGCACAACAAACTGATGCACTTATCTTCATCTGAGATTTAATATCAATAGATGACAGCTAACTTACCACATTATTGAAGGCATTCAGATTCTCTATCATTGAGTCTCCATCCTTCATCCTCAGGTTATACAACTTTTTCCGCATGAACAATTTATTCACCAGAGACTTAGATTGGTACAATGTCCCAAGTTTGTTCGACAAATTATTCACTGTAGCTTCCCCATATACATTCAGCAATACCAAATCCGATACACACAACCATATTATGCTCTTTGCCTTCCGATCGATCTTCTTCCAGTCTTCATCTGACATTGCTGTTGGTTTAGTACCTGGATCTACTGCGATCCACTGGTCTTTATCCACCAGCAGATCCTCCATCTTGAGCTTCCACAACTAAAAACTCTAATCATTAAATTTCTCAATCTTTATCTTTCCACTACTCGCCATCTTCTTTCACTGCAAGAATCAATCCCACAGATCTCCCATTGAACAGGGTCCACCACAGGCCCGAGCAAAAAACCCTCAGCAGCAAAGTCATCCCCTTGAAGCCGAAACAATTTTGATACCATATGTAGGTTTTAACCCTGTACATAAATTATCTACAAATGAATATTAAAACATAAAATAAACAATAACAGGAGCATTAAACATAAAATAGATAAACACAGAGATTTTCCCCTAGATCCCAAATCGGGACAGCCAACTTGATTTTTCATTATATTCCTTTTAGTTTTACAACACATATATACATGCCGAAGCATACATAAACCCCAATCCATTAACCTTGGATTAGAACATAACCGTAGTTCCCTTGACCGGATCTACAAAATACCAGGGGGCCGAAAACCATCGTACCCCAAAACCATGTGCAAACCCATGCGCAAAACCATTGGTGGACCCACCCACCGGAAAATAAGGAGGAAAAAAATTTCTGGGGCGCTGCCCCGGACCCTGATAGGGGGGCTACCGCCACCCCTGTGACCCCCCCCCCCCACGTTGCGCCCAGCGTAACGTACAGGGGCGGCTATCGCCCCCCCTGTTACCCCCTCACGCGTGACTAGTCGTGGAAAGAATATAACACAAACCCAACATATGCAACTATAAATAAGAGACACGACTTTCTATTAAACACATTTTCATATAGGAACCACCTTAAGGAAATAACAATTTATACACAATCCCGGAGATTCGATGTAATTACATTGTTCTATCTCCTTCAGAGAATTTGGGTAAATACCCAGTTTTATAAAAAATAAAATAAAATTAGAAATTACGAGTCCTGAGACAAGGTTGTACACACAGCGATGATTAGGAGGCTGATTCGTCAGGTGTTTCAAAATTTCTTCTCCAGCAAAGCACAATATGGGCAACGTAAAACCATGGATGATTACAAAGAGCTCGAAGAACTGAAAATCAAGCAGGGCATCCTCAATATGTTGCATTTGGTCAAAGCATTTAACAATGATGGTCATAAAGAATAGCCATCATGGAAACAAGTTTTGAATAACAAAGAATATTATCTCTTTTTTTTTGGATACCAAATATCATATTTTTGTTGTTTTTACAGGCTATCCAACTTAGTGGGAATGATACATTATAAATTTTTATGAAACAATATAGGATAATGTATAAGATGGAATACAATCTATGATGGCATATGATGTAACTAAATGAAACAAAAAATATTATGCTGGTACTATATATAAACTAGTAGTTTTTTCCTCTAAAAAAAACAATGATTATGTTACCTGAAATATTGTATAAAAAAAAACATACAAACAGTACATTCTAGAAATTCCATTTCCTCTTAGAGCTAGAGACCGAAGTTATATTCCACATAGAAACCAACATAGGACACTTCTACCGCAAGGAAACCCTTCTGAGTATATGGGAAGCACTGACCTATGGGAAGCAAGAATATTCATCAAATGCTAAAAATCACTTCAATGACCAGAAATGTTACACTACATAGGTCCATTCATATATTTATTTATTAATAAAACAAGAAACATAGAATTCAGAGTGAACGTAGAATCTTAGACACTAAGTGGAAAAGAACAAACACCCAATAGAAATTAAATCCCACTTAGTTGAAGGAGAGGGTCAGTGTTCTATTTCTGAAACCTGAATATGCGAGTACCGAGCTATAAAAAATAGAAGAATCAATATTACCCTTGTGTAATTTTAGTTGGAACTAAATTAAAAGAAAAAAAAAGTACATAGGTTAACCCTACCACTACAATGATAATGAGAGGGTGTATTTTGGAACTAGGAAATGAGATGCGAAATTTAAATGAGATTTGGTAGGAGGGGGGAGATACCAAGAAAAATATGAAATCATTATGATTTCCTATAGGAAGAAATGACCCATTCAATGTGTGGAAAGCTCGTCCGAGCATTAGTGACCTGAAGTAGGGGATTCAAGTAGGGATGCCATTGCCGAATTAACTCTATTAAAAATAATAATGAAAAAACTGTAACCAAATTTAAAAAAAAAAAAAAAGTAAAAAAAAATTGAGGGGATTATTTCCTCTTATCGAATATTTCCAAGCAAGGTTGTTACCGAATTTATCTTGTAGGCTAATATTATAATCAAGACAAACCTAGTTCCTCCATTTGGTGGAATCACACTTGAAATCTCGAACAAAATAAAATAAAATGAAAACAAAAAAGTGGTTAAACTTTACCAGGAATGGAATAATTGGAACATGAATGACTAAATTTAAATATGTAACACTCAAATAATAACCCTTACCTAATACTTCGTTCCAACAGCTAACAAGGACCAGCTACAACCATGAAAAGTTGAGGTTGTGTGGTAACTTTTTAGTGTGAGAGCTCCAAAAGACTTTGCAGGAATAAATTAGGGAGAAATTAAGAACTCAAAAAATGAGTTAGGGCTTTTTCGCCAAGTTTCCACCATTAGATCTCTAGGTAACATCACTATCATCCATTTTCCATCATAGATGAATCATGTAATCACCACAAGTTTGGAAAAGGCCAGGTGGACACATCATTGCAAAGTACAAAGTATTGGAATTTCAAAAAGCCTTGAAATTTTAAACAATTTATTGAAAATTTTGTTGGGTTGATAATCACTTCTACAGAGTTCCACGTAAGGTTGAAAAAATAATTCCATAGCTTAAAAATTAAGTTAAACCCACAGTATTAACACTTATGACCTTAATTATGGATGTCTAATCATATGAAATAAAGTGTGACCATAATATTATCCTAAGGGTTTATATATACCATATTTGTTAGAGCGACCATAGTAAAATTATCCATAACAAATCCTTATCAAGGGATGTGACCAAATCATGTATTAGAAATGATATTAGAGTCGGGAAGGTATATAGGAATGAACATAAGTGGGTTTAAATGAAAAGGTGGTGCCCAATCGTCATTTTTAATGAGATGAGTCATAAAAGTAGTTGTGTCTAGAGTAATATTACCCCATCATTAGGGGAATTTTGAGGTCTAAAATGGGCCTCCTAAGGAAATTATAAAATAATAGTGGAAATAATAAAACAATATTTGATTACATCATCAAATTTTAGAGGGAAAAAAAGAAAAAGCTACTTTTTCAACTCATATTTTCAACTTATCTCCAAACGTTTATACTCAAATTTCGAGTGGGAGTACTTTTTGGAAGAAAAAATTAATTTCTCATCCAAGGAGTACCCATGTTGCACAATTTTGATGGGTCTTGCTACACGAAAAATGAGAAATACTTGAAAAAACGTGATTGTAATAATGCTTTTTTTATGTATTTCTCATTTTTCGTGTAGCAGGGTCCATCAAAAGTATGCAATATGGGTACTCCTTGAATGAGGAATTAAATTTTGGATTTAACGAGTACTCCTGATCGAAATTTGAGTAAAAATTTTGGGACATAAGTTTAAAATACAATTTGAAAAGGTAGTTTTATTATTTTATTATTTTTTAATCTTTCTACCCTTTTACTTAAAAAATACTGAATCATCCCCCATGGTTGACATCATCATCTTGAATCCTATTGGTTCTTATAATTTTATTTTTGCTATAAATTTTTCTTAGGAGGCCCATTTTAGGCCTCAAAATTCCCTTAATGACTCATTATTAAAGCAAAGGTTATTGAAAAATGTCACGGGCCGAGTATGCTTGTCATAAAATATTCAAAAAATAATTGACATGGAACTTGACTTGGAGTTGTGAAAGAATGATATCAGAGCCTCAATTTCAACAATGGGCTTGCAAGAAACCATCAATGTAGAAGGAAAATGTGCAAAAACATAAATGTGAGATGCTAATAATAGTTGTATGGTTTATAAGGTACATTGGTGGAACATGCCATAAAAAAATGGAGGAGAATTCTCCTGCAACCATAACAGTTGGTGAAGAATTATAAATTTATTTGGGGAATGCAAGTACCCCACAAACCTCTCAATTTATGGATGTCATTAGAAAACTACAACAAGAAATGGCTCATCTCAGGAGTAGTAATGAACTCATGGTAAAATCTAGTGAAGAGTAGGAAATAATGATAAGGGAATTGACTCAAAAGTCTAGTCATCAAATAAGAGAACCAGAAGCACCAAAAAGGAACAGTGTGGAAATGCATTCAGAGAAGTCTGAAAGTGAAGGTGATTGAAATGAGACTTATCTAGGATATTAAAGGAGAAAAAGGAGGATGGAACTGCAAGGGGAGTTCAGGAATATAAAGCCCCCTACTTTTTATGGGGAGAAGGAGAAAGATGTAGAGCCCTGGCTCCTAAATATGAACAAGTATTTTTATGTCTATGAGTATGATAATAACTTAAAGGCCAGATTGACCATTTATCAATTATAGGGAAGAGTTTCTCTCTGGTGGGAAAGGGCTAAAAGTGTGCATACCTTGGAGGAAAAAATAGTTTTCTAAGGGGGTTCAAAAAGTAGTTTAAATCTAAATATTTGAATGAAAGGTACTATAATGATCGGGCCAAGTAATTTCATGAGCTAAGATTAGGAAAATCAACAATGGACGAGTTTGTGGAAAAATTTACCAACTTATTACGGTATGTCCCTTATATTAAACAGGATAAAGCCAAGGTACAAGGATTTTTTAAATTCTTACGATATCCTTACAAAGACAAAATTGAGTTCGATAATCCTAAGATAATGGATGAGGCAGTAAGAAAAGAAATATTGTGCTACCAATAGTATAACTATAGAGGTAAAAAGAATAAAATCTTGGAAAAATAAAGACAAAAGAAAGACTATCATGAGTGAAAAGAAGCAAAAATCCTCTTATCTTAAAAAATTTGGGAAGGACCATCAGCAGAAGAAATTCAATAAAACAAATTTAAATCATTCTTCATAGTCTCAAACTGGGTCAAAACCCATGGATTTGAACAAAAAAAATGTCAACGAGGTTAAGGAGGGAGAACCATTGAATTGTTGGGGGTGTGGTGAACCATATCTGTTGACAGACTTCCTGCATAATCCGCTATCCATTCAGAATATTCAAGTGGTCCACAAAGCAACAACTGTGACTAACAAATCCAAAAACATTCCTAAGATCAATGTTGGATGAGAGGATGTATAGGCTAAGAATCAATATACCATGATTTATATTGAAGGTACCATTTTAAACCAATATGTTTATGTTTTAATTGATGCTTGGGTTAATTTGATTTACATTAGTCCCCAACCTGTGGAAAAATGTGAATTAAAATATGAAAAATTCAAGACTGGATGGTTGGTACAGTTAGCAACTAGTAAAAAAAGAAAGGTAACGAGTAATGTAAGATAGTGTCCCATTAATTTAAATGGTTACCCCACATAAATAAATTTAATTAATTTCTTGTAGGGTCCTATGATGTATTAATCAACATGGACTAGTTGGAGAAACAAGGAGTGGTTATAAGCTATTTGGATAAAATTGTGTGATGTGTGATGAAATATGGGAAGCCAAATTAATTAAAGGAATACACAAGTCAATATCAGTTAGATAAATCTCAGCTTTACAGTTTAAAATGAGTGCTAGGAAAGGGTGTCAATTATACATGGTGCATGTGGAAAACAATAAACAACAAACTGAAAAGGAAAATTTGGATACACTACCAATCATTAATTAATTTTGGGATGTTTTTCCAGAGAAATCCTAGGTTTGCCTCCTCATAGAGACATAGATTTCTCCATTGAATTAGTACCAAGCGCCATCGTAGTGTCAAAAACTCATTATCGAATGAGTATACCAGAACTAATACAACTGAAGATGTAGCTATAAGAACTGCTATATAAGGGTTACATTAGACCCAGTGTCTTACCATGGGGTGCCCCTATACTATTTTTCAAGAAAAGAGATGTAACATTTAGAATGTGCATAGATTATCGACAATTGAGTAAGTTAACTATCAAAAATAAATACCCACTGCCCCATATTAATTATCTATTTGATCAAGTGAGGGGAGAAACCATATTTTCAAATATTTATCTACAAATTAGCTATCATCAGCTGCAAATAAAATATGAGGATATTCTTAATTAAAATTTTAGAACGAGATACTATCATTATGAATTTTTAGTGCTAACTTTTGGTCTTACTAATGCACCAACAACCTTTATTTTTTTGATGAATAATGTACTTCATAAGTACCTTTATAAGTTTTCACTGGTGTTTATAGATGATATTTTAGTTTATTCCAAGAAGAAGAGCACAAATAACATTTGAAATTAGTGCTACAACCCTTAAGAGAACATTATCTATATGTGAAACTTAGGAAATGTGAGTTTTATAAACACATAATACAGTATTTGGGTCACATTATTTCAAAGGAGGGACTGTATGTTGATCCTAAGAAGGTTATAGATATTGTAAATTGGCCATACCTAAGTATGTGTCAAATGTCTGCTCATTTATGGGAATTTCAGGATATTATCGGTGATTTATAAGGGCATTCTCTAAGTTGGCCTACTCTATTACATCCTTATAAAAGAAGGGAACAAAATTTGAGTGGAAAAACAAGTTTCAGGAAATCTCTGATAAATTAAAAATTTTATTGACAATAGCTCCTATACTGAAATTCAAAGACCCAAACAAGGAATTCATTTTTTTTACTCATGCTTGTTTGGAAGGACTTTGGGGAGTGTTGATACAGGAAATTGCAATAGTGGCATATGAATCTAGGAAACTAAAACCACATGAAAATAATTATGTGGTATATAATTTAGAACTAGCTACATTAGTATATGCTCTGAAGATGTGGAGACACTACCTTTAATGAAAGAAATTTAATCTGGTGACATATCATATCAACTTGAAATATTTTTTCAGCCAACCAGATTTAAATGCTAGACATGCTAGGTGGATGGCTTTCCTCAGTGAGTTTGAAATTGATATTAAACACAAAAGGAAAATAAAAAAAAATTTAGTGGATGACTTAAGAAGACACGAAAAAAATTTAATGGGAATATCAATTAGGAGTATTAATACAAATTTTGGAGAGCAACAAAAAAATTGAATACAAAAAGATCATAAATACCTAGAAATTCGATGAAAATTGCAGCAAAAGGAAATTCCAGGATATGTTGAAAATATTGAAAAATCACTAACCTACATAAATAGATTGTATGTTCCCAATGTGATTTATTTAAAAAAAAATATACTATATGAATATCACAAAAAACCATATGCATGCCATCTGGAATATGAAAATATGATAATAGCATTAAGGAAGGATTTTTTTTAGATGGGCATGAAAAGGAGGTAGTAGAATACTTAGAAAAATGTCTTGAATGTAAAAAAGTAAATGTGGAAGACCAACACCCTACTATGTTGTTTAACCCACTGCCCATTCCTGAATGGAAATGGGAAGTGATTTCGTTGGATTTTATTATAATATTACCAAAGAAAAAAAGGCAACATGATTCCATTATGGTGGCGGTGGACACCTTGAGTAAAGCAACACATTTTATAGTTTTGTAGTCTACTTATGGAACAACACAGATTGCCAATATTTTCATCTTAGAAAATTTTCGACTACATGGGGTGCCAAAGATGGTAGTGTCGTTCAAGGATGCCAAATTTACCTCCAAATTTTGGAAATATCTATTTAAGGGTGTGGGAATACAACTAAATTTCATAATTTTATATTACCATCTAAAAGATGGACAAGAAAAAGAATCAATCATATTTTGGAGGATATCCTAAGAATGTATGTCATGGAAAATCCTACCAAATGGGAGGATTTTCTGTATTTTTCCAAATTCTCTTACAACAATAGTTACCAAACTTCAATAAAGATGAGTCCTTTTGAATATTTGTGTGAAAACAAATATCATACACCTCTCATTTGGATTCAGCCAAAGGATAGATTAATACTAGGACAAGATGCTTTGCAATAAATGTAATAGGTGGTATGGAAAATTAGACATAATATCAAAACCACACAGGACAAAAAATAAAATTTATGCAGATATAAAATAATTCATCAAGAATTTAAAGTTGGAGACCATGTTTATTTAAGATTAAAATCAAGGAAAAGTACCTTAAGAAACAAGACCTGTGAAAATTTAGCACCATGATTTTGTGGGTCTTTTTAGATCTTGGATAGAATTGGTCGAGTAGCATACCAACTGGCTTTGCCCAACAATATTATAGTGCATAAATTTTTTCATGCGTCCTTATTAAAAAATATTCCATGATAAATCTCATGAAATTGATTGTAATATGATACAGCTGGAACTCGAAGGATATCTCATATCAAAGCCACTTTGCATCTTAGAATGGAAATAGATCCTGCTCGACAATCAAGTCGTCACTTAGGTTAAGGTGCAATGGAGACACTTTACACCTGAGGAGGTTACTTGGGAGCGAGAGGATACAATGAAGAAAGACTACCCAATATTGTTCTAGTGTTAAAGAAAATGAACCATAAACACCTGGAACGATGTTAATTTTAAAAGGGGGGGAACATGTAAGTCCCCTTTGTTTCTATGTAAATATATTTTTGTTTTTAGACATAATTGTTTTAGGTGTAATGGCTAGAAAGCCATGATGGATTTGAATTAAGGTTAATAAAAAAGTATTATGATGTAATAAATAAATTTTATTAATAAAAAGAAAATATAGAATTTACTTGGGAAAGAAACACTAGAGTTAAATAAATTATTTCCAAGATTCAGAAACTAGTATTGGTGGACGATATCATAATAAACTTTCCTTAAATAAGTCCTAAGAATCCATAGCAATTGATCAACAAGATTTAATGTGACGGGAGAAAAAATATATTAAATCACTCAGTGTATAAAAAACACTGAGTAAGGGTAGAATAAAGTGTCATAGGAGAAAAATGTGGGCTTTAAAGAAAAAGGAATAGATACCTTCTTCGGGTTTAAAATTAAAAGAAAAAGAAAAAAAGAAAAAAAAAGTGGGTTGGCAGACCCAGGAAAAGAAGGACACTACTAGGGAAAGAAATCTACTAGGGAAGAAATAAAAATCCATTTTGGGTGGAATCATAGGAGGTTGTTGAATTTCACTGAAAATATTTTTTAGCTCAGCGAGACTGGGAGATCGGTTCAAGGTTAGGAGGATAGTGTTTCCTAAGAACAGTTCTAGCATTGGATACAATTATATTTTTAAGAATATTTGAGTTTAAATTTCTTGGTTAACGACTGCTTCATGAAAGGATTTTAATGTTATGCTTAATATTTAGTGGAGAGAACTATTATCCATACATGTTGGTTATTTATGTTGTTGAATTGTTAAATGTTGTTTTAATGTATATATAGCTTAGTTTAAAGTTTCTTTGAATATTGTTTCAATGATTAATTCCCATGATCACTCATTTTTATTAATACTGCATGCAAGAAAATTTATTTTTTGTGGATCTAAGTAGATATAGATATGTTCTATTTCATCTCTTGACAAAAAGAAAAAAAAAATTGCATGCATGGATGCGAGATACTTGTGTAAGGAGAAAGATATTGGGAAATACTTCCTCTATGATTTCATTTTACTGAAATAGAAACTTATGAAACCATCTCGAGATATAATTATTGAAGGAAGTAAAATTAAATACTCAGTGGTAATATAGTTAAGAGCGTAATTTTTTTATAGACCTATTTTGTGACCATAACTTTTCTTAATGGTAATTAAGTGGGTCTTGTTATTAATCTCAAAAGTGTGATAGTGTTGGTAACCTATTTAGGCAACAAGTGAAAAGAAGCTAATCGATTTGTTAAATTTCTTGGAGTTGCACAAAGTGGGAATAGTACCACGAGAAATTATTTTAACTAATATCAAAGAATCATAAAGATAAATAGCATCATTACCATTAATTAATGCTCGACACCCTTATTGTTGTAGGTTATAAGTACAGTTGTTGTGGAAACAATTTGTAGGACTAAGGGAGAAAAATCTAACTCATGCCATAGTTGTTTCAATAGGATAATTATATTCTATTATAGCCATTCAAGAACATAAAATGTAACAAATGATATACAATTTTAATCACAGAGCTAAGTAGTATGTTGTCTAACATATATACAAGTAAGAAGGTTGTTGTTGTGTGTGTTATATATTCTTTCCTAAACTAGACTAGACATTGCACATGGAGCCGAATTATTGAGCAGTTTTATGTCAAAACCAAGGAAGGATCATTGGACAACAGTGAAGCAGGTTTTCACTTATTTGCGTGGAACTAGTGATTATGGTCTATGCTACCAAGGAGTACCGGTATTGGACAAATTTTTGGACATCTTTGGCTTTGTTGATGGAGACTGGGTTGGAGATCTAGATCAGGGAAGATCTACAAGTGGGTATATGTCTAACCTATTTTGAGGAGCAGCCAGTTGGATGATCGAAAGGCAATTTGTAGTGGCTATTTCAACTACAAAGGTTCGATACATGCTAGCCACTCATGCAAGAAAGTAAGCAGTTTCATTGCAGAGATTATTTTAAAGTGTGGGGTTGGTACAAAAAGCTATAAGAATAGACTGTGGCAGCCAAAGTGGAACTTTCTTGGCAAAGAACCATACTTATAATTCAAATACAAAGCACATAAATTTTCATTATCACATTTTGAGAGATATGTTTGAGGACAAAAAAGTGTTGTTGATAAATATGGACACTTTGAATAATGTTGCAGATGCATTGACAAAGTATTTGAGCGCCGAGAATTTTTCTTGGTGTAGAGAAATAATGGGAATTGGAGATTTGTACCAATGAATAAAATCTTTTGTAACCCCCCATTTGAAAAAGAAAACAACAAGTGGCAGAATGTTGGGTGTGTGTTATACTCTTTCCATGACTAGTCGCACGTGCGAGATGGGGGTTTCCCCCCCTGTTTGTTGTTTCAGGTGCAACATGGGGGTCATAGGGGGGTTTCCCCCTACATAGGGTCTGGGAAAACACCCCAGGAAATGTTTTATAGACCCTATAATAGGTGGGTGGACCTACCTATGGTTTTTTGCATGGATCTTGTACATGGTTTGGTAATGATGTTTTTTTCCCCATGGTATTTTGTATATCCCTTCAAGGGAACTACGATTACGTTCTAATCCAAGGTTAATGGATTGAGGTTTATAAATACTTTGGCATGTTTATATATGTATTATAGCATTTAAAGTAATATAATGAAAAATCAATATGATAGTCCCAGTTTTGGGATCCAGACGAAAAATCTTTGTGTATATTTGTTTTATGCTTTATGTTATCATCATTGTTTATTTTTTGTTTTTCAAATTCTTCTGCAAGTAATTTTTGTATAGGGTTAAAACCTAGAACTAGGTGTTGAAAAACATTAAGTTGAATTATTCATCTAACTACCAAATAAAGGAGAAACTACTTAAAAGCATGAAGTGTTCTATAAAGAAGAAAAACATAATTAGGAAAGGCTGAGAAATTATTTCTAGAGTGAGCTGCTCAGTGGATGTAATTCACAAATAAATCCACTGGTCTTTATTTTGAATTATAGAGTGAAACATAAACTATATTTGATAACCACTATTGGTGGAAAGAAAAATAACGAGCAACCTTTTAAAAATTGAAGAAACACATACACAGTTTTATTTTTTCATCGGGGGTAACCGAGTTAATAGGTTAATCATACAATAGTAGTGAAAAAAAAAATTAATGATTTAAGTCATGCAATATTTACACTAATTAGGAAGAAAATATATGACTATAAATAAGAGATATGACTTCCCAGTAAAATTATTTTAACAAACGAACCACCTTAAATAAATAATGATTTATACACAATCCCAGAGAGCCAATGTAATTACAGTGTTCTATCACCTTGAAAGGCTTTGGGTAACTACCCAGTTTTGTTAAAAAGGTTGTACACATAATGACGATTCTGGTATTTCAAATATTGTATAGAAAAAAAACAAACAATACATTCCAGGAATTCCATTTCTTGATATAGCTAGATATCGAAGTTATATTCCACATAGAAATTAACATGGGGCACTGATGCTACAAGGAAACCCTTATGAGTATATGGGAAGCACCAGCCCGTGGGCAGTAGGAATATTCATCAAAATTCGAACAATGAATTCAATGACCAGAAACATTACAAGCGGAGGTCCCATTCATAGCTACATTTATTAAGAAAACAGGAAACATAGAATTAAAAGTGAATGAAAAATATTAGACACTGAGTGGAAAAGAACAAACACCCAGCAAAAAGGGAATATCACCTAGTCAAAGGAGGGGGGGTCGGTGTTCTATTTCTTGAAAATGAATGTTCGAGTATTGAGCTAAGAAAAATAGAAGGATCAATATTATCCTTGTTATATTTTTAGTGCAAACTAAATTCAAAAGAAAAAAATAAAGAACAGAGGTTAACCCCACCACTACAATGATAATGAGAGGGGGGATTCTAAACTATGAAACAAAATTCAAAATTTAAATAAGATTTGGTAGGAGGGATGGAGCTACTCAAAAAACTTTGAAATCATTATGATTAAATATAGGAAAAAATGGCTCTTTCACTGTGTGCAAAGATTATCCAAGTGTTGGAGACCTGAAGCACTGGAGTTATGCAAGGGAGCCATTGCCAAATTAACTCTATTAACATAAAATAAGACAAGAACTAGAACTGTAACCAAATAAAATAATATAAAAAACAAAAAAGAATGAGGGAATTCTTTCTTATTATTGGATATTACCATCCAAGGTTATCAAAAAATTTACCTTACATGTTAATATGAGAACCAACCCAAACCCAGTACCTCCATTCAACAAAATCACACCCAGTATCGTGAACAAAAAATAAAATGAAAACAGAAAAGGGGTTAAACTCTATTAGGCACAGAACAAGTGAAGCATGAATGACTAAATTTAAATTTGTAACACTCAAATAATAGCCATTAATTGATACTTTGTTTCGACATCTGACAAGGACCAGTTGCAACTACGAAGAGTTGGGGTTGTGTGGTAACATCTCGGCGTGATAGCTCCAAAATTGTTTTCATGAATGAAATAGGGAAAAAATAAGAACTCAACAAAAGAGTTAGGCTTTTCTTCCAAGTTTCCACCATTAGACCTCCATCTAGCATCACCACCAACCATTTTTCATCGTACAGGAATCATGTGATCACCACAACATTGACAAATCCTGGTTGGACACATCATTACAGAGTAAAGAGTATTGGAATTAAAAAAATTAATTTTAAACATTTAATCGAAAATTGTGTTGGGTTGATAACCCTTTCCAGAGAGTTCCATAGAAGGTTAAGAAAACAACTTCCAGCACTTGTGAATTATGTTAACCCCATAGTATTAACACTTATGACCTCAATTATTGATTTTTAATCATATGAAATAAAGTGTGATGATAATATTACCGTGAGGGTTTCAATATACCATATTTTTTAGAGTGACCATAGTAAAAATAACCATATGAATTCCTTATCATGGAATGTCACGACCAAATCATGTATTAGAAATGATATTAGGGTCGGGAAGGTATATAGGAACAAACATAGGTGAGGTTAAACGTAAATGTAAATGTAAATGTAGTACCCACTCAGAATTTATAATGAGATTAATCATAAAAGGAGTTGTGTCTAGTGTAATATTACACTAAACTCCTTATTTAAGCAAATATTATTGAAAATTGTCATGGTTTGAGTATGCATATCATAAAATATTAAAAAAAAAATGACACGGAACTTTACTTAGGGTTGTGGCAGTAAATATTGTAAACACTAAAATAAACATAGTTTACTATGGTTTATTTTCATATTGATAAAATTCTTGTCAAAATGTGACATTGGACCATGGTTGACCATTCTTGACAATGATTAATTTTAAAATCAATAGAATCTTTGTGACAATGATACATTGAACCATGGTTGATTCTCATATTGAGACAATATTTGTCACAATGCCATAATGGACCATAGCTAACCATGATTGAATTTATAAAACATGGTTGACCATGATTGATATTATAAACCCAAGGGAATAACAAACCCTAGGGACTAATACTAAAACCCCAAGGGAATAACAAACCCTAGGGATTAATGCTAAAACCCCAAGGGATTATAAACCTAAGGGAATAATATTAAACAGTAGGAATATAAACCCTTAGATTAATAAACCCAAGGGATTGATATTATAAATCCAAGGGAATAATAAACTCAAGGGATAAAAATTATAAACCCAAGGTATATAAACGCTAACATAAATATTATAAACCCTAAAATAAATTTGGTTGACCACGGTTGACCATAATTGATTTCCATATTGAGACAATCCTTGTCACAATATAACGTTGGAACATGGTTGACCATCCTTGACCATGATTGATTTCGATATCAAGACAATATTTGTCACAATGAGACGTTGGACCATGGCTGATTTTCATATTAAGACAATCATTGTAACAATGCGACATTTGACCATGGTTGACCATGTTGACCATCATTAGATATGATTGACCATGGTTGACCATCATTGATATTATAAACCCAAGGGAATAATAACCCAGTGGATTAATACTAAAATCCTAAGGGTTTATGAACCCAAGGGAATAATATTAAACCCAAGGTACTAATATTATAAACCCTAACAAATATTATAAACACTAAAATAAACAAGGTTGACCATGGTTGATGATCGTTGATTTTCATATTGAGAAAATCCTTGTCACAATGCGACATTGGACCATGGTTAACCATGCTTAACCATGGTTGATTTTCATATCAAGACAATCATTGTCACAATGTGGTGTTACACCATGGTTGACCATGATTGATCATCGATGACCATGTCTGATTTTATAAAACATGGTTGAACATGGTTGACCAAGGTTAACAATGATTGGTCATGCTTTATCATGGTTGAACATGATTATCATATTGAGACAGTATTTTTCATAATGCGACATTGGACAATGGTTGAGAGAATGATTGATTTTGATATTCAAACAATCTTTGTCCCAATACAACATTGGACCATGTGTGACCATGATTAACCATGGTTTACCAAGATTGATTTTATAAAATATGGTTGACCATGGTTGACCATGATTGAATTTATAAGACATTGTTCACCATGGTTAACCATGATAGATATTATAAACTCAAGGAAATAATAAACCATAGGGATTAGTACAAAAAACCCAAGGTCTTATAAACCGAAGGTAATAATATTAAACCCTAGAAATATGAACCATTAGATTGAAATACCCAAGGGACAAGAAATATAAACAAAAAGTATATAAACCTTAAAGTAAATATTGTAAACCCTAAAATAAACATGATTGACCATGGTTGATTTCCATATTGATACCATCCTTCTCACAATACAACGTTGGACCATGCTTGACCATGCTTGACCATGATTGATTTTCATATCAACAGAATCTTTGTAACAATGTGACGTTGGACCATGGTTGATATTCATATTAAGACAATCATTGTTACAATGTGGCATTCGACCATGGTTGAACATGGTTGGCTATGATTGACCATGGATGACCATAATTTATATTATAAACCCAGGGGAATAATAAACCCAAGGGATTAATACTAAAACACCAAGGGATAATGAACCAAAGGAATTAATATTAAAACTAAGGGACTAATATTATTTAAACCAAAGATATGTGAACCGTGAGATTAAAATTGTAAACACTAAAACAATCATGGTTGAGCATGGATGACCATGGTTTATTTTCATATTCAGACAATCCTTGTCACAATGCGACTTTGGACCATGGTTGACCATGCTTAACCATGGTTCATTTTCATATCAAGACAATATTTTTCACAATGCAACATTCAAAAATGGTTTGCCATGCTTGACCATGGATGACCATGTTTGATTTTATAAAACATGGTTGACCAAGGTTGACCATGATTGACCATGGTTGATCATGGTTCACCATGATTATCATATTGAGACAATCTTTGTCATAATGCAACACTATACTATGGTTGAGATAATGATTTATTTTTATATTGATACAATATTTATCACAATCCGACATTGGACCATGGTCGACCACGATTGCTTTTATAAAACATGGTTGACCATGGTTGAATAATATTAAACCCAAGGGACTAATATTTTTAATGCAAGGTATATAAACCCTAAGATAATTATTTTAAATACTAAAGTAAACATGGTTGACCATAGTTGCTTTTCATATTGAGACAATCCTCATTAGAGGAAATTTTACCCTAAAAGTGGCATCCTAAGGAAAAATAATAAAATAATAGTTCAAATAATAGAATAAGAGATAGATTTTGGAGGGAAAAGAAGAAAATGTTTTTTTAATTGTATTTTTCACTTATCTCATTGTAGGTTTACTCAAATTTCAGGTGTAGGCACTTGTTGGATGTAAAATTAAATTCGACATCCAAATAATAGTCATTATGCATACATTCGAGAAGACCCACATTGCTAAAAGTTGGATATACATTAAAAAAGTGTGTTGAACATGCATTTTAATGTATCCTCAGTTTTTATCAATGTGGATATCCTCAAAAGTATGTATAATGGGTGTTCATTGGATGTGGAATTGAATTCTACATCCAACAAGTGTGTACATTTGAAATTTGAGTAAACCTATAAGGAGATAAGCCAAAATTACAATTAAAAAAGTAGTTTTCCTTCTTTTCCTGTTGAGAATGCAGCAAGATGATGGAGCTTAGTGAAATGAAGTCGCCTTCACTAAGTGGACCCGCAGGCAAATTCTGGCGCAAAGTCTATTTTTAGACATATGGAGCATGGTCCGGGGATTGCAGTATGTTATTCTTGGAGTATTGGTCATGTTGGTAAAAATAGATGGGACTCTATTTTTTGGACCTATAGGTCGAATTCTATTTTTAGACTGCCTCTCCTTAAAATAGGGAAGTCAAATATTATTTACCCTTAATAATATTTGGACTATAAACTTCAGTTTACTCTCTTGGAGCACTTTAGTTCGAGCCTTGGAAGTGGCTCATGCATCTGACAGAGGAATCACATGATTCCCAAGGGTTTGATGGCACATGCATGGTTGACTTCAGTTAGGACTTCAGTGGCAGAAGTTTGGTGGAGTTAATGAGACAGATAGTGGAGTTGTGTTCTGTTTATTTTAGTTGAACTAGTTGAGGTTAGTTTAACTAGCTAATCAATTAGTTATGAGTGGAGTGAATTAAATATTATTTAATTCATTAATTATTAACTCATTATTCAACTCAAGAACACATCAGTTCACTACAGTGCATGATCAGTTTAGTGGAGACCATTGAAAGAGGTAGATGAAAGGGTGGAGTTAGCTATCAGTGGCGACATCAGTTGTGCATGAGATTTGCACCACACTTGGAGGAATTTCCCATGATGATTGCGCTGTCAAGCCAAGGAGATTGAAACCTTGGATCTCTATATAGACAGGCCTGGATTGTGCAGTAGAGGCAAGGCAATTGGCGGTGAGTTTTGAACCAGTAACCTGTTCAAAACTGAGCTAGATTGTGGGTAACTGTATGAGAAAGTACTGAGTACTTGTGAGGAGTATTGTACTAAGTTTGTTACATGATTTCTCCATTATAATATACACAATAGCTGCGGGGTTTTCAGCTATAAGCTTTCCCCATACATACTGTGTTAATGTGTATGATGATTTGATGTGTTATCGCTTGATTTATTTTCCGCATGTTTGATGATCTGAGTGGAAGAGATTATGTGTTGCATATAAATTCGAATTGTATGTGATCAGGATAGTTTGGGTGGATAATTAATCATTATTCAGCAAATTTCTACATTTCCCTCCAAAATATTTACATGTACCTCCTTTTAAATTTAAATTATTTTGATTAGTTTACATATCATGACATCAAAATTACCTGAAAATTTCATGGGA
Source organism: Pinus albicaulis (assembly GCA_034641835.2). Classification (NCBI taxonomy): domain Eukaryota; kingdom Viridiplantae; phylum Streptophyta; class Pinopsida; order Pinales; family Pinaceae; genus Pinus; species Pinus albicaulis. Next base: position 1,571,040,041 of record CM076578.1, on the reverse strand, counting down.
ACTTTTAGGATGGAATTTCCTCTAATGTGTCACAATGTGACACTCCACCATGGTTGATAGTGGTTGATTCTCATATTGAGACAATATTTGTCACAATGCGACATTGGAAAATTACTGACCATGATTGAATTTATAAAACATGGTTGATTGTGATTGATATTATAAAAATCAAGGGAATAATAAACCCTAGGGATTAATACTAAAAATAAAATGGATTATAAATCGAAGGGAATAATATTAAAACCTTAAATTAAAAAACCCAAGGGATTGATATTATAAACCCAAGGGATAAATAGTATAAAACCAAAGTATATAAACCCTAAGGTAATTATTATAAACAATAAAATAAATATGGATTACCGTGGTTGATTTCCATATTGAGACAATTTGTGTCACAATGCAATGTTGGATAATTGTTTACCATGCTTGACCATGAATGATTTTCATATCAAGGCAATATTTGTCACAATGCGATGTGGATCATTATTGATATTCATATTGAGACAATCATTGCTACAATGTGACATTTGACAATGGTTGATCATGGTTGGCTATGATTGACCATGGTTGACGATGATTTATATTATAAACCCAAGGGAATAATTAACCTCACGGATTCATATTATAAACCCAAGGGAATAATAAACCTAAGGGATTAATACTAAAACCCTAAGGGATTATGAACCCAGGGCAATATTATTAAACCTAAGGGACTAATATTATAAACCAACTATATAAGAACCCGAAGATAAATATTATAAACATTAAAATACACATGGTTGAGCATGGTTGTCCATGGTTTATTTTCATATCAAGACAATCCTTGTTATAATGTGATGTTGGACCATAGTTGACCATGATTATCATATTGAGACAATATTTTTTAGAATATGACATTGGACCATGGTTGAGACAATGATTGATTTTCATATCGAGACAATATTTTTCACAATCCGACACTGGACCATGGTTGAGAATGGTTGACAATGGTTGAATAATATTAAACCCAAGGGACTAATATTATGAACTCAAGGTATATAAACCGTAATATAGTTATTATAAATAATAAAATAAACATGGTTGACCATGGTTGATTTTCATATTGAGACAATCCTTGTCACAATGTGACATTGCACCATGGTCGACCATGCTTGACCGTGATTGATTTTCCGATCAACATAGTCTTTTTCACAACGCAACAAATGACCATGGCTAACTGTGGTTCATTCTCATATTGAGACAATATTTGTCACAATGTGACATTAGACCATGGCTAATACTAATTGAATCTATAAAACATGTTTAACCATGATCGATATTATAAAACCAAGGGAATAATAAACCCTAGGGAATAATAAACGCTATGTATTAATAATAGAAACCCAAGGTATTATAACCTAAGGGAATAATATTAAACCCTATGAATATGAACCCATATATTAATAAACCGAAGGGATTGATATTATGAACCCAAGGGAATGATAAATCCAACAAATAAAAATTATAAACCCAAGGTATATAAACCCTAAGATAAATATTATAAAACCTAAACTAAACATGGTTGAGCATGGTTGATTTCCATATTGAGACAATCCTTGTCTCAATGAAATGTTTAACCATGCATGAGCATGATTGATTTTCATGTCAATAAAATCTTTGTTATAATGTGACGTTGGACCATGGTTTAGCATGGTTTATTTTCATATTGAGACAATCATTGTAATAATGCAAAATTCGACCATGTTTAACCATGGTTGATTTTCATATCGAGATAATCATTGTAACAATACGACATTCAACCATGGCTGACCATGGTTGGTTATGACTGACCATGATTGACCATGATTGATTTTATAAACCCAAGGGATTAATACTAAAACCCCAAGGTATTATGAACCCAAGGGAATATTATTAAACCCAAGGGACTAATATTATAAACCCAAGGTATATAAAACCTAAGATAATTATTATAAATACTAAAATAAACATTGTTGACCATGGTTGATTTTCATCCTCAAACAATCCTTGTCACGATGTGATGTTGGAGCATGGTTGACCATGCTTAACTGTGGTTGTTTTTCATATCAAGACAATATTTGTCACAATGCGATGTTAGACCATGGTCGACCATGATTCACCACGAAGGCCCATGTTTGATTTTATAAAACATGATTGAACATGATTGACTAATGTTGAAAATTATTGACCATAGTTAATCATGGCAAGACCATGATGATCATATTGAGACAGTATTTTTCATAATGCGACCTTGGACCATGGTTGAGAGAATGATTAATTTTCATATTGAGACAATATTTTTCACAATGCAACATTAGACCATAGCTGACCATGATTAACCATGCTTGACCACAGTTGATTTTATAAAATATGGTCAACTATTGTTGACCATGATTGATATTAGAAACCCATGGAAGTAATAAACCCTAGGGATTAATACTAAAAATACAAAGTATTATAAACCTAAAGGAATAATGTTAAAACCTAGGAATATGAACTCGTAGAATAAAAAAACCCAAGGAATTGATATTATAAACAAAACCGAATAATAAATCGAAGGGATAAAAATTATAAACCCGAGATATATAAACCTGAAGATAAATATTAAAAACTGTAAAATAAACATGATTAACTATGGTTTACTTCCATATTGATGCAATCCTTGTCACAATGCACCATTGGAACAAGTTAACCATAGTAGACCATGAATGATTTTGATATTGAGAAAAACTTTGTCACCATGAGACAATGAACCATAGTTAACCATAGTTGATTATCATATTGAGACAATCATTGTTACAATGTAACATTCGACCATGGTTAACCATGGTTGACCATAATTTCCTATGATTAACCATGATTGACCATGATTAATATTACAAGCCTAAGAAAATAATAAATTCAAACAAGTAATAAATTTTTATTATTTTAATAATAAATTAAAAGTCCATAAGTTTAATCATATTTTCAGTATGATTTTTTTGAAATAAAAATCTTACTTTCGAGTGAGACAATGTTGTTTCTAATTAATAATTCTCGACTAACTTAGTGATAGTGGTTCATAATAAATATTTTATAAACTGTGATAGTGATTAATAATTTTTCAGAATGGAACAAGATGATGAGCTTAGTGAAATGAAGTCACCTTCACTAAGTGGGCCCGTAGGCTATTTTTGGCGCAAAGTCTATTTTTAGACTATATCTATTTTTTAGACATATGGATCATGTTCTATGAGTTGCAGGATGCTATTTTTGGATGGTTGGTCAAGTCGAAAAAAATAGATGGACTTATATTTTTAGACATACTGGGCAGAATCTTTTTTTATATTACCAGTCTAAAAATAGATATGTCAAATATTATTAGCTCTTAATAATATTTGGACTATAAACATTATCTTATCCTCTTGCAGCACTTCAGTTTGATGCCTGGATGTGGCACATGCAGTTGACAAAAGGAATTATGCTATTCCTAGGGTTTAGTTGAGCTATTGCATGGATGACTTCCGTTAGAACTCAGGTGACAGAGTTTGGTGGAGTTGATTGAGGAGTTGATGGAGTTGTGTTAAGTTTAACTCAGTTAAACATAGTTCAGCTAGTTGTATCTAGTCTAACTGATTGATACACTAGTGAGAGTGGTGTGAATTAATTATTAATTAATTCAATAATTATTAACTCATAAATCAACTAAAGAATACATCAGTTAACTTCAGTGCATGGACAGTTTCAGTGGAGACGAGTGCAAAGGTAGGTGAAAGAGCAAGTCTACTATCAGTTGTGACTATACTGGTGCATGAGTTTGCACCACACATTGATTGAGATGCCAATGAGGATTGCGTAGTGCATACCAGGTGGATTCGAACTTGGATCAAGCCATTCTCAAGGTTGGATTGCACAGTAGAGGCAGGCTAGCAGGTGGAGCAGATTGGAGCATGTGTCTTGCTAGATCTGAGCTTGTATAGTGTGTAACAAATGGAGATTGTACTGAGAGCTTGTGAGGATATTGTACAGTGATTGTTACATGAAATCTATCATTATAATATACATATAGTTGGGGGTTTTTAGCTTTAATCTTTCTCATAAATATTGTGTTTATATGTGTGATTGTTTACGGTTTTAATGTGCACATGCGATTGTTTATATTTCCGCAATTAATGATCAATGGTAGAAGAGATTATGTATTATGCATGAAGCTCAAATAGTGTGTGATCAGTATAATCTCGGTGAATAATTTAACAGTTATTCAAATTTCTACATGGTATCAGAGCGATATTGATCATTGGAGCAATTGCAGTACATTGAAGCAGTTGAGTTTTGAGCTGGTGGAATTCGAATTTGCAGTAGTGTTTTCTTGGTGTCGAAGTTGAAGATGTCTTTCAACGGATTGCGATTGGAGTATGCCCTTGAGGGTATCTCGAATTATATTGCATGGAAGGACAGGATGGAGGCAGTGTTAGATGACAATGGGTTGAGGGAGTTCATAGATGCAGAAATTCCAAAACCTGCTTCTAGCGATGCTGCCGCACTTGACGCATGGCAAAAGAAGACAGCAAAATGTCGAAGGATTCTGTTGGAGGGCGTGAAGGATGACATTGTGTCCAGCCTGCATGGTAAGGCTTCTCCATTCTTGATGTGGAAAGCCTTGACAGATTTATTCCAAAGCAAGAGCGACCAGAGGAAGTTGGCGCTCAAGGATAAACTCAGAAACATAAAGATGGAGAAAGCCGATAGTATGCCCAAGTACCTCACGAAGTTCGTCCAATGCAGGGATGAGCTGGGGAGTGTGGGGGTGACTGTAGATGACGAGGACTTGGTGATCTTGGCTCTCCTTGGGCTTCCAAAGAGTTGGCATTCCTATCAGGATTCTGTCAATGGTCGGGAGCAATTGCCAGGATGGGAGCGACTTTGGTCAGATCTTGTGCAAGAGGAGATAAGGTGAAGTACCAGGGACAGATCTTCATCAAAGGCATCTTATGAAGAGAATTGCGCTTTGGCTGCCAAAGAAAAGAAGGGGAAGAACAAGAAATCTTCTCGATCTGGTGTGAAAGGTAAGAAGCAGGACATGTCCAAGGTGAAGTGCTTTCACTGTCACCAACACAGACATTATGCCACAAATTGTCCGCAGAAGAAGAAAAATAAGCAGGTTGCTAAATCTGCAGCAGGAGAGGCCTGAGCCTCACAGTTTGAGCTGGATTTTTCGCTGATTGCATGCTTGGTCTCAAGTGTGATTGGTTCAGTATGGTTCTTGGACAGTGGTGCGTATTTTCACATGACAGGAGATCGAGATTTGTTTATTGATCTGGATGAGAAAGATCTTGGAGTGCACATCGAGATGGAAGATGATGGTAGATATAGTGCGACTGGTATCGGTACCATTTCCTTTGAGAGGGAGTCTGGTAAACCCTTTGTATTAAAGGATGTGATGCATGTTCCAGGATTGAAGAAGAATTTTATCTCTGTGGCGATGTTAGAAGACAAGGGATATGATGTTGTCTTTAGCGAAGCAAAGTCTTTCCTGCGCAGTAAGGCAACTGGTGAGACCCGGAGGATAGGGGTTCGAGTCAAGAACCTTTATCAATTGCAGGTAGATTGCTGCACAGCAATGGCAGGCAAGGCAGAAGGAGTGGTGAGCTGAGATGATGGCGAGTTGTGGCACCAGAGATTGGGACACCTTCACCATGGAGCTTTGAAGATACCGCAGCAGATTTCTACTGGGCTTCCTAAGGGTACTCTTGTGCAGTCAAATCATTGCAAGGGATGTACCTTGGGAAAATTTGTGAAAGCCACCTTTAACGAGAAGGATAGTCATGCCACGACGATCCTTGAGAGAATTCACACAGACATGTGTGGACCTTTCTCAATAGCTTCGACAGCAAAGCACAGGTACTATGTGATATTTGTTGATGATTTTTCTCAGAAGTGCTGGATCTTCTTCATGCAGAAGAAGAGCGAGACATACTCAAAGTTCTGTGAGTTCAAAGCACTGGTTGAGAAAGAATTGGGGAAGCAGGTGAAGGCTCTTAGGAGTGACAATGGTGGTGAATTCATCTCTGGCGAATTCAAGGACTTTTGCAGTGCAGAAGGAATTCAAAGAGAGCTCATAGCACCTCATAACCCACAGCAGAACGGGGTTGCTGAGCAGAAGAACAAGACGATCATGGGTGCTGCACGGGCGATGTTGCATGATCAGGGTCTACCCATACACTTGTGGGCAGAGGCATGCAATATTGCAGTATATGTGTAGAACCATTGTCCTCACAAGATACTTGGCATGAGTACACTCGAGTAGGCATTTTCTGGTAAGAATCCTGATATTTCCCATTTGAGGATTTTTGGTTAACCTGTTTACATTCATGTGATGAAGGATTCCAGGAAGAAGCTGGAGCCGACCGTAGAGGTTGGGATATTTGTGGGGTACACTGATACGCCCCACAACTATCGTGTGTATTTTCCAGACAATTGCAAGACTGTTGTGCGACAGGATATCGAATTTCAGGAGGAGAAAGCCATGAAGTGTTCGCTTGAGAGGGAGCCACACTTGCATGCAGGTGAGGAGCTATTAGTTCCTAAGGATGAGCCTCAGGATGTGGATCAGCCACAAGAGGAGGTTCATAGAGTGGAAGAGACCACTCATGCAGCGCCAACCATCAGAGGGCGGAAGCGCAGTACAGAAACTGAGCGACTGGCTCAAGATGCAGAGAAGGTTGTAGAACCACCTACAGCACAACGCAGATAGAGACAATCACCAGACCAGTACACTGGATACATGGCTCTTGTGAGAAAATGTGTTGTGACAGATCCATCCTCTTTCGAGGAAGCTGTGGACGATCCCGCATGGGTAGATGCCATGGTGGAAGAGTATGATTCGATTGTCAGAAATAGTGTATGGGAGATTGTCTCAAGGCCAGAAGGGAAATCAGAGGTGGGTTCGAGATGGATCTACAAAGTGAAGCAGGCAGCTGACGGGAGTGTGGAGAAGTACAAGGCAAGATTTGTTGCCCGAGGCTTTTGATAGATTGAGGGGATCAATAATGAGGAGACCTTTGCACCTGTCGCAAGGTATTCTTCCATACGAAGATTCTTGCTCTCTCAGCGCAGATGGGGTGGCACATTCATCAGATGGATGTGAAGACTGTGTTCCTCAACGGAGTCATTGAGGAGGAGGTGTACATAGAGCAGCCCTAAGGTTTCGAGATCTTCAGCAGCGAGTCACATGTGTGCAGGCTCAAGAGAGCGCTGTATGGGTTGAAACAAGCACCTCTGATCCAGATTTATGCAGGAACACAACAGAATAAACATATAACCATAAATAAAAAGATGCATCAGAAATAACACTTCATTTCATTGATATCAAAGAACTGAAATTTGCTTACAAACAGAATGGAAATAAAACTAGCTAGGGCGCTGGTAGCTATCTCTGAGAAGACATGTGGCGGCTACAGGCCTCTGAACTGTGTTAAAATGAGGCTCGAGGGCCTATTTATTGTTGCGAAACAATGTAGAATCCGAAACGCCCAAAAACCTAACCGTAGGAGATGAGGCGCCAAAACTGTGGGCGCCCGTTTGGGTAAATTGGTGGTTCAACTTCCCGAGGGCGTAACTTTGGCATCCGATCTTCGTTTGACGTGCTCAATAGCTCGTCAGAAAGATCTATCCGAGGACCACAACTTTCGAGACGAATTTCATTCCATGAAATTTGCTGGTAAAATGATGCCCAAAAAACGTCGTTTAGAGCCTAAAAACGGCTCCGGAAGTTCAAGACCCGAAAAACTGCTAAAAATAGTAAGTTTTGTTGCAGCTTAAAAACTGAAGAACTGGAGATGGGGGTTCAAACGAAATAGGTGGGTGGCCACCAGTATCCACCTAGATCATTAAGCCCCCAAAACGGCTCCGAGAATGGAGGACCCAAAAACCTGCTAAAAATAGTAAGTTGTGTTGAATATGAAAAGCTGCAAGAATTGATGGTGCTGGTCCAAATGGAATAGGTGGGTGGCCACCGATATCCACCTGGATCATTCCTCCCTCCTTAGGAAGCAATGGTCCCCATTGCGTTGAGATCCTCCATGAGATGAGGCAAATTATGTTGAACTGAGTATTAGATGTGTTGAAGATGTCATGGACCTGCGGGTGGACATGCTGGATGTGTTTAGTAAATTTGGTTTCTTTATCAGCCTCAGACAGTACATGTTTGAATTCTGTATGTGTAGTTGGAGGATGTATGGCAACATCAGGCAGTGGTGCGTTGGGAGTCAGATCAATGGAGTGCTTTTCCTGATAGTGTGGAGGAACCTCTATGAGTGAGGAGAAATTGTCATCGTATTCCTCCCTGACTTTGTCCTTCTGCTGCAGCCGTGCAAGGGAGCCTTGTTTCAAGGTTGTGGCCACAATATTCTTCTTTCCCTGTGAGTAAGTCATAAGGAAAATGAAGTTCTTGGTTTGGGAAACAATCTTACTGCGTTGTTTTGCAGTAGTCAAAGAGATGGCAAGAGGCGGTATTACCTCCGGTATCCTGTACAAGTTATTTCCAAAAGTAATAATAACAGCACGAGGCCTAGACTCATACACAGCATGTCGCCTCCACAAGTATGGTTGGCCCAATAGTACATCAGCTACATCAAGAGGAGCAACATCACACAATACCTCATCCGTGAATGGCTTGATACTGTACAGAAGGCGGCATTGCTAGCGGATGCGGAGATCTCTCCCTGGGTGGAGCCATCCGATGGTATACGGCTGTGGGTGTGCTATGGTCGGTAGGCTGAGCCGCTTCACGACCTCTGCTGAGATGAGGTTCTTTTGGCTTCCGCTATCGACGAGAAATTGCAGCGGAGAACCCTTTACCCACATCTGCGACTGGAAGAGGTGCTCCCCCTCCTCTGGATCCTCTGGACCCTCCTTCTGGATCTTGGTGGTGGCCATAATGGCACTGGGATCCGCATCAATGATCTGCTTCCCTTTGTCGTTGCCTTTGTCTAGTTCTAACTCAGGATCAGAAAATGCATCTGACTTGGGTGCCTTTAGTTTAGCCACCAAAGACTGTTTGGCCCGACACTCGTTTGTGCTGTGAGTGGGGCTGTTATGAAATTCACACCACTTCCCTGTGTCCTTATTTGGATTTGTGGTGTTGTTTTGAGTCGCATTTCTTTGGCCTTGCCCCTTGTTCTTTGGTTCGAGGGCACCTTTCCGATTTGCAGATCCAAAGTCTCGCTTCTTCTGCTTAAATTTCTGCTCGATCTTGGCGGCATAGTGATATGCTGTGCCAAGCGATGTAATTTTGAGGAACTCCATTTCCTCCTGAATGTGTTTGTGCAGACAGCCGTGGTACTTGAGCACCAAATGTCTCTCTGAATCTTTAATACCCAACTCTGTGCGCAGGGTATGGAACATATTCGACAGTTCATGCACATCTTGATCCTTTTGTTGCCGCAACGTGGTCCATTGGATGTATTTGTCCTCATAGCTCCCCACGGGATAATATTGTTCCTTGATGCCGTCTCGGAATGAATTCCAAGTGGGTGTGGCCGAGAACAGAGAGGGTTCCCCTTCACCCTCTTGCTCATGGTAGGTTTCCCGCCAGTATTTAACATGGGGGGCGGCTTTGAGGAGTGCAAAAATAATCTTTTCTCGGTCAGAGAAGTCATGGACTGAGAAATATCCTTCCAGCAAATTTAACCATCTGTCTACAGCGTCTGCATCTATTTTTCCTTCAAATATAGGAATGTCAAAGTTTACCTATACCTTGAAGGGAGTGGCACCTCTAGAGTGGCTGTTGGATGCAGATGTGCCATATGTGGGCAGTCGTTGAAGGATTTGAGAAAAGTTATCCATCATCGCGTTCCTTTGTTTCTCGAGTGCCTCCTCGAGCAGTATTTTGATAGGATCTCCTGCTCCCTCGTCTTTATTTTCTTCCACCATGAGAGGTCGTCGGGGTTTGCGAGGCTGATCTTGCAAGGGTTCAACCAGATCGAGCCCTAACTCCTTATACCCTGACCGTGTTGGGGACATGCAAAGAAAAACAAAGAAAGAGCAGACCCGCTCTGATACCACTGATCCGGATTTATGCAGGAACGCAACAGAATAAACACATAACCATAAATACAGAGATGCAGCGGAAATAACACTTCATTTCATTAATATCAAAGAACTGAAATTTGCTTACAGACATAATGGAAATAAAACTAGCTAGGGCGCTGGTAGCTATCTCTGAGAAGAGATGTGGCGGCTACAGGCCTCTAAACTGTGTTACAATGAGGCTCGAGGGCCTATTTATTGTTGAGAAACAATGTAGAATCCAAAACGCCCAAAAACCTAATCATAGGAGATGAGGCGCCAAAACTGTGGGCGCCCGTTTGGGTAAATTGGTGGTTCAACTTCCCAGGGGCGTAACTTTGGCATCTGATCTCCGTTTGACGTGCTCAATAGCTCGTTAGAAATATCTATCTGAGGACCACAAATTTCGGGACGAATTTCATTCCATGAAATTTGCTGGTGAAACGATGCCCAAAAAACGTCGTTTAGGGCCTCAAAACCGCTCCAGAAGTTCAGGACCCGAAAAACTGCTAAAAATAGTAAGTTTTGTTGCAACTTAAAAACTGAAAGAACTGGAGATGGGGGTTCAAACGGAATAGGTGGGTGGCCACCAGTATCCACCTGGATCATTAAACCCACAAAACGGCTCCGAGAGTGGAGGACCCAAAAACCTGCTAAAAATAGTAAGTTTTGTTGAATATGAAAAGCTGCAAGAATTGATGGTGCTAGTCCAAATGGAATAGGTGGGTGGCCACCAATATCCACCAGGATCAACCTTGTGCTTGGTACACACAGATAGACAGTTATTTCACCGGACTTGGATTCTCCAAGAGTGAGGCGGATCGTAACCTATACCAGATTGTGGTGGAGGGTAAGTTGCTGATCATTATACTTTATGTAGATGATTTGAATTTGATAGGTGATGAGCTGTTGATACCCTCATGCAAGGAGGATCTTGCAAAAGAGTTTGAGATGAAGGACTTGGGCCTCCTTCATTATTTCCTGGGATTGGAAATTTGGCAGCGCAGTAATGGACTGTTTGTTTCTCAGGGTAAGTATGCCCGGGAGATACTAGAGAAGTTCGACATGCATGGCTGCAAGCCTGTTGATACTCCTCTTCCTGGAGGTTGGAGGAAGGAGGATGCTACTTCGGTGGAGGTAGTGGATGCCACTGTTTATCGACAGTTGATGGGGTCGCTTATGTATCTGGTTAATACACGGCCCGACATATGCTATGTTGTTAACCAGCTTTAACAAGCTATGGTTAAGCCAACCAAGCTCTTCTGGAAGGCAGGCGAGCATGTATTGAGATATCTCAGAGGCACATCGAGATATGGATTGTGGTACAGATAGTCGGATGAGGTGAGGCTATGTGGCTTCACAGATGCAGATTGGGCAGGGAGCCCAATGGACAGAAAGAGCACATCTGGAGGGATTTTCAATATCGGGTCGACAACAGTTTCTTGGTACAGCAGGAAGCAGAGATCCGTGGCACTCAGTTCAGTAGAGGCCAAGTATATGGCAGCGATTTTGGCTGCATGCGAGGATATATGGATGAGGAAGATCCTGGTCGGGTTGTTCGGTTCACACTTGGAGCCTACTGTGATTTATTGTGATAATCAGAGTTGCATAAAACTCTCGGTTAATCCAGTATTTCATGATAGATCCAAACACATTGACATCCGGTATCATCATATTAGAGATTGTGTGCAGCGGAAGGTCATGTTACTTTCATACATTCCCAGGGAGGATCAGGATGTTGATAACTTGATGAAGGCGCTCGCCAGGAGAAAATTCGAATACCACAGGGGCAGGAAAGGGGTTGAAGATAATCCATATCTTGTTGAGAGGGAGTGTTGAGAATGCAACAAGATTATGAGCTTAGTGAAATGAAGTCACCTTCACTAAGTGGGCCCGCAGGCTATTTTTGGCGCAAAGTCTATTTTTAGACTATATCTATTTTTTAGACATATGGATCATGTTCTATGAGTTGCAGGATGCTATTTGTGGATGGTTGGTCAATTCGGAAAAAATAGATGGACTTCTACTTTTAGACATACTGGGCGAAATCTATTTTTAGATTGCCAGTCTAAAAATAGATATGTCGAATATTATTAGCTCTTAATAATATTTGGACTATAAACATTATATTATCCTCTTGCAGCACTTCAGTTTGATGCCTAGATGTGGCACATGCAGCTGACAGAAGGAATTATGCTATTCCTAGGGTTTAGTTGAGCTATTGCATTGATGACTTCCATTAGAACTCAGGTGACAGAGTTTGGTGGAGTTGATTAAGGAGTTGATGGAGTTGTGTTCAGTTTAACTCAGTTAAACATAGTTGAGCTAGTTGTATCTAGTCTAACTGATTGATACATTAGTGAGAGTGGTGTGAATTAATTATTAATTAATTCACTAATTATTAACTCATAAATCAACTAAAGAATACATCAGTTAACTTCAGTGCATGGATAGTTTCATTGGAGACCAGTGCATAGGTAGGTGAAAGAGCAAGTCTACTATCAGTTGTGACTATACTGGTGCATGAGTTTGCACCACACATTGATTGAGATGCCAATGAGGATTGTGCAGTGCATACCAGGTGGATTTGAACTTGGATCAAGCCATTCTCAAGGTTGGATTGCGCAGTAGAGGCAGGCTAGTAGGTGGAGCAGATTGGAGCATGTGTCTTGCTAGATCTAAGCTTGTATAGTGTGTAACAATTGGAGATTGTGCTGAGAGCTTGTGAGGAGATTGTACAATGATTGTTAAATGAAATCTATCTTTATAATATACAGATAGTTGGGGGTTTTCAGCTTTAAGCTTTCCCATACATATTGTGTTTATATGTGTGATTGTTTATGGTTTTAATGTGCGCATGCAATTGTTTATATTTCCGCAATTAATGATCAATGGTAGAAGAGATTATGTATTATGCATGAAGCTCAAATAGTGTGTGATCAGGATAATCTTGGTGAATAATTTAACAGTTATTCAAATTTCTACAATAATAAACATTCTATATTATGTATATATAAAGCAATAAACTAAAAAATATAATTTATGATTTATACCATTTAAGATTATCAAAATTAAGTAAATTTGTGTAAGATTAAAATTTGTGTTTATCCATTTTCAAATAATATAATGAAAGTTTTGTTTGAAGATCAGAGATTATAATGTTTTAATGGTTTGAGAAGGGAAAAAATTGTATCGAAACTTGAGTATATTATAATTTTTTTTTGTTAGCAATCGAACCAAGATCTTATTAAAAATTTATATAATGAGATGTAAAAAATATATAATTTTCTTCTTTATATCATTCCAACATGTTAACATAACTTAAGCATATTTAAATATTTAAATTATGAAAACATATTGAAAAACATAAACAATAAAGTTTAAAAAATCATTCATGAAACAATATTAAACTATTTAGGTTATTGGTGCAAAAATATCAATAATTAAGTTGAACAGAATAATTCATGAAACTATATGAAGAAAATTAAGATGAAATATTCAGTACTGTTATGTAAAATATTTATACTTTTTCTTGATATGGTACATTATATATGTAGAAGTTGCATATACTTTTAAGAGTGTCTAAGCTACTAAAAAGTGTTTATTAAGCTACTAAAGGTGGTCTAAATTTGAAATAGTTAATTCTTGTATATATGTCGGCATGGCACAAGTTGTTGATCCACATTTGTGATATATTTTTTTTTATGATGTATTAAATATTTATAATGTGGAAAGTGTATAGAAGTATGCATGCATAGGCCTCTAAGGTGGGCTTGTCAAGGTTGTTAAGGTGGACATAACTATTTTCTAATTTACATGATTAAACATGTTAGAGTGAGAAATTTTTAGCAATGATTCAGAAGTATGGTATTGTATTTCATAAATATTGGAGTGACATATAGAATGTGGACATTCTCTAATGTTTCTTTAGAGATTTTAAAAACCCAAAAAACACCCTTAAAGCTCCAAAATTTACAAAATTCAATTTTTCACTCAAAACAATAAAATATGAAATCTATTAAGCCTTGTAAAAAACAATTGACTAGACCACTTGGATGGTAATATATTATAGTTTTCCATCCTTGGAGAGTATTGAGACTTATTGTACCAAATTTTGGGCTAAAAGGTATAGAACATTGTTTTCGCTAAGAAATACTAACATGCTTGAGTATAATTTATTTGCATTGAAATGTTTCACTTTATGGTTTTTTGTAATATTGTGCTTGAACCCATACGATGACGTTTAATGGATGTCATCAATGACCTTCATGTGCTCTTGAATGAATGGATCGTCAAAGATGATACATTCAGTTTTGAAGTATGTAAAAAACAAATGGCACAATATATTATAAGGTTGAGTAAATACTACAACCAATATTGTTGAGTAGTACAACATTAATTCCTATGTTCTCCCATTATAACTTATAGGTTGTTCATAATGTGTAGCCAAAAATGCCAATTATTTGATAGAGTTAGTAGAAATCAAATAATTTTAGATACCGTTGTACATGATAGTATGTATATCATACTTGGCTTTACTCTAATTTCGTGTGAAAATGTCTCTCTTTTTTTGTATTTTACACCTTTACGAATCATGCTTTTGAAAAATGCATAAAATATATTAATAAAATTGCGACCTTTAGTTTCCATTGAATCTCATGGACACCTAAAGGGTTTGAGGGTTGTATATCTTCATATGATAGTAGTAAATTGTGTTGCAACTTCATTAATAGCTAACCTTAAAGGTCATGCTAAGACTACTTGTGGTACTCACACCATTTCACAATATTGGTTTTTTCATAAAATATGGTTTCTATTGATGGTGTTTTCTTATTCCTAGTTATATTTTATAGATACAACATATTGTTTGTTCTAATTTGTAAGATCATTTCCTTTTTGGTGTTTTCATTTTTCTTCAAACTTCAAAGGAAACTGAATACATATGAAAGCCTATTGACATCAAAGAACTCAATATATTGTCGCAAATAGGGACTAATACCACTTATGTAGATCAAAATTTTATGCTTTGAATCTACAATGTCCATATTTTCCATGACTTTAAAATATTTTTTGATGTATCTTTATATAGTTTGGTGTTTGCTTTACTGCAGCGGTTTCCATTGCTTGTAAAGTTGCTTCTCTTTCTTGGAATTACAGAAAACGTCCTTGACCACTACAAAACGGTATATTCATGTTTCAATAAAAAAAAATCTTATATGTGATGCATCATTTATTGAGTTTATTGCACAAACAATGCGTTATGGTGGATAACTTCAATGTGGAAATCACAATTTTATCACTTCTAGTGGAATCATTAGCGAAGTAGGTTTAGAGATAATAAATATAATGGCCTGCAACATCTATATAAAACTTTCTCATAAGGATGTTGGGGAGTTAAAATTTCATACAAACATTGAAGTGTGAAAACACATTAAATGGAAGTGTAGAAGCACTAATAATTATGTCATCTACACTTATGGTCTTCTTCAAAATATTCATACCCTTGTCTATCATATATTTCTGCTTTCTATTGAGGGAATTCTAATGATGTTGCTTCTCACAATGACTTTTCACACTCTTGTAGGTAGATAATAGAAAATATAACATGGTTGGAAATCAGAAAAAAAAATTAATATAATTATGATTGAAAGAAAATGGTCAACCCAACTGTAGCAATTTTAGTATATGGCTATAATATCAATGAACCAATTGTTGGATAGAAATGAAATATAAATTTTAACATATTTTACTATTTAAGTTACGAGAATGAAAAAATAAACACCCATAAAAAATAATAATAATAAAAAAAAAATCAGAACAATACTGATTTAACCACATAAATACTTTTTTTTTTATGTGAATCCAATTGCAATGTTGATAGAGTATAACTATGATGCTGATTAACCAATTTTAAAATAGAAATAAAAAGAAAACTTAAACATATTAAGTTATTTAATTCATGAATTTGAAAGAATAAAAGTTACTGAAATAAAATAAAATAATGAATAACTAACACAAAGAAAATTAAATCAGATAATATTTGTATCATCTCAAAAATAAAAGGTGTTATGGTAGTCAATATTATATTTTTTCAATGATATGATACATACACATAAAAATTACATGTCATTACTCTAGTGGTTGTTTAATTTCAAAACATCTATATTTTTACTTAACTAATTGCTATTTCCCATGTGCTATTTTGTCATGTGATACATATATACTAGTGTAAGGGTTGTTCTGATATTGGAAATTTATGTACATGTAGGGAGATTTCAAGTTTTCAAATGTATACCACTAAAGTCAACATGTGTAAGCCATTAAAATGGATGTCACTAAGTTTTTAGTTAGAATGATTAACTCGTCAAAAATGTAACGTTCCTTGCAATATCAAATATGTATTATAGACCGTGAAGTGAATATATAATGTAATCATAACCACACTTAATGTTTTACTTGATAAATTTTGGAATCCAAAAAAAATTAATTTAAAAATTCATACTATCATAAACTCTAATTTTTACTTGGCACAAAATTCAACATCTATTATTATGAATGATCATCCAAATCACTTCCATTAAATCACTTTCACCAATATAAAATCTCATGAAATTTAAAACCTATCATTGAGAGTGATTATCTAGAACTTTTTCTATCAATAACAAAGTTTGGAAGAAATAAATTTTAATATTATAAATAATTTTTAATAATTTTTTTCTTCAAAAATTGTCTTATCAACATAGTTTTTTCATGTATTAATTAGGTGGATAGGTTTATTTATTTTAGAATAGAATTTTTATCATTTTCATTTAATTATTAATAATTATTGGATAGATGGTTGGGATTTAACCTCCATGAAATATTTTAGAATGCTACTTTAAACTTCAAAGAAAACTAAATACATATGCAAGTCTATTAAAATCAAAGAACTCAATATATTGTAGCAAATAGACACTAAGAACATTTATGTACATCAAACTTTTATGCTTTGAATCTACAATGTGCATATTTTCCATGAGTTTAAAATATTCTTTGGTGTATCTTTATATAGTATGGTGTTTCCTTTAATGTAGTTGTTTCCATTGTTTGTAAAGTTGCTTCTTTTTCTTGGAATTACAAAAAAATTCTTTGACCACTACAACATGGTATTTTCATGTGCCAATAAGAAATTTCTTATATTTGATGGATCATTTATTGATTTTCTCCTAAATACAATGCACTATGGTGGATATCTTCAATGCCGAAATCACAATTTTATCTCTTCTAGTGAAATCATTAATGAAGTAGGTTTAGAGATACTAAATATAGTGGCGTGCAAAATCTATATAAAACTTTCTCTTAAGGATGTTGGGGATTTGAAAGTTCATATGAATGTTGAAGTGTGAAACCCCTTTAAATGGAAGTGTAGAAGCATTAATAATTATGTCATGTACACTTTTGATCTTCTTCAAAATATTCATACCCTTGTTTATTAGATATGTTTTCTTTCTATCGAGGGCATTCTAATGATTTTGCTTCTCACAATGACTTTTCACAATCTTGTAGGTAGATAATAGAAAATATAATATGGCTGGTAATTAAAAAGGAAATCAATATAATTGATATTGAGGGAGAATGGTAAACCCAATTGTAACAATTGTATATGGCTATGATACCAATAAACTAATTGGTAGATGGAAATAAAATAGAAATTTTAACATATTGTAATATTTAGGTTATGAGAATGAAAAAATAAACACTCATGAAGAATAATAATGAAAAAAAAGCAAAGAAGATTGGATAAAACAATAATTGTATAACTAGATAAATAATTTTTATGTGAATCCAATTGCAATGCTCGTAGAGTATGACCATGACGTTGATGAACCAATTTTAAAATGAAAATAAAAAAATCTTAAACATATTAAAATATTTAAATCAGGAACTTGAAAGAATAAAAGTTAATGAAACCAAATAATGAATAACCAACACAAAGAAAATTAAATCAAATAATATTTGTATCATCCTAAAAATAGAATATGTTATGGTAGTCCATATTATATTTTTTTTTATAGTATGATACATATACATAAAAATTACATGCCATTACTATAGTGGTTATTTAGTTTCCTAACATGGCTTGGTTAGTCACCCATTTGCTATTTTGCCACATGATACATATATACTAGTGTAATCGTTGTACTGATGATTGGAAGCGTATGTGCATGTAAGGAGATTTCATGTTTTCAAGTGTATACCACTAAAGTCAACATGTGTAAGTCATTAAAATTGATATCAAGTTTTAGTTAGAATGATTAACTCGCTGACACCATACATTTCCAACCGTAGGTACTAATTGCAATATCAACTCGAAGTTGTCCTTAAAGGTGCAAAGATACACCAAAGGTAGTTAATTGGCTATTTTATCTGAAATTTATTTTATTTGTTTATTGTTAAATAATTTTACCAAATCAAACTACAGGGCAACAAAAACTCTTCAAATTTAAAATTCTAAAGTTCACCAATTGTTTTTCAAATTTCAAATTTTAAAATAATATACTATATAAAATTTGTATAAAACATATTACAAAACTTAAATTATATATATATATATATATATATATATATATATATATATATATATATATATATATATATATATATATATATATATATATATAATACCAACTTGCAACCGTGATGATAGTAAAATGAGTGATTATTAAAGATTATATAATAATTTCAAGTGCTACTGAGTCTGATTTCGATTGCTCTTACAATGTATAATCATGAATTAGTTTAATATTATTTCATCATGTGGCCCAAAATTAATGAAATACAAAAAACATTCATTTTTAAATGAAGAATTGCATATGAAACGAATTTAGTGATCCGTGAGAGGGTTAGAGGGTTATTCTTCTTCAAAGTTATATATATATATATATATATATATATATATATATATATATATATATATATATATATTCAAATTTCATAAATGAAAGTGTTCGATGGTGAGAGTTAGGTTTGAGATATGATGGTTTTCTCTATAAAATATTAAGTCTGATTATATGTGATAGTATTTTATATTGAATAGATTATTGACTAAATTTTAATAATGTAATTAATCAAAAAAACATTTATCTAAAATTATAGATATTTATCTAAATTATAAATCACAAAAATTTTAGATGTAAAATCATTCTTTCATCAATGAAATCAACTTTATTTAGTATATATTATAACAAAATCCATCGGCAAATGCCACCTTATTATTATTCTTTATTTATCATAGTTACACTCCAAAAGATTAGTCGTTTCCTTTTGCCAACGCAAACAAAACTATAAGGAATTTGGAGGATTCTTTAATGGTATGTAATGTGTATGTTGGGATTGCAGAGTTGTGAAAATGGCAGAGAGAGTAATTGTAAAGTTTCTTGTTTTAGTGAGAAACATCAAGACATTCCCTAACTCTCCATCTCCATTATTATATAGATCCAAAGGTCGACAATGTGACAGTTTTTTACTTGAATCAATGATAGAAAATAAATAAGTCGATTATGGTGAGCAATGGAATGATTCAAAAATAAACACCTTCTGTGTAATTAAGCCAAAATATTTTAGATAAATATAAAACATATTTTGTTATTCAATCCAAAAATCTTAATAACAATATTTGAAAAAAAATCCAAAATATTTTAATAAATACGAAACACATATTGTAACTCAATCAAAACCCTAAAAACAATGTTTCAATAAAACAAATTATTTGAATAAAGTTCAAACATATTTTATAACTTAATATATAAATACCAAACATATTTTTCAACTCAATATAAAACCCTAATAACAATATTTAAAGCCAACACCCAATTCCAACCACATTTGGATAAATTATTTTGGATAAATCCCAAATATAAACCCTAATAATAGTGTTTAAGCCAAAAACCAATGTCAACCCAAAAATAAAGTGAAAATGGTTGTATCTAAATCATATCTATCCTTGTAATATTCCCATGGCAAAATGAACATGTACAAAACATAAATCACAAAATTCATGTGGTATGATCCTATACCTTATTCCAATAGTGGACCCTAATATTTGACTATGCATGGAAGAGGGATTTCAATTTCATGAACCATGCGTGCAAGCATCGACAATTCCAGTCTAATTTATATATTTTAATTTTTCAGTGTCCAACCCATTGCAATCCACATCCCAAATCTGTTGTCAATTGCTAGCCACCTCCTTTGTTGACCTTGCATGTTTCTGGAGTCTAATAAATCTCCTTGCAAGGCTTTTGATTAATCTATTTATATCGGAAACAATTAGCCCTACCGCTACTATACATTTTTATACATTAAAATCTACTAAACTATTCACAATTTTTTCCATAAATTTAGAGGGTACCCAAACTTCAATTCCTTCTCTTCTATTGGAAATACAGACATGGAGACGTTCACTCCATGCTCAAGGCCTTTCGCTTCCTCGTTTGCAGCTGCACAATCCTCTTTCAATGGTTTATTTGTACCCCATAACAACATACACCCCAACACACTCAGTTCCTGGTCTCTTCGTAGACACAGAGTTGGAACACCTGGAAACAGGGCATTCCAGCACGATGGAAATGTTCCATCCAATTCAACTGGTATTCCAAATAGAAGATTGGAGGAGAGCAGGGTTGTTACCGATGGAGTTGGTATTGGGGTTCTTGACGAAACATCGGACTCTGCAACACCGACTTCATCCAGTGACCTCGTGCCATTGATGAAGGTATCACCAAAGTACCTTGGGGCCATTTCAGATAAGACGAATCCGCACAGCGATACCAGCGGGAATGGAGGGCCAACCAATGTGTCTTATCTTACAAGTATATTGTCCTCTAAAGTTTACGAGGTGGCCATTGAATCCCCAGTACAGTATTGACCCAAGATAAGTTGGAGGTCTGGGGTGAGGATTTTACTTAAGCACGAGGATCTACAGCCTGTAAGTATATTCCTTATGAATGAGCGTGTCATCTCGGTTTTTTTTTTTTGGTATTTTTCGAATGTGGATTTGTGGAATTGTAAAGTTTCTTGATGAACATGTCATCTCGGTTTGTTTTTTTGGTAATTGTCAAATGTGGATTTGTGGAATTGTGGAATTGTAAAGTTTCTTTTTTAAGTGAGAAACATCAGGACATTTCCTAACTTTCCATTTTCATTATTATACAAATCCAATGATGGACAATGTGACAATTGTTTACTTGAATCAACTACAGAAAATAAAAAGGTTGACTATGGTGAGCGGTGGAATTATTCAAAAGTAAACACTTAATTTTTTTCTTGATAAATTTTGGATTAATTTTTTTTTTTTTTAAATTCATACAATTTTTACTTGACACAATTTTCAATATCTATCATTACGAATGATTATCCAAATCACTCAAATTAAATCACTTTCACCAATACAAAGTCGCAAGAAATTTAAAACCTATTATTGTGGGTGATTATCTAAAACACTTTCATCCATTATTAAGCTTGGAAGAAATAAACTAGCAATTGCCCCTAAAGGTACAAAGGTACACAGAAGGAATAGAAAAATCTAGAAAATTGTCTAAGGAGAAATTATTTCAACAGAAAGATCTTGTCAAAAAAGAAATTATTTTAAGAAAACAATTAAAAATATTATAAGGTAAAATTATTTTAACATTCACTCTGCTAAAATTAACTTATAAAAAGGTAAATCTCAAATCAAGTTGATAGGCTGGTACTATGAATGAGAAATGCATACTCTGCATTGATTATTTATTATTTATTAAACCAAAACAACCATACAAAAGTCACTATGATCTATTTTTGCCTTTAGTGTACTAAAATACTCTCTTTCATTCCACTTCGAAGCCCAAACCCTTTTAATAGCCATGGAGGCCTATAACCATTGAAATTCACCTTCCTCATAAGGCCTAGCAAAATAGTTCACCCACCAATTTCGTGTACTAAAATATGCTCTTTCATTCCACTTCGAAGCCCAAACCCGTTTAACAGCCATCAATGTAAGAATAATTATTTCAAAGAGTGCCTTCCATCATCGTCACCTCACCAAACACCCCTTGCACCACCTCACCTCCTTGCCATATTAAGCATCAAAGAGTCACTACCACCTGCAGAAATGAAAGGGAAAGCACCACCTCACAAAAATAATACTTTAATCATTATAACCGACATTAAATTTTGTATAAATATAGATGCTTAGCCTGAGGCAGATGATTCACTCGGCAAATTTTTTTGTGTAATGTTGTAGCTGTAGATGCGTCTCTGATGTGCATTTCTTTATGTTTATTGTTTTCATCTGGTATCAAAGTCGAGGTATAGGAACCTGTATACTTTTTGAGG
Organism: Pinus albicaulis; assembly: GCA_034641835.2. Classification (NCBI taxonomy): domain Eukaryota; kingdom Viridiplantae; phylum Streptophyta; class Pinopsida; order Pinales; family Pinaceae; genus Pinus; species Pinus albicaulis. The sequence continues at coordinate 1,571,017,622 of CM076578.1, read as the reverse complement.
AAGGAGTTGTATCAAGGTTGCTACACTGCCCCTTACAGTAGCTCCATCTGTGTTTTCCAACTACTTACCACCGACAGCAATCCTCGCGGTGGTGAGTTACAGCTTGTGCGTGGAGGAAAGTTACAACCTGTGCGTGGAGGAGCATAGAGAAAAATTTCACAATCAGTGTGGTGAAGATCTCCCTTGCATTGATTTTTTTCCCCTATACACAACATAGGTGGAGCAGAGGGGTAATATTGTCCATCTCATAACATATTAATTGATAGATATATTGTTGTGGAAATTTTTTTTTTTATGTTTGAAGTATCTGAAAGGGATATCATTTATTCACAAAGTAGTAAATTTATAATTGATTTAACTTCGAAAAATCTCTTTTATGAAAAGTAAGGTGGGTTCCTAAGGCTAAGTTCTTTTTGGAGTAATAAAGCGATTTAAAGAAGTTTCTATAATATGAAGAGTAAAGTAGGTTCTTAGAGGTGAATTTTTTTTTTTTTTGAGGAATAAAGTTTATGAATGGTATGGTTTAAAAGTTTTGAATGGTATAGTTTATGAGTTTATATACAATTGAAAAGGAGGAATAGAGGAGTATAATGTGGATTTATGTATTGATTTTGGTAGTGTTATGAAGTTTTAAAGTTTTAATCAACGATATGATGAAAAGTATTCAGCTCAGTATTGAAGACAATTTGTTTCTTCATCATTTTATATAGCTTATTCTGAATAAAGAGACACTAATAAGGTGGAAAAATTCTTTTAATTTTCATTTGAAGATTTCGGTTATTTGATCAAAATGGCTTTAGATACCAATACTCAATAAGTTCCTATTTTAAATGAAAGAATTTATGATTCCTAGTTTATTCGAATGAGGACATTGTTGTGTTCTCATGATCTTTCGGTATTTGTCACTAATGGGTATCTAGAGCCTACTAATGTGGCAGTAGAGATGGCTCTTACAAATGTTGAATGAATGTTCTTGAAAGACACCATAAAGAAATACAGTAAACGCTTGGCCTTATTCAACAAGGCTTAGATGACATGATGCTTTCAAAAGTGTCAAATGTAGAATCTTTGAAAAGGGCATGAGAGACCCTTGAATGTTGTTATTAGGATCTAGAAAAGGTAAAGAATGTCAAGTTGCAGAATTTGAGGAGAGATTTCCAGAATCTGAAAATGAAAGATAGTGAAACTGTTGATGCCTTTATGACTCAAGTCATGAGTATTGTTAATCAATTGAGACAGTGTGGAGAATACCTCTCAAACAAGAGAGTGATTGAGAAAGTTCTTCGAATTTCTCAAAATAAATTTGAAGTAGTTGTTGTATCCATAGAAGAGTTCAAGGACACAAGTCAAATGCAAATTTAAGAGTTGATTGGTTCATTTATTGCAGATGAATCGAGGATGTCAAGATATGATGATAGCACATTGGATAATGCCTTCAAAACTCAGCTGCAATCTAATAAAGGAAGAGGCAGAGGAAGATCAAGTAATAGAGGAAGAGGCGACATAATAGTTGATCAAAGACATCCACGAGGTGATTATGAGCATGAAGAGAAATCTCACCAACGTCCTCCTAATTTAAGGCAAAGTAATAATATAATGTGGCATCAAGGAAATCAAATGTATGATATGTCTAAAGTTCAATGTTATTATTGTAAGAGATATGGCCATTTTTCTACTAAGTGTATGAAGAGGCGAGAAGATGTTGTTAAGAAATCTGCACACATCTCAGAAGAATTTGAAGATAATAAGAAGTCAATGTTTTTGACTTGTAATGTAACTCAATATTGTTCAGATAATATTTGGTTTTTAGATAGTGGTGCAGCAATCACATGATGGGAAACAAATATTTATTTTCCAATTTAGACACCAATATTTAGTCTGAAGTCAAGTTGGGTAATGATATTAAGGTATGCATTAATGTAAAGGAGAAATTGGTGTTTATACTAGAAATGGTGAGAGAAGAAAAATTGATGATGTGTACTATGTACCTAGATTAGAATGAAATTTTTTGAGCATTAGACAACTCATAGAGAAAAAGTATAGAGTGTTATTCAAGAATAATGTGTGTACTATCACTAACAAATATCCAAAAAATCAGTTGATAGCAAGAGTAGAAATGACAAAGACTAGGATGTTTCCTCTTATAATGACAATTATGTTGTCTCCCTCCTTGAATGCTTCTAAAACTAAGAATTTTGATGAATCATGTTTATGGCATTTAATATATGGCCATTTATATTTTGGTGGTCCATATTTGTTACACAAGAAACAAATGGTGAAAGGGTTACCCAATATTCAACATCCAACGAGCTCGTGTGAAAGTTGTAAGCTTGCAAAGCATCATAGACAAAAATTTGTTTTTGAAGTTTCGTATAGGGAGAAAGCTCCATTGCAGATTGTTCACGCAGATTTGTGTGGACCGATGCAAAAAACTTCTTTGGCTGGTAATGTTTATTTTTTAACTTTTATTGATGACTACAGTCAAAAAACATTGGTTTATCTTCTAAAACAGAAAACTAAAGCATTTAATGTATTTAAAAGATTTAAAGCCATGGTTGAAAAGGAAAGGGGAAAGCATATTAAAATTTTGAGATCAGATAGAGGTGGTGTATATGCTAACAAATTTCATTGAGTTTTGTTAATCACATGGAATCAATAAGCAATTTACTTAAGGTTATACTCCTCAGCAAAATGGAATAGCTAAAAGGAAAAATCGAACTATTATGGATATGGCTCGAAGTATGTTGAAGGAAAAGCATCTACCAAATGAATATTGGGGAGAAGCAGTAGCTTGTGATGTTTATATCCTTAATATAAGTCTAATGAAGAGCGTGAAGGAACAAGTTCCTGAAGAAGCATGGAATGGTAAGAGTTTTCATATATATCATTTAATAATTTTTTGTTGTGTTGCTTATGCACTTGTTCTTGAAGAATTGAGAAATATGTTAGATGATAAAAGTGATAAATGTATCTTTATTGGATATAGTGAAGAATCTAAAGCATATAAACTCTATAATCCCATCACCAAGAAATATATTATTAGTAAAGATGTTGAAATCAAGGAAGAGGAAGCTTGGGAAGGAAGCATAGATAAATTTGTTGCAGAGGGAGTTGCATTATCTCATGGAGATGATAATGAAGATTGGAAAGAGGTACAAGGTGGATAGTTGATTTCATATTCACCTACTCCAAGCACTTTAGCAAGCCAATCACCAAGATTCAGTCTATTAAAATGTAAAACACCGAGAAATCAGGAACATGGTGAACCATCAGTTTATGGTGGACAACAAATAATAGGGTTGGAGGTGAGTAATGAATATAATCCTACGATGGCTACATTAAAGGATAGAATTAAAGGTTAGAAAACTAGAAGTTTAAAGGAATTGCATGAGCAGAATGATGAAATAGATCAAGTTTCAAATTTTTCATTACTTGCATATGATCCATTAAATTTTGATGAACTCGTGAAAGAAAAAGTTGGGATAAAAAGCTATAAATGAAGAAACTGATGCTATAGAAAGAAATAATACTTGGGAACTTGTAGATTTTCTTGAAGGTAAGAATATTGTAGTTGTTAAATAGATTTACAAAACTAAAGTGAATGCTAAAGGTGAAATTGAAAAACGTAAAGCAAGACTTGTAGCTCAGGGGTTCAGTCAACAACCTGGGATTATAATGAAAATTTTTCATCTGTAGCTAGACTTGACACAGTAAGAATGATATTGGCTATTTCTACACAAAAAAATGGAAAATATATCAAATGGATTTTAAGTCCGCATTTTTAAATGGTTTTTGGAAGAAGAGGTTTATGTGAAACAACCTCCTAGATATGAAATTGATCGTAAAGAATATAAAGTTTACAAATTAAATAAGGCATTATATGGATTGAAACAAGCACCCCGAGTGTGGTACAGTAGAATTGATGAATATCTGAATAATAATGGATTCATCAAGAGTACAAGTGAGCCAAATTTGTATACAAAACTAAATGAGGAAGGTAAAACTTTGATTGTGTTCTTGTATCTTGATGATTTTATTTTCACTAGATATCTATCAGTCGATGATTTTAAGAAAAGCATGAAAACGTAATTTGATATGATTGATTTGGGCCTAATGAAATATTTTCTTGGTACTGAAGTAATTATATCTAAAGATGGTATTTTCATTTTTCAATCTAAATATGCAAATGATATATTGAAAATGTTCAAGATGGAAAATTGTAGGCTAGTGGTAACCCCAATTGCAATCGGTACAAAAATCACTAAGGATGATCAAGGTTGAGATATTGATCCAACCTTGTATAAGAAATTTGTTGGGAGTCTTATATAATTGACTGCAACAAGCCCTGATATAGTGTTTGTTGTAAGTTTAATTTCAAGATTCATGGAGTCTCTAAAGAGTACCCATTAGCTAGTTGGAAAAAGGATTTTAAGATATGTTGTTGGAAAAAGAAACTATGGTATCTTGTATACATCTGATTAAGATTTTAAACTAACTGAATATACAGATAGTAACTTTGCAGGTAATATTGATGACAGGAAGAGCATATCTAGATAAGTGTTCAGTTTTGGTTCAGGTATAGTTTCATGGGCATCGGTGAAGCAATCCATTGTGACTCTATCATCAACTGAAGCAGAGTATGTTGCAGCGATGACAACAACATTTTGAACTATGTGGATGAGAAGAATTTTGATTGAGTTGCTGCATGAACAGAAAGAACCAACTCAGATTTTATGTGATAACAAATTTTCTATTGCATTATCAAGAAATCATGTTTTCCATAAGAAGAGTAAACATATTGATACGAGGTATCATTTCAATCGAGAATTAGTAAGCAATAATGAAATATGTATGGAGTTCTACAGATAAGAAGACCAGTTTGTAGACATATTTAAAAAACCCTTGGGAAAAGAATTGTTTGAAACTCACAAGGAAAACATAGGAGTATGTCTAATGTAAGAACATTTTGATGTAATAGAGAATTTTTGTTTTATCGTTTTTTTTTTGTGAAATAATTAAGGGGGAGAATGTAAGAATAATTATTTCAAAGAGCGCTTTCTGTCGTCGTCGCCTCACCAAACACCCCGTGCACTGCCTCATCGCCTTTCTGTATTGAGCATCGAAGAGTCATTACCACCTGTAGAATTGAAAGGGAAAGCACCGCCTCACCAAAATAATATTTTAATCATTGTAACCGACATGAATTTTTTGTGTAAATACAAAGGCTTAACCAGAGGCAAATGATTCACTCGGCAAATTTGTTTGTGTAATGTTGTAGTTGTAGCTGGGTCTTTGATGTGTGTTTCTCTCTATTTATCGTTTTCAATCAAAGCCTATAGCCATTGATATTCACCCTCCTCACAAGGACAAGGAATACAGTTCACCCACCAATTGGGAGAGTGCATTCATTTCCATAACAATTTCTTGATTTTTGTGGAGTTTTTTCACATATCCTTTAGCTACAAGATTGTCTAGAGTTTCTATTTTTTCACCAACACCCTTGTTCATATCTTCTGATAGAACCTTCTGAAATACACCAAATAGTAAGGAAAATGACATAGAAATACGCACCCATAAAGGCACTTTCCCAATATTGTGAAATTTAGCCCCAACTAGTTCGTCAGAAAATTCATAAACTGAGATTGCATGTTTTCCATTTTTTTTTTTCTTTAATGCTATTATGTAATAGTTCATGGCCTTGTGATGGATTTTCTAACACATCCAAAACTTCATTAACCTTGATTTTATTATATATTAGGTCTCATGAAGTAGGCCATATCGAGAATACCTTTCCTTCCTTTGCTCGAAAGTCATCGAGAATGTTTGGGTCAATGTACGTTGTAAAGCACACCTTGCTATTTGCTGCATTGACACATGAGATAAAACATCGGGCATGTCAGGCGTCAGAATGACAAATACAACATCAAGAATTTCTTCCTCGCCCTTTACTATGTTTGCCATTAAGATTGTTTTCTGACCATAGACTTCATTTTGAACTTTGGCTAGTTCATCGAATGTACATATAAATCCACACACTTCCACTGGAATGATCACCTGCCAGCTGTCAAGCTGATAAGTGGGAATTTTGCATTCTTCAGCCCTTGGAAGATGGTTCCAAGGCCTCCGCTGGCTATGGTAAAGCATTGCAATTGGAATCGAAGCCCGAAAAGGCTGAGCCACCGTTCTAAAAGTCCGAAACATTGTGACTCCATTGCAATTGAGCTTCCCCCCTCGAGGTGCTACGGTGAAGCCCTTCACTATTGGATTATTTTAATAAGAGTTCTTAGGAACTATCATATTGAGGTGACCAACCTGGTCTTCAGCCATTTCGAATAATTCCCTTGCATCTTGGTCTGTAGCGTTTCTCAAAAGTCTCAATCCCTACATAGGAAAGAAACGACTCCTCCAGAGCCCACCGCTTAATGTAGAATGCATTTGATACTGAAACAGAGTCCTACAAAAACCAAAAATCTCATAATAATCCATTCCAGGATTTCATAAAACTGAAAGCAAGAAAAACTAAAACCGTGAACATACCTTCTCGTTATGTTTGTCCACAAAAGCTCGTTGCTTCGAAGAAGCCCAGTGCATGGCAGCATGAACACCCACGCCCACATCAACAACCTGTTGACATTTATCATCATCATCCAACATAGCATAACCAACCCATTGACGTTTTTGTTCCTGCACTTCACACGCCATTTAACTGTCGAGATTGGCCATTCGGGTTCCCAATTTCGCACTCTCTTAGTTTAAAATAAAGGATTGAGATTGGGTGGTATGAATAGTAGTTTTAAGGAATATTTTGTGTGTAATTATAATATTATAAACAAATTTAAATATTTTTTTTTCTCAAAATTGTTATTATCAATATAGTCGTTCATGTATTTATTAAGTGGATAAGTTTATCTATTTTGGAATAGTTTTTTGCAATTTTAATTTTATTATCAATAATTATTAGATAAATGGTTAGGATTTAAGCTCCATAAAATATTTTAAAATGCAACCTCAAACTTCAAAGCAAAGTGAATACATATGCAAGCCTATTGGCATAAAAAAACTCAATATATTGTGGAAAATAGGGACTAAAATCTGTACATCAAAATTTTATTCTTTGAATCTACAATGTGCATATTTTCCATGAATTTAAAATATTATTTGATGTATCTTTATATAATTTGGTGTTTTCTTTATTGTAGTTGTTTCCATTGTTTGTAAAGTTGCTTCTTTTTCTTGAATTACAAAAAAGTTTCTTGACCACTACAACATAGTATTTTCATGTGTCAATAAGAAATTTCTTATATGTCATGCATCATTTATCGAGTTTCTCCCACAAACAATGCACTATGGATGCGGAAATCACAATTTTATCACTTCTAGTGAAGTAAGTTTCAAGATACTAAATATAGTGGCACACAACATCTATATAAAACTTTCTCCTAAACATGTTTGGGATTTTAAAATTTAAAATTCATACCAACATTGAAGTGTGAAATTCATTAAATGAAAGAGTGAAAGCACTAATAATTATGTCATATACACTTATGATCTTCTTCAAAATATTCATACATTTGTCTATCATATATTTATGCTCTCTATCAAGAGCATTCTAATGATGTTGCTTCTCACAATGACTTTTCACAATCTCTTTTCACAATCTTGTAAAGAGACAATATAAAATATAATATAGTTGGTAATTAGAAAAAAAATTAATTTAATTAGCATGAGAGAAAATGGTCAACTCAATTGTAGCAATTGTAGTATATGACTGTGATACCAATGAACCAATTGTTAGATAGAAATAAAATAGAATTGTACTATTTAAGTTACGAGAAGAAAAAACTAACACTAATAAAGAATAATAATGAAAAAATAAAACAAAGAATATTGGATAAAAAAATAATTGTATAACCACAAATATTTTTGTATGTGAATCCATTTACCATGCTTGTATTGTATGATCACGATACTGATGAACCAATTTTAAAACAAAAATAAAAAGAAAGCTTAAACAAATTAAACTATTTAAGTCATGAAATTGAAAGAATAAAAGTTAATGACCATGATACTAATGAACCAATTTTAAAACAAAAATAAAAAGGAAGCTTAAACATATTAAACTATTTAAGTCATGAAATTTAAAGAATAAAAGTTAATGAAACAAAATAATGAATAACGAATGAAAAAATCAAATAGTATTTGTATAATCCCAAAAATATAAGGTGTTATGGTAGTCCATATTATAATTTTTTAATACTATGATAGATGCACATAGAAATTACATGCCATTACTATAGTGGTTATTTAGTTTCCAAACATAGCTTTGTTACTTAATTAATTGTTGTTTCTTATTTGTTATTTTGTCATGTGATACATATATACTTGTGTAAGAGTTGTACTTATGAATTTAATTTTATGTGCATGTAAGGAGATTTCAAGAGTAATACCTTCTTCTCATAGCTATCCAATTAACTGATCAATTGGGATAAAATTGTGACGAGAAGCTACTAATATGAGATTCAACCTCCTCGATAACCTTAATTAGGACGTGGAAGTGACAGAAACATGACCAACACACCTTACATTGCATCATTCACATCCTCATGAGGTAACCCAACCTTCAAGGGCTCTGTTCCCTTAGGGGGAACTAATTTTAACCATTTTGAGGCTTAATATCAGGCATATAATGGAAAGGGAGCGATTATAGACAATTTACCTCAGAATTGCCTTATTATAGTAGCGATTATGGCCCCAAAATTCAGTTATTGGAAGATCTGGGATTTGTGCCACATTTTTAGCCCCTAAGCCCAGGTCACCACCCAAAACTTCTTGTAACTTCAGGAAAGGATAAATAAAATTAAAAAAAAGACATGGAAGCAATCACATCATCAGGAACTCATCTGAACCCACCCAACCATGAGAAGAATTTCATCAAACATGTCACAAACATTGCATCTACAGGTGTAAAAAATAGAAATAAAGATATGGGTCTAATACTTATATGAGAATCGGTAAGAAGAATTGCTCCCTTATATCATAAGCTGCAATACAATCTATTTGACCATATATATATTATGTATTCACTTACAAATAAAAACATAAATAGAGACATACATCATCGCTGATAAAATACAATATCATAACCAACATAATAACATCAAAAATACCATGGATATAACATCAATGAAATCCAAAAAATAAGAAGTACATTTTCATACCAAATATCAATGGAATGAACTCTTCAATTTTGAATGTAAAAAACAACCACAGATGGGACTTCCATGTTCCACCCGACCATTGATTGGTTGAGCCAAATCTCTCTTAAACCAATCAACCATGTGCCATATTCCAAGCATGAATGTGGGACTCAAACCGAAAACCAACCATGGAATCTTGAGGCTAAACCACCTCACCCTCATCAATCATAAACCAGGATTTATCGTGATCTACACTCGATAACTATGCTAACACAAGTATGGATATCTCGGATTGTCTCCACCTAAACCATGAGGAATTTTCCTGTCTCCTAGTCTCTCAGGATTTACTACAACCCACAATCTGAATTAGGGGTCACTAGGCCCTAAAATGAGACATACTCTCTAGTCTTTACCGCAATTCCAAACTTGGGATTCCTAAGCATGAATGGAGAGAAAACTACATCTAAGCTTTATCATATATCTTGTCATTCACTGGTCGAGGATTCCTAGGCATATCGAGGGAACATGATATCTAGCTTTATTGCAACCCATAGTCTGGTTCAGGGGTAACTAGGCCATGTGTTATATAAATTCGTAGATCCACCCCACTCAGCTTCAAATCCATCTGGTAATCCATCTAAAACAAAACATGAGAACTCCAAAACACCATGGTTATCAGAAAATGTCAAGGCTAGGTTGAAAAAGTTGTCACATCTTGCAAAAACCATGCCAAGACAAAAAGAAACCAAATGCATGCCAAATCCATCTAGGAAAATACACATGCAAATTGATACCTACCAATAATCTTGTTCTAGCTGCTTGATTCTACTCCTCCTTGCTTGCTTCATATTTTTTCCTTCTTTCTTGCCTTTCTTGCTCCAAAGCCAAAATTCTCCAAACAATCTAAGTGTCCAAGAGTGAGGGGGAGAGAGAGGGAATAATGAGAGAGCTCCAAAAATGCACTCACAAAATGTACCAACTGATCCTCAGAAGCATTTTTATGGAAAAGACCTTTATTTTCTTCATTTTCCATTATTTTCCTTTAATTTCCTCTTCACATGCAACCAGTAACATTTCATTTCAATTTTCTCTGAATTTCAATTAATTTCATAAATAAGTGTGCCAAAAATACTCTTATTCCTCTTTAATTCCTTAGTCATAGCCTTTTCCCATTTCCTTAGCCATAATAAACCATGTTAAAACCTGCACTAGGATGTTTTTCCCAACATTGAGCTCGGAGTAAGTGTCCCATCAGTTGTGGTTATTATTTTTATCTTTTATTAAATGGAATTTTCACTAGGTCTATTTCAGAACCATCCCCCTTGGGGGATACAATCCATGGTGTTCAATCACACATATACCTTAGAAACACTGTTGAAAAGAGAACATACTTCCAATGGAGCTTTATAACATAGCTCAATGCATTATTTACAATGATCACCATGCTAAAAAACAAACCAACATGACTTCGTAACAGCATGAAAACTCAAATGACATGAAAGCATACCGCTTACTGGATATTTATAATAGAGCTCATGGCATTATTTACATACATATACATATGTACATATATCCAACCATCACTTCAAAACATATGCCAAAACATTTTCAAAACATATGCTAAACAAAAACCAACATCACACCAAAACTGCTTTGCCTCAACCGAGAAACAAGGAAGGATATATGACCCACATCTGATCCTCCATCTCCCATGTAGCTTCATCATGACCAAAGTGATTCCACTACACTTTAACTTTTTCTACTGCTCAATTCCGGAGCATGAGCACCTTTTTCTTCAATATACACTAAAGCTCTGACAGGAATTCACCATTTGGTTCCACCTACAATACAAACTAGTAAATCACATGATCAAACTCTTTAACATACTTCTTAAACAAATATATATGAAAAACATCATGGAATTTCACTATGGAAGGCAGTGCATGTCGACAGGCCACTGGTAAGATCCTTGATATGATCTTGAAGGGTCGACAAAACTGTGGCGCCAACTTGGGACATGATGCAATCCATAAGGAGCTATTCTTGGGCTAGATGTGCAACTACACCTGATCCCCAACCTGAAACTCCTTATCCAACTTGTTCCTATCTGCACAACTCTTCTGCCTATCATGTGTTGCCTTCAAGTTGTTCTTGATCACCTTCATTTCTTGTTCCATTTCTTCCAGCATATCTAGTGCAATCAATACCATGTTAACTAGATCACTCCAACTGATAGGAGTGTTGAAACTTCGCCCATACATAGCCTCAAATGGAATCGTCCTCATTGAATCATGATACCCGTTGTTGTAGGAAAACTCTACGAGTGGAAGATATTCTTCCCACTTGCACTATTGATGCATCAAATACATCCTCAACATATCATTAGTATCCGATTGACCCTCTGAGTCTATCCATTTGTGTGTAGATGATAAGTTCTGTTGAAGGCCAACACAGTGCCGAAACGTGCAAACAACTACTTCCAAAACTTGGAAGTGAACTTTGCAACCCTATCTGACACAATCTTCTTCGCAACACCATGCAATATGACTATGTCTCTAATAAACACTTGTGATTCATCGCTAGTTGAGTATAGAGTCTTCACCGGTATGAAATGTGAACCTTTGTCAACTTTTACATGACAACCATAATGGAATTATGTTGCCGAGCTTTATTAGGAAAACCTATGATGAAGTCAATGGAAATGAACTCCCATTTCCACTCTGGTATCACAATTGGTTGTAGAAATTGACCTGGATGTTTACACTCTACCTTAACCATCTGACAATCCAAACATTTGGCTACAAACTCCACCACATCATTCTTTAGATTCGACCAATAGTCAAATTTCTTCACTACAGTCAAAGTATTCTAGTAGCCTAGGTGACCTGAATATGGTTTTGCATGAAACTCCCTCAATATCACCTTCTTCAGCTCACTGTTGTCTGATACATATATCCTGTCTCTAAATATGAACAAACCATCAGTTGTGAGATGGTAATCCAAATCATGTACTCGTGTACCTCTACTTGTACTTGTACCAACAAATGTACATGTTCATGTACTAACACATGTACCTGTACTAACACCCATACTTGTACCTGTACCAACACCTGTACCTGTACATGTTCTTTGTTGCAACCTATGCACAATCTTCATATACTTGTGATCCTGTTGACCTACCTACAAGATCATATCTTGTAAGTCAGTCCCATTGGAGCTCATCGATGGTAACTAATTTATCTATACTCGCCTTCTAAGAACATATCTGACCCTATTTTATTCTCCCTTAATGTACCTGATCTCAAATTCAAACTCACTGATAGTGCCTAACCATATAGCCTTCCTAGCATTCAAATTTTGCTGGTGAAACAAGTACCTCAACCCAATATAGTCACTCATAAAAAGAAACTACCTACTAAGAAGATAGTGCCTACACATCTTCTGTGCATGTATGATCGTTGCTAGCTCGAGATCATGTGTCGAGTAGTTTTTATCATGTTCATTTAGCTTATTTCCCTCATAGCATACCACCTATCCATCCCACATAAGGACACCACCAATTCATCTCTTGCAAGAATTTGTACACACTACAAACTCCTTGCTCGGGTATGCAATCTTTAGAACTACAGAATGTGTCAACAATTTCTTAAGTTGCTCAAAACTAGCCTCGCACTCCTTTTTCCAATAAAACTTCTTACCTTTCCTCTGTAATGATGTAATACGGTAAGAAATCTATGAGAAGATCTTATGAACCTCCTGTAGTAACCTACCAATCCCATGAATGAGCTCACCTCATCCACTTTCTTAGGAGCTACCCACTCCATGATGACCCTTATCTTCTCTAGATATATTGAAATTCCTTCCTTGGAGAAAACATGTCCCAAGTAGTGTACCTTTGTCTCAAATAAACTGCATTTTTTGAGCTTAGAATACAACTAATGATCTCTCAACAACCTTAACATCATTTCAAAATGATCTGCATGCTCTTCCTCATTTTCAGAATATACCGATATGTCATCAATAAGCATAATCACAAAATTTTCCAAATAATAACACAACTTGGTGTTCATCAAACACATAAATGTAGCTGGGGCATTAGTAAAACCAAATGGAACTACAACAAAATCATAATTCCTATACCTAGTCTCGAATGCAGTCTTATAAATGTCCCAATATTTGATGTGTACTTGATGATAACCCAATCTCAAGTCGATCTTAGAGAACACCACTTCTCCCTTTAGTTGATAGAACAAATCATTAATCATTTGTAATGGATACCTGTTCTTGATGGTCACTTCATTCAGGTGCCTATAGTCAATGCATAATCTAAAAGTGCCATCTTTTTTCTTCATGAACAACACCGGTGCACCCCATGGCGATACAATTGGTCTAATGTACCCCCTGTCCAACATTTCCTTCAACTACAATTTCAACTCCACTAACTCTGGTGTACTCATCATATAAGTTGCCTTTGATGCTGGAGCTGCCCCTGGTACAAACTCAATATCTATTGGAAACACATCCTAAAACTTCTGCAAAACTGGATATGTTCAACACATCTACATCCTCAACTTATTTACCTTTTTCACTAGAGATATGAACTGAAAATAACACACATCATTTCCTACGACTGTGTTTCGCATGAATGGATGTCACCATCCTAACTGACGTGGCTTTCTTCTTTCCTTTTAAAACTCTTGGTTCCCCATTGTCATCTAATCATTCAATAGATTTTTCATAGAAATCTACCTTGGTCCTATGAATATACAACCAATCCATACCCAATAGATTATATTAGGAACCCAGTGGCAATATGTTCAAGTGAGTTGTTGTATGCATACCGTTTAACTCAAATGCATAAGCTCTTACCCAATGGTGAACTATTTTCTTCGTATCTATGGCCAAATACACTAACCAAGACTCTGCATGCATTTCCTTACTCAAACCATGGTTATTCACCAAGTCAGGACTAACATAGCTATAATTAGATCCGAGATCAATAAAAATATAAATAACTTGATCACAAATCTTACCATCCATCCCAATCATAGAAGCCTGGTGATCTTCCTTCTTATTGTCTACAGCTGCATAGATGCGAGGAATTCTTTGTCCAACATCCCCAACAGTCTATGTCTCCTGCGCACTGTATATCTTAGGCCTTCCTTCTTAATTATGTGGACAATCTCTCTTAATATGATCCTCACCGCATTTCCACCACTCCAACCGTCCCATATCATTACCTCCATGATGTTGTTGTGATCTATGTTGTTGTTGTGGCCTATGTCCTTGTTCACCTTCATTAAACTTCTTTTGTGGTGCCACATTTTCCTTCTCTTCTACATTTTGATTCCTTGCTCTCTTAGGCGACCATTTACCTTTACCTTGGTCTTTCACTTTCCATCCTTTTTTAGGCTCATTCTTGTGCTTTGAATGTTCATAGCAATGCTTCAACTTCCCAATGACTTCCTTAAGTGACTGTTGCTTATCATACTCAATCTAATCTTTGAATGCTAATGGAAAACCATTAACAAATCATTGAACTTTATCCTTCTCATAGGTAAGATATGACACATACCTCAATACATTCAAGAACTTGGTTGTGTACTCTTTATCTATCATAGATCCCATTCTTAGCTCATAGTACTCTTTAGCCTTGTTGTAATAATACCTCGTTGACATGTACTTCTTCCTAAAAAGCTTCTTGAACTCATGCCAATTAAAGTCCTTTGTTCTGATGTATTTGACCCACTTCACATCTTCCCACCCTATGTTTTATTTACCTTTCAAACTAAAGATGCATATTCTAGCCTTCATGTTATCTGAGTACTCATGCAACTCAAAGAATTTTTCCATTCCAAGTATCGAAGCATTTCTATCTTCTGGTTTCTTCAAGTATCCATCAAAAGTAGGTGGTTTAGATTTCTTAAATTCATCTGGATAGTATCCCCTATGACTCCTCCTATAAGGATGATACCGATGATGATCATGATGTCTATGTGAACTAGAAGTGGAATGATACCAGTGCTCATCACCTCACCTATTCAAAGTGTCCAATAAACTGCCATCTCTCACTGCATTTTCTCTATCTGACCTGTGTCTACGAGGATATCTAATTCTATATGTCCCATTACTTTTGTCATCATTTCCATAGTTCATCCTAATTCACCCTTATTTCTGCAAATATGACAAGCTCTAAAGAAATACTACACTCACCTCTTCTTTTTTCTCTTGTGCATGTATGATCATGTCATTATCCATCTTGTAACTCCTTATTTATTCCTTTAGGATTCTCAATGTGTCTGCCAAATTAGAAGAGTACCCACTATGCTGCTCATATGACTCATAGGGAAAGTCCTTTTAGTCTACCACATTTCTATCCATGTTGATCTTTCTCTTTCCAAGCATAATATTTCAGCTAAACCAAATAATAATAAAACAGCATACCTTAGTGTAGTTTGGGGAGGATATTTCCCGTAATATCAATCAATAAATGTAATACATGCATATATATAATCATGGCAACATATAAACATATAATGTATTAGAATATAAACATATAAATTTCATTCTAGTTGGAGTCAAGTCATCTGTGCATGATCATACCAAATGCACACCAATGAAAGCATGAACACACACAACCATAAGCACAAACCACACATGAGCATAAGTAACATGCAACCCAGCATGACTAACAAATTCCTATTCATCATATAAAATTACACAGGTAAGCATACACAATCAATACACAAGCATGACCAAATGTGATGTATCATAACTAAGCAATGCATATACAATATGTAACCATATGTAAGCAAGAGCGCACATGTAATACATAAATAATAACAATGCATAATCAGTCACACATTCATGACAACATGTCGACAATAACATCATCAACACTTCCATGGTGACATGACTACCACCATGGAAAACACAACACGGATGCATCAACCATATACAACATAGGTATGAAAACACATAAGCAATCAACATAAAAGCATGACAAACACGCCACCCATTGGTCTGGGAAATGAACCATGCTATGATATCTCTATGTAACACCCTCTTCCCACATCTACCCAAGTAACCAGCCAACTGGGGTAAACATGTGATGAGAGGCTACTAATATGAGATTCAACCTCCTAGATGACCTTAAGGAAGTGGAGCCAATGGAAACATGACAAACACACCTTACACTGCATCATGGACATCTCCAAGAGGTAACCCAACCTTCCAGGGCCATGTCCCTTGAGGGTGAACTAATTTTAACCCTTTGAGGCTTAACCACGGGCATGTAAGGACAAGGGAGTTGTTATAGACCCTTAACTTTGGGATTTCCTTGATATGGTAGTGATTGTGACCCCAAAAGTCAGTTATGGGCCTGCAGCTCAGGGATTTGTACCATATTTTTAGCCCCTGAGCCCAGCTCACTGCCAAAAACTTCCTGTAGCTTCAGGAAAGGATAAATAACATTAAACAAAAACATGGATGAAATCACATCATCGAGAACTCATCTGACCCCACCCAGCCATGACAATCATTTCATTAAACATGTCACAAACATTTCATCTATAGGTGTAAAGAACATAAATAAACATAGGGGTCTAATACTTATCTGAACATCGCTAAGAGACATTTCTCCCTTACATAATAATCTGCAATATAATATATTTGACCATATATACATTGTATATTCATTTACAGGGAAAAAATAGATAGAGCCATACATCATCATTGATAAAATACAAACTCATAACTAGCATAATAGCAACAAAAATACCATGGATATAACATCAATGAAATCTAAAAAATAAATAGTACATTTTCATACCAAATACCAAAGGAATGATCCCTTCAATTTTGAATGTAAAAACCAATCAGAGATGGGACTTCCACATTCCACCTGACCATAGATTGGTTGAGCAAAATCTCTCTTCATCCAATCACCCCCATGCCATATTCCAAGCACGAATGTGCGACTCAAACCGAAAACCAACCAAGGCATCCCAAGGCTAAACCACCTCAGCCTCATCAATCATAAACCAGGCTTTACCTTGATCTACACTCGATCACTAGGCCAACACAACAATGGAAATCTTGGATTCTCTCTACCTAAACAGTGAGGAATTTTCTTGTCTCCTAGTCTCTCGGGCTTTAACACAAAACATAGTCCAAATCAAGGGTGACTATGTTATAAACTGTGACATACTCTCCAGGATTTACCACAATCCCAAACCTAGGATTCCTGGGCCTTAATGGAGAGAAAATCACCTCTAGGATTTACTGTATATCCTACCATTCATCGGTCGAGGATTCCTAATCCTGCCAAGGGAACACACTATCTAGCTTTACCACAACCCACAATATGGTTCAGGGGTTACTATGTCATGTGTTATATCAATTTGGAGATCCACCAGACTCAACTTTGAATCCATCTGGTAATTGAGCTAAACCAAAACATGGGTACTCCAAAACACCATGTCTATCTAGAAATGGCAAGGCTAGGATGAAAACACATTCACACCTAGCAGAACCCATTCCAAGACAACAAGAAACCAAATGCAATATCGTGCATGCAAAATATATCAAGGAAAATATACATGCAAATAAATACTTGCCAATAATCCTGTTGTAAGTGCTTGATTCCTGCTCCTCCTTGCTTTCTTCCTCCTTTTTCCTACTTTCTTGTCTTTCTTGCACTAAATCCAAAATGCTCCACAAACTCTAAGTGTCCAACAGTGAGTGAGACAGAGAGAGAGAGAGAGAATAATGAGAGAGCTCCAAAAATTCAGTGACAAAAGGTACTAAATGATCCTCAAAAGCCTTTTTATGGAAGAGGCATCTACTTTTTTCATTTTCCATTATTTTCCTTCAATTTCCTCCTCACATGCAACATGTTACCTTGCATCTCCATTTTATCCTAATTTCTATTATTTTCATAAATAAATGTGCCAAAAAGGAAAAAGTTACTCCTTAATTCCTTAGCCATAGCCTCTTCCAATTTCCTTAGCCATAATAAACCATGTGCACACCCGCACTAGGATTTTTTTCCCAACATTTAGCTTGGAATAAGTGCTTCATCAACCGTGGTTATTATGTTTATCTTTAACTACATGAAATTTTCACCAAAGCTATTACATCAAGTTTTCAATTGTATACCACTAAATTCAACATGTGTAAGCCATTAAAATGGATGCCACTAAGTTTTTAGTTAGAATTATTAATTCGTCAGAACCATGACTTTCCAATAGTAAGTACTAATTGCAATATCAAATCTTTATTATAAACCATTAAGTAAAATATATAATGTAATCATGGTATCTTCCATAATTACCAAATTCGAATTACCACATGGTATCTTCTGCATAATCCCAACTCCATCCAAGCAAGTTATGTTAGAGTAACTAGGAGAAGAAATGGAAACTAATACATTTCGCCTGTATCGAATCGAATTTAACGGTATTAATCACCGAACCAAATCGAATTACCGAATATTCGAATTTTTCGGGTCGAATTTGGTAACTATGTTATATTCATGTGTCAATGAGAAATTTCTTATATGTGATGCATCATTTATTGAGTTTCTCCCAACTCTGGTGGATATATTCAATGTAGAAATCACAATTTTATCACTTTTAGTGGAATCATTAGTGAAGTAAGTTTAGAGATACTAGATATAGTGGCCTGCAACATTTATATAAAACTTTCCCTTAAGAATGTTGAGGATTTTAAAGTTCATACAAACACTGAAATGTGAAACCTCGTTAAATGGAAGTGTAAAAGCACTAATAATTATGTCATCTACACTTATGACCTTCTTCAAAAATTCATACCTTTGTCTATCACATCTTTTTGCTTTCTATCTAGGGCATTCTAATGATTTTTCTTCTCACACTAACTTTTCACAATCTTGTAGTAGATAGAAAATATAATATGATTGGTAATTAGAAAAAAAATTAATATAATTGGCCTTGACAGAAAATGGTCAACCCAATTGTAGCAATTGCAATATATTCCTATGATACCAATACACCAATTGTTGGATGGACCATATAAATTTTAACATATTGTGCTTTTTAGATTACTAGAATGAAAAAATAAACACCGATGAAGAATAATAATGAAAAAAAATAGATAAAACAATAATTGTATAACCACATAAATAATTTTTATATGAATGCAATTGCAATTCCTTTTATAATATGAATTAATATTGACTAATACTTAAAATATATATTAATAACCCAAAAACCATTTTAATGTGCGATAAAATGGCTCAATGCATATGTTATGTAATTTCTAAAATATTCAAAAATACAATTTAAATAGTAAAAAATTACACATTGCTATTTTATACTTTACGTGAAAAAAAATAAATCTCTCTAAACTCATAGTAGATTCGTAACTAGCAATTGCACCATCACCATAGGTTGCAAAGGAAATGCCATAAGATTCTTAAAGAGATCCAATAGCCGCTAAGCAAGATATCTGTAGTGATTTTGGTCAATTTTAGTAAAGGCAGGAAACAATGACACTAATAGATGCTCTGTTTTAAACTCCATATTACAAGTTCTCCTTGACCTTCGATAATGTGCAAGGAACCCTTTTTCTTTGAGAAATAATGCTTTAAAAGCTTACAACAATTGGGAAAAAGATTTCACATTCTGAACTGCATACCTATGCCATCAAAATCACCCACCTAGCCTCATAATCACCCACCTAGCCTCATTTTCACCGCTCGAGAGGTTTTGGACCCATGTCTCTGGACTAGAAAAATCCCAATCATCTCATTGTCTACTGGTAGGCCACATTCTCATTTTGAGTTTTCAGTTTCCTCAAGCTTACTATATTACTTTTCACATGGATTCCTCCCAAATTCTAGAGGTAATTTATACCAAATTGTTAATGTAAAAGTCCTTCCAAGTCCAAAGAAATGGAATACTTTATTGATTTCCAAACAAGTTACTTCACTGCAGATATCAGCGGCCTCCATAAAAAGAACAAAATTTAATTAACTAAAACCATCATCAAATATATAGAAATATGGGTCACGGTTCCCTCCATAACAAGGATAAAATTTAATTAAATTAAACCATCATCAAATATACAGAAATATGGGTCACCATTGACAGAGTTTGCCATAACCTCACATATAACTTCTCCAGAATAGCAAGATATTATATCTAACAAATGGAAGTATCAGACCTAGGCTCATAAAAGGTCACCTGGTTGTTCCAAGATTGAAGTGCGCAGTCACTTATTACCAGAAAAGCATTAATGCATTGCCAGCCAAACATTAATGCATAGACCCCATGAGAGGACTTCGCAAGAAATGATAAAGCCCAAAGGATGCTGCCAGGGAAGCTACATCTACATTTTAAATTCCTTGTTTTATTGTAGAACAAACCCTTAATCTTGAGTTCATTAGTTATACCGAATAACATTCACAAAACTGCTTCCTTTTGGCTCTGACCTTGGCTTCATCACTGTCTTTGTAGCAGATATGTCCACCACCTATAAAAACAACAAAACAGTAAGCCTTTGAAGCTTTCAATGTGGCCAGGTTAATATGTTCATGATATTAAAAGATGATTATGTCATTTTTATTCACTTACTTTATTCTAACACTTTCAATGAACACACAAGTAATTAAGTAACAAAATGATCTGCATCCCCTAAAGGCTAGAATCATTATTGAAAGTTTAGCCCTTTCAGAAGATACAGTGAATTCTGTCTGGTTTCTATATGATGAATTTTTTCCAATGCCATCTATTTTGAGTTCTTCAGTGAATATCAACTCCTACAATTTATCTACAATAAAATCATCCCAAGCAGGGCAGTCTAATGTAATAGCAAATCAAAATACATGTATTCCAAACTACATAGAGAATTAAATGGATGAGAAGAGTAACATCAAAGTTTTCCTAATATATTAATATTTTAGAATAGAGGCTTCTGTGAATTGAATTATGACGAGCTTCTTCTTCTGGATCCATCACAGAAGTAGTTTTAGTGCCAAAAACTATTACTACTTATGTGATGGATCCGGAAGAAGAATTTCATCAATATTAATATCTATAAATGGAAAGTGAGATTACCATTTCAAGGGAAAAAAACATGTTTACCTTTTACATGAAACTTATCATATATTTGATGAAGAGAGTAATGGTCTCCCATTCCAGTGTTATAATTATCCTCAAATACCAGATGCCAAAATCCTGCCTTCAGAGCTTGCTTCAATCTGAAGTTACTGAAATGGCACTTAATCAGAATAAAAAAGGAGAGGCCATTTGTCTATCACAGGCCAAACTGAACATTTGAAAGAGTGCAGCATGGTTGTTAGCCATTTTGTTGGCACTAACTATACCTAATTAGTGGTTCTCACTATGAAGAAACCAACGGTGCCAAAAAACCAAAAAAATTGTACTCAAACAAGTGCATCTATTGTATATGCACACAGTTAGCCAAGGCCTCACCTTTTTAGTTCATTCTGATGATAATCAAAGAAAACAAGCACCTTTCTCTGGTCTAAAATATCATACTCTTTCATTACAGACTTCCATTGAATGCTTCCAAAATCAGTAAACTGTTTTCCAGAATAATATCTGCAATTGGGATTTACATAGGCTGACTCTTTCTTCAAATAATTTTCAAGATGACGAGGGGTAATTGATATTATAGGCTTCTCAGGCATGGCCTACCTTAAAACCCACGTGGAATGACCTTTGAAAGCACCACTCTCTATCATCAAATCTGGTTTTAACCACCTTCCAATGAACCAGAGGCAAAAGCTGTGATCAAAACCCATACCGAACATATTATTTTTTATAGGTCTTGTTTGATAAATAGGAAAAAATTATTTCAGGGAATGAAGAGGGTCATCCTTTATCCAATTCACAGTAGATCCGTGTCTTGACCTGCCTTTAGACAAAGATAGAAATGGGCATAAGATTTATATCCAATAAATGAAGAAAAAGACCCCAGAAACTTTAAGAGCACTCAAAGAAAGCCATATACACCAAGATGAAGAGCGTTTAAGTTCTTATAGAACAGAGTAGTCACAAAAATGCACCAAATGTCAAATGATCCAACAACTCTAACAAATGAGAATCTCACTGCATATATAACAGAGCACTGGTTCAGAGATCAAAGATCTTAAAACATGTAAATATTCCAATAATTTGGTTCAGTCAATCAGAGGTTCAGATGATCATGTTGACTGTGTGGTATAGTGGTTGAGATAGGTGTCACCACCAAAATGACTGAGGTTCAACCCTTTATGAGAATAGAGCCCGGATCATGTGTGAGAATTGGGAAATTTTGACAGGCCCCATGTTAAAGCGGGCTTTACAGCAACAATGCAGAGTTGGAGTTGATGGCTCTACCCAGTATGTGGAATTGGGGTTCATAGCTCCTCTAAAAAGCTGAGGCAAATATTCAGCAAAGCACATTCTTCTGCACACAGTCTATGAATTCGTATGTGCAACTTCCACGACCTGCAACTTACAACGAAAATTTAAAAAAAAAAAAAACTCTGAGTTCATAATAAATCTATATCTGTTAGAAGGGTGCAGTTTAATTGGTATTTTTGCTATATTATGTAAACAAAGAGTGCAGTTTAATTTGTAAACAAAGAAATCCAAAAAAATATTATGTAAAAAAAAAGTTAAGATTCAAAAATACCCTAAATAACTTAACCCAGCAAGCAGCAGCAAACAAGACATGGATAAAGACAGAGTAGAATAGAACAAGACATGGATAAAGATACATTGTAGAATAATTGTACTTACTGGGGTCCTAACCCAACAAGCAGCAGTCAAGACATGGATAAAGACGCAGAGTAGAATAATTTTACTTACTGGGGTCCCTTCTGACAAGTTTTGTAGTTTCATTGAAGTCACAACAGGAATAAATGTTCTTGAATTGCTGCCAATTACTGTTGAATGCATAGGATGCATGACAATTTTCCCTTGTAGGGTGGAGGAGGAACTAGTTTTCTCATTGCAGCTACAGCTGCATCAAGCTGCTGGTCCAGCAAATTGGTATACACAAGGTCGTTGGGGTCGGTGAACTTTATGTTATGTTGCCCAAAATTTGTATATTCCAAAGGTACTTGTTCAGGATCAAATAAATAAGGAAATTAAGGATACACATCCATAAAATAGTAGGACTCTGTTCTGCTCAGAAATTGAAGCATTGGTTTCATGAGAGTTTGTGCAATATCATCCCTAAAAGCAGCAGATGATGGAGGAAATGCTTTTATATGAAATGAAGGGGCTAGCATATCCATAGCCAATGTGGTTCCCACATTGATATAATGACCCAGCTTATATTTCAATACAGCTTGCCAGATCTTCCGCATATCAGGCACTAGTTGGTGCAAGGCCTCTTTGTTGGAATAGTCTGTCAAAACCTCATTTCCCACCAGGACTATGTTGATATTGGTTGCAAGAAAGGGCACAATATTTTTGCTGACCGATTGGTCTGTGGCTGACTGGCTGGCCGAGACACTGGAAATTTCATCATTCATAACACTCACGAGCACATTAATACTGGTGTTGGCCAGTGACCTAAGGATTTCAAGATTAGCACCATAGATTTTAACATTGCTAGCCTTGAATTTTTAGATCAACTGAATTGATTATTTTACACAGGGCAGATTGTAGCCATGCTGCCCAAAAGCAACACCGATGCCATTATTCTGTGCATCTGTGGAACAATGGCAAAGAGAAAAACATTAAACCAAAAAAATTGTACTCAAACAAGTGCATCTATTGTATCTACACACAGTTAGCCAAGGCCTCACCTTTTTAGTTCATTATGATGATCATCAAAGAAAAAAAGCACCTTTCTCTGGTCTAAAATATCATACTCTTTCATTACAGACTTCGATTGAATGCTTCCAAAATCAATAAACTATTTTCCAGAATAATATCTGCAATTGGGATCTACATAGGCTGACCCTTTCTTCAAATAATTTTTAGGATGACGAGGGGTAATTAATATTATAGGCTTCTCAGGCATGGCCTGCCTTAAAACCCGCATGGAATGACCTTTGAAAGCACCACTCTCTATCATCAAATTTGGTTTTAACCACCTTCCAATGAACCAGAGGCAAAAGCTGTGATCAAAACCCATACCAAACATATTATTTTTTATAGGTCTTGTTTGATAAATAGGCACAAATTCTTTCAGGGAATGAAGAAGGTCATCCTTTGTCCAATTCACAGTAGATCCGTGTCTTGACCTGCCTTTAGACAAAGATAGAAATGGGCATAAGATTTATATCCAATAAATGAAGAAAAAGACCCCAGAAACTTTAATAGCACTCAAAGAAAGCCATATACACCAAGATGAAGAGCGTTTAAGTTCTTATAGAACAGAGTAGTCACATAAATGCACCAAATGTCAAACGATCCAACAACTCTAACAAATGAGAATCTCAATGCATATATAACAGAGCACTGGATCAGAGATCAAAGATCTTAAAACATGTACATATTCCAATAATTTGGTTCAGTCAATCAGAGGTTCAGATGATCATGTTAACTGTGTGGTATAGTGGTTGAGATCGGTGTCACCACCAAAATGACTGCGGTTCAACCCTTTATGAGAATAGAGCCCGGATCATGTGTGAGAATTGGGAAAGTTTGACAGGATCCATGTTAAAGCGGGCTTTACAGCAACAATGCAGATTTGGAGTTGATGGCTCTACCCAGTATGTGGAATTGGGGTTCATATCTCCTCTAAAAATCTGAGGCAAATATTCAGCAAAGCACATTCTTCTACACACAGTCTACGAATCCGTATGTGCAACTTCCACGACCTGCAACTTACAACAAAAATTTAAAAAAAAAAACTCTCAGTTGATAATAAATCTATATCTATTAGAAGGGTGCAGTTTAATTGGTATTTTTGCTATATTATGTAAACAAAGAGTGTATTTTAATTTGTAAACAAAGAAATCCAAAAAAATATTATGTAAAAAAAAGGTTAAGATTCAAAAATACCCTAAATAACTTAACCCAGCAAGTAGCAGAAAGCAAGACATGGATAAAGACAGAGTAGAATAGAACAAGACATGGATAAAGATACATGGTAGAATAATTTTACTTACTGGGGTCCTAACCCAACAAGCAGCAGTCAAGACATGGATAAAGACGCAGAGTAGAATAATTTTACTTACTGGGGTCCCTTGTGACAAGTTTTGTAGTTTTATTGAAGTCACAACAGGAATAAACGTTCTTGAATTTCTGCCAATTACTGTTGAATGCATAGGATGCATGAAAATTTTCTCTTGTAGGGTGGAGGAGGAACCCATTTTGCTCACTACAGCTACAGCTGCATCAAGCTGTTGGTCCAACAAATTGGTATACACAAGGCCGTTGGGGTCGGTGAACTTTAGGTTATGTTGCCCAAAATTTGTATATTCCAAAGGTACTTGTTCAGGATCAAATAAATAAGGAAATTAAGGATACACATCCATAAAAAAAAATAGGACTCTGTTCTGCTCAGAAACTGAAGCATTGGCTTCATGACAGTTTGTGCAATATCATCCCTAAAAGCAGCAGATGATGGAGGAAATGATTTTATATCAAATGAAGGGGCTATCATATCCATAGCCAATGGGGTTCCCACATTGATATAATGACCCAGCTTATATTTCAATAGAGCTTGCCAAATCTTCTACATATCATGCACTAGTTGGTACAAGGCCTCTTTGTTGGAATAGTCTGTCAAAACCTCATTTCCCACCAGGACTATGTTGATCTTGGTTGCAAGAAAGGGCACAATATTTTTGCTGACCGATTGGTCTGTGGCTGACTGGCTGGCCGAGACACTGGAAAGTTCATCATTCATAACACTCACGAGCACATTAAGACCGGTGTTGGCCAGTGACCTAAGGATTTCAAGATTAGCTCCATAGATTTTAACATTGCCAGCCTTCAATTTTTAGATCAACTGAATTGATTATTTTACACAGGGTAGATTGTAGCCATGCTTTCCAAAAGCAACACTGATGCCATTATTCTTTGCATTTGTGGAACAATGGCAAAGAGAAAAACATTAAACTTGTGAAAATAATGCAAGAACTGTATATAATCAGATACTAGTCTATGACATTAAGAAAATTCAGAGCGAAAAGACTGGAAAACCATCAGATCTACTTGCAAAGACTAATATTAAAAGAAGGGAAACCCCATAAGAAAACATATATTAGTACCAACAGGTAGTATGCCAAACCGAAGCAATAAAACCTTTAGTCATGGAGTAAAAAATAGAAAATTATCAATTTCCACAATAAGTAATAGCAGTCAGGGTAAGAAACAAACACCACGGTACTCCTAGAGAGCCAAAATCTAAAGAAGCTTCATTCCCCAAGCCAAAATCTGAAGAAGCTTCACTGTCTCTGAGTACCACCTTTTGAATGGCGGCATATGTGGGAACATTGCGAGAAAGTTGCGTCCCTTGTATGAGAAAAAACCCAAGAACTAAAACCAGAGAGAACAAAAGGTTTATAACACTTAACAGGGAATAAAATGCAAACAAAACCTTTACTGGAAGGTCTGAACTCGAGCTGCGGATGTTCTCTCTGGTTTGCAGAGCTTGTTCAGAATTGAGCATGAAGAAAATGACTGCCGCAATTGTGCCAGCAAACAGGTTATCGTTACCCTAGTAGAGTCCAAACACATCATGATCGTCCAATTTCATATCCAAATCTACGACTAAGCAGAAAACGCGTATATCAAATTAAATAGTTACAACTACTTTTGAGTTTTCATCCAACGGCTGAATATGTTTTAATCGTCTAACATCTAATCTAACGGTTTCAAGTTATGACACGATGCACATCAGCAAAGTTGTTTTCAAATAATAACGCCTTACGGTGTAATTAAAATGAATTTATACTAATATTTAACAATAGACCAAAGAAAAAACTATACTTAATCGTTTTATGTTTCAATAAAAATAGAGAAAATTTTGAAATAGAATTATATGCATAAAAAAACCAACATAGTCCTCTTGCTTTTTTTTTTTCCCTTAGTTCATGTCTAGATATAACCTTTTACAAATATATTCAAAATCTAGAGCTTAGGCATCAATTACCTTTAATACCATCTAGTTTTAGATAATTAGAAAAGGGTATAAGAATATGTACCCAGTATTCGGGCATCTATAAAGTCAAAGAGAATAACTTTTAACATAATACTCCAATGAAGATATAAGATTTGAAATCATGATAGAGAAATGTATTCATATCTAGAAGTTAACAAGGATAGTTTTAAACCATCGTTCCATATCTGGATATATTTGGAAAAACCTCGATAATGAAGAATATTTTATTATTAAATTTTTTGCAGTAGGGTATTATGCATTTTTTTTCAATGCATATTAGTTTTTCTTTGATTAAATATTTCTAACATTTATCCATAATTTAATATTGGTAATTAATTTTTATTAATTTTTATTATTATATAAATTTATTTCTAAGGTGATTGGTTGAGGTCTTATTATAGGATGTTTAGTAACTTCCATTTCTATTCGTTACTAAATTTTTTGTTTTTAGCTTTATTCTTTTTTAACTCTACTTCAAAATTTTGTTTTCCTCCTTTTTCTATTATTTCCACTTTCATGACTTGTATTTTTTCCTCCATATTTTCCATTTAAAGTGACTTATTATTATATTAAAAACATATTTTAGTATATATATTAAAGTGTATATATGTTAATATAAACAAGATTAATTAATCATATTTCGTACTTTTTGGCAATGGGATTCAACAATACCATATTTTATTAGTTGTTTTATTTTTGTGATGAAATCTTTGTAATTTTTTTTTAATTACGCTATATTTAAACTAAAAAAATAATCAATAACTAAAGCATCAAAGAAAATTTCCATTGATAAATCCATAAAACCTTGAAAAGCATTGTTGGAAATTTATGTTATTATAACTTTGAGAATTATAGAATGTAGGAGGAATGAGCTAGGGTTTTCACTTGAACTGTTAATGTAAAATATTTCAACAAGTGTACCAAAAATACATTACTTAAGCTACTGATGACTTATAGCTCGAACAAATGAAATGGCTAATCAACCCTTTAAGCTACTAAAGAATCAAGGAAAGAAAGGAATATAGGAATGAACTACTAGAGAAGGTCTAGAATGATCCCTACCCACCAAGTCAAACATGGGGACCAAGTGGTAACTGTGACTTCACATAGAGTAGAATGTTTGAAGCTATGGTATCAAACATCTATGATATGCGATGTGTATATGACTTGTGCGAGAGGCTGGTAGGATAAATTATCCAAGGAATGAGAGGATAATCGACCATACCAAGATATTTTGGGTCTAAGCTGAGACTTATGTTAATCAAGTGAGAAGATGGCCAGGGGTCATCATGCCCCCAAGTTGATGTGATGGAAGGGACTGATCTGGTATGAAAAGGTGGGAATGATGCCCCTATCCAGAGGACTTTGTGGAGCACCATGATGTTCCAAGTGTTGAAATAATGGATTCAATCATTCAATCTCCTAGGCATTAAATCCTCAGGAGGACGATTAGAAAATATAGAGGCATAGGTGCCCCCAAGTATTTTATGGACATGCCAAATGTATTTAGAATAGTGGAATCTAAACACATTTTGATGATGTGGTTCACCATTTGTTTATGTTATGGATTTCTTCCTGTGGGAAGAATGGATAGATACAATTAGAGAAAGGAAATAGTGGATTACGAATCTCATTTGGCACTGTATATATCAATCAAATGGACTGAATTATTGGGTTTGCATACATGATGTCACTATCACAAAGAGTGGTCCTGGATATAATGAATTGGTGCTCACCTAGAAAAAATTGTGGTTTACCAACAACAATGTATGGGGGACTGGTTTGTTGATGTGAGATGAAGGAAGACTAAGTGGATCATTCCTAGAGTGATGTGAAGTGATATGAGACTCTCAAAGTTCTTCTAATTGCAGAAGAATAATGGTACTACAGTTGACACTAGCAGATACACTAGTAGGCTTGGGCATAATTTCTTCTCTTAGACTCTCAAATATGGATGCCCCCTTACACAAAAATTGGGTGTCAATTTAATGGGCAGAAGGTGTATGTGGTTTGAATTCATGGGTTCGATGTAAGGGGTTATAAAACCAATTGACCTAACTATGGATGAATTCTTTTCACTTCACAACATATTGGTCATGGGTTTGTTGTGGAAGGAAGGACGCAAGATGTGTTGAGATTCAACAAGATGATGATCCTAGTGAAAATTAGGCACCTACACTAGGTGGGGCTCGCAGGCTATTTTTAGGTGTATGTATATTTTTAGAATGGTGAGCATATTCTATTTATAGTGCGAGTCTATTTATAGATGGTTGAGAAAATTCTATTTATATATGAGATTATATTTTTAGATGCATGGGCGAAGTCTAATTATAAATCGCATGTTTAAAAATAGATCAGATGTCAATTATTATTAACCCTTAATAATAATTAGACAATAAATAATATTGTATTCTCTTGAAGCACTTTATTTCAATTAACTAATGTGGAAAAACAGTTGACTAAAGGAATTAAAAGTTCTAAGGTTGGTTTGTGGGACATGCAAAGTGGACTTCATTGTAACTGAGTGATATAAGTTGTAACAAAGTTGGATGTGTAGTTATGTGAGTTGTTATTTAGTTTAACTTAGTTAAGTGAGTTAAAGTCAGTTGTGCTAGTTGTAACTAGTTGTAACTAAAAATACACTAGTGAGAGATCGGCGAATTAATTATTTAATTAATTCACAAGCAGTGGTCTCGCATGCAACTGAGGAAATACTACTGTTAACTACATGCATGTCAGATCCAAAGGAGACCCGATTGAGAGATAGGTGAAAGGTTCTGTTTGACTATCAGTTATTACTATAGTGGTGCATTCAATACAACTACACACACATTAGAGATGCCAATGAGGATTTCATATTCAAGACAAGGCAAGATAAAATTCATTCAGGTATCTTCATCGGTAGGGATTGCACAGTGGAGGCAAGTTGTCAGGAGGCAATAAATTGGTACATGTGTGAGCCAATTTTTGTATGACAGTGTGAGACGATTATATATTGTACTGAGAGATCTTGGAGTAGATTTTTGTATGAGATTGTTTCATGATCCACGATATATATAATATATGATAGTTTGGGTTTTTAGCTTTATGCTTTCCTGGTAAAATATTATGTGTTATGTGTGATTGTTTTTTCTTCATGTGTTTGCAATTGGCGATTAAATTTCCGCAAAGAATTAAGTAGAAGGATTTTGTATTTAACAGTGGATATAATTGTTTGATCAGGAGAATGCGACAATACATCATAGTATTATTAAAATTTATACATGGTATTGGAGCAAAGAAGATAATATGGTATCCAATAGTAAGTCATTTCTGTTTTGTTGGTGGAAACAATTCGAATTTGCTGCAAGAATTTCTCGGTGTGACAGTTGAGTAAACATCGAAATGACTTTCAATGGTTTGCGGTTAGAGTATGCACTCGAGGGAAACTCAAACTAAATTGCATGGAAAGATTGGATGGAGGCGGTGCTTGAAGATAATGGCTTGAAGGAATTCATCGACAGTGATGTTCCTAAGCCCACTTCGAGGGATGCTACATTACTTGAAGCATGGCAAAAGAGGGTAGCAAAGATGAGAAGAATTATGTTGGAAGGTTTGAGAGACCATATTGTCTCAAGACTTGATGGGAAAGCCACTACATATTCAATGTGGAAGGCTTTGACAGATCTTTTCCAAAAAAACATCAACCATAAGAAATTGGCATCGAAGGATAAACTCAGAAAAATCAAAATGGAAAAGGGCGACAATATTCCTAAGTATCTCACACAATTTGTCCAATGTCGAGATCAACTAGGGAGTGTGACAATCATTGTTGTTGATGATGATTTGGTGAGCTTGGCTCTCTTGGGACTTCCTAAGAGTTGGCACAGTTATCAAGACTCTGTCAACGGATGAGAAAAACTGTCGGATTGGGAATGAATGTGGTTGGATCTAGTGCAAGAGGAGTTCAAGCGGAACACCAAGGATGGCTCTTCATCAAAGCATGATGATGAAGAGGATTGTGCACTGGCTGCTAAAACAAGGAAATGGAAGGGGAAGAAATTCCACTCAAAATCCAAGGCTAAAGGCAAGAAGTTGGATTTTTCCAAGGTGAAGTGCTTTCACTATCACAAACATGGGCATCTCGCCACTAACTGCGCACAAAAAAAGAAGAACAAGAAGGATGCTGGAGCTGTAGCTGGTGAGGCCCTTACCTCGCAATTTGAACTTGATTTCTCTTTTATCTCATGCTTGGTTTCAAGTGCAATGGGATCGGTGTGGTATCTTGATAGTGGTGCTTCCTTCCACATGATGGGAGATTAGGAGCTTTTCAGTGACTTGGAGGATAAAGATCTCCAAATGCATATAGAGATGGGCGACGATGGATGATACAATGCGGCCGAAATTGGTACCATTACCTTTGAGAGGGAGCCAGGTAAACAATTTCTATTGAAAGATGTTATGCATGTTCCAGGTCTAAATAAGAACTTGGTCTCAGTGGCAATGTTGAAGGATAGAGGTTATGACGTTGTTTTCAGCAATGGAAAATCTTTACTGCGACATAAAATAGCAGGTCAAACAAAGAGGATATGGATTTGAGTTAAGAATCTCTACAAGCTAGAGGTAGATGCCTGTGTTGCAATGGAGGACAAAGAAGAAGAAATGGTGAGCCGGGATGAGGGTGAATTATGGCACAGGAAATTGGGCCGTATTCACCATGGTGCCCTAAAGATTTTGCAGTAGATTTATACTGGACTCCCAAAGGGTACACTTGCATAGATAGATCAGTGCAAGGGATGTACTATGGGTATGTTTGTGAAAACCACCTTTCATGAAAAGGAGAATAGTGCTTCGGTGATCCTGGAGAGAGTTAACATAGACATGTGTGGGCCATTCTCTATTGCTTCAATAGCAAAACATAGATATTATGTTATTTTTTTGGACGACTATTCTCGTAGATGTTGGATATTCTTCATGCAGAAGAAAGATCAAACATTTTCAAAGTTCTATGAGTTTAAAGCATTGGTGGAGAAATAGTCGAGCAAGTAAGTGAAGGCTCTACAGAGCGATAATGGTGGTGAATATATCTCAAACGAATTCAAAAACTTATGTAGCAAAGAAGGAATTCAAAGAGAACTCATAGTGCCTCTTAACCCACATCAAAATGGGGTCGCGGAGATGAAGGACAAAACGATTGTGGGTGTTGCACGAGCTATGCTGCATGATTAGGGCCTACAAATGCATTTATGGGTGGAAGCATGCAACATTGCGGTTTATGTGCAAAACCGTTGTCCTCATAGAGTACTTGGCATGAGTACGCCTAAAGAAGCTTTTACTGGTAAGAAACCGGATGTTTCTCACTTTAATATTTTTGGCTCATCTGTTTCTGTTTATGTGATCAAGAACGTGAGGAAGAATCTGGAGCTGACTGCTAAAGTTGGAATATTTTAGGGTAGACAGAAACACCCCATAATTATCATGTGTATTTTCCAAAGAGTTGAATGACTGTGATGTGATGGGATATAAAATTCAATGAGGAGAAAGCCATGAAGTTGTCGCTTGAGAGAGAGCTAGACTTGCATGTAGAGGAGGAACTACTTGTTCCCAAAAATGAGTCTCTAGATGTGGATCAGTCACAAGAGGAGGTTCATGGAGTAGGGGAGTCCACTCACGTAGAGCCAAACATCAAAACTGGTAGAAGGCGTACCACAGAAGCTGAGAGGTTGAAGCTTGATGCAGCACAAAATGTAGGATTCCCTACTTCATAGCATAGACAGAGATAGTCTCCTGACTGATTCACTAGATACATGGCTCTCATGAGCAAATATATTGTGACAGAGCCATCTTTCTTTCAAGAAGCAGTGTAGAAGCCCACATGGGTAGATGCAATGGTGGAAGAGTATGACTCCATTTCAGAAACAGTGATTGGGAAATTGTTCCAAGGCCAGTTGATATATCAGTGGTAGGTTTAAGATGGATCTACAAGGTAAAGAAAGATACTAATGGGAGTGTTGAGAAGTATAAGGCAATATTTGTGGTCCGAGGCTTCTCACATATCGAGGGGATTGATTATGAAGAAACCTTTGCACCTGTTACACGGTATTCTTCCATAAGGAACATCCTTTCTCTCTCAGTGCAGATGGGTTGGCACATTCATCAAATGGATGTGAAGACTGCGTTCCCTAATGGGATCATTGAGGAAGAAGTGCACATTGAGCAGCGTGAATGATTTGAGATCTTCAGCAGCAAGTTGCATGTGTGCAGACTCAAAATAGCATTGTATGGTATGAAGAAAGCACCCCGTGCCTAATACACTCGGATCGACAGCTATTTCAATGGACTTGGCTTCACCAAGAGTGAGGCAGATGCAAACCTATACTAGATTGTGGTGGAGGGTAAGCTTTTAATCATTTTTCTTTATGTTGATGATTTAATAATGACTGGTGATAAGCAGCTGATACACTAATGCAAGGAGAATCTTGCAAAGGAGTTTGAGATGAAGGATATGGGCTTTCTTCACTATTTCCTTGGATTGGAAATATGGCAATGAGAAGGTGAACTGTTTGTGTCTCAAGGCAAGTATGTAAGGGAGATACTAGGTAAGTTTCACATGGAGGGCTACAAACCATGAATACTCCTATTCCAGGAAACTGGAGGAAAGAGAATGCTACATCTCGAGAGGTAGTGGATGCTACTGTCTATCGATAGTTGGTGGGTTCGTTCATGTATTTAGTTAGTACAAGACCAGACATATGCTATGTGATGAACCAACTTAGTCAAGCGATGGTTAAGCCTACCAAGCTCTTTTTGAAGGTGGGCAAGCATGTCCTGAGATATCTCAGGGACACATCTGAGTATGGCTTATGGTATAGACAGACGGATGAGGTGATGTTTCATGGCTTCATGGATGCATATTGGGCAGACAGCCTAGAAAGAGCACATCAGGAGGGGTTTCCAGTATCGGATCTACATATTTTTTTTGGTACATCAGGAAACAAAGATTTGTGGCACTCAGTTCAGTGGAATCATAATACATGGCATCAATTCAAGCTGCATGTGAGGTTGTCTGGATGAGGAAGATCCTGGTCAATTTGTTTGGTTCTCATTTAGATCCTACAGTGATTCATTGTGATAATCAAAGTTACATTAAACTCTCGATTAATCCTGTGTTTCATGATAAATATAAGAATATAGATATATGGTATCATCATATCAGATATTCTGTGCAGCAGAATATCGTGTTGCTTCAGTACATTCCAACGGAAGATCAGGATGCAAATATTCCGACAAAGGCGCTCACCAGGAGGAAATTAAAATACCATACAGAAAGGATCGGGGTGAAGGATAATCCCTTTCTTGTTGAGAGGGAGTGTTGAGATTCAACAAGATGATGATCCTGGTGAAAATTAAGCACCTACACTAGGTGGGACCCACAGGCTATTTTTAGCTATATGTCTATTTTTGGAATGGTAAGCATATTCTATTTATAGTGGGAGTCTATTTATAGATTGTTCAGTAAATTATATTTATAGACAAGATTCTATTTTTAGATGCATGTGCAAAGTCTATTTATATATTTCATGTCTAAAAATAGATCAGATGTCAATCGTTATTAGCCCTTAATAATAATTAGACAATAAATAGTAATATATTCTCTTGAAGCACTTTATTTCAGTTAACTGATGTGGCAAACTAGTTGACTAAAGGAATTATGATTTCTAAGGTTTGTTGGTGGGACATGCAGAGTGAAATTCATTGTAACTGAGTTATACAAAGTTGTAACAGAGTTGGATGTGTATTTATGTGAGTTTTTATTTAGTTTAACTCAATTAAGTGAGTTAAACTCAGTTGTGCTAGTTATAACTAGTTGTAACTAAAGATACACTAGTGAGAAATCAATGAATTAATTATTTAATTAATTCACAAGCAGTGGTCTCACATGTAACTAACGAAATACTATTGTTAAATACATGCATTTCAGATCCAGTGGAGACCCAGTTGAGAGATAGGTGAAAGGGTCTGTTTGACTATCAGTTATGACTATAGTGGTGCATTCAATGAAACTACACACACATTGCAGATTCCAATGAGGATTGTGCAGTCAAGGCAAGGAAAGATCAAAATCATTCAGGGATCTTCATCATTAGGGATTGCGTAGTGGATGCAGGCTATCTGGAGGTTGTAAATTGGTGTATGTGTGAGCCTATTTTTGTAAGATAGTGTGAGAAGATTTTATATTGTACTGAGATCTCTTGTATTAGAGTCTTTTATGAGATTTTTTCATGATCCATGATATATATAATATATGATAGTTGGGGTTTTTAGCTCTATGCTCTCCCAGTAAAAACTTATTTTTTATGTGTTATTGATTTTTCTTCATGTGTTTGTAACTGGCGACTAAATTTCCGCAAAGAATTAAGTAGAAGTATTATGTAATTAATAGTCAATATAATTGTTAGATCAAGTGAA
Source organism: Pinus albicaulis (assembly GCA_034641835.2). Lineage (NCBI taxonomy): Eukaryota > Viridiplantae > Streptophyta > Pinopsida > Pinales > Pinaceae > Pinus > Pinus albicaulis. The sequence continues at coordinate 1,570,981,860 of CM076578.1, read as the reverse complement.
TCTGGAAATACATCACAGTATTATTAAAATTTCTAAAGGATGGTGCATATCGTCCCAAGGAAAATTAGGGGTGGCAATGGCCTCCATGATGTCTTCATTTGAATGGAAGATGGGAATACTGTAGGAAGAGAGACCACTTGATGTGGAGGGACTACCCACAGAATCATCACGAGAGACAAGGTTCACATACGCAATGACAAGTGGAGGGGAAGAATGACTAGTATATGGAATATCTACCGATGTTGAGACTTGGGTATCCATCATAGAAGGTTTGGCCAAATTAGTATGGAGATCTCCAAAAAAGTCTCCAGATGAGGATCCCATGGATTATGATAGGTAGAGAATGGTAGCAATGGAACCCTTCATCCTAATATCAGGAGGAGGAATCAAAATGTGTCGTTTGGGTTAAAAAATGGTACTAGAAGTTGTAGGTAAAGAAGTGGTTATAGAAATTTGAATAACTGATATACTATTCACTGAGATTCTCCTGATCACACACTATTTTAACTTCATGCATAATACAGAATCTCTTCTACCATTGATCATTAATTGCGGAAATAAAAACAATCGCATGCGCACATTAAAACCATAAACAATCACACATATGAACACAGTATTTCATGGGAAAGCTTAAAGCTGAAAACCCCCGACTATCTATATATTATATTTCATAGATATCATGTAACAATCATTGTACAAATCTCCTCACAAGCTCTCAGCACAACCTCCAATTGCTACACACTAATCAAGCTAGATCTAGAAAAACACATGCTCCAATCTCTGCCACCTGATAGCCAGCCTCTATTGCATAATCAATGCTGAAGAATGGCTCATAAATAACTTCAAACCACCTATCTTTTACTGCACAATCCTCATTGGCTTCTCCAATCACTGGTTGTTGCACACATGCAACTGTATAGTCACAATTGATAGTTAACCTGCTCTTTCACCTATCTCTTAACTAGTCTCCACCGAAATTGTCCCTGCACTGAAGATAATTGATGTATTATCTAGTTGATTAATGAGTTTATAATTCATGAATTAATTATTAATTAATTCACACCACTCTTCACTAGTGTATCAATCAGTTAAACTAGATACAACTAGCTCAAGTATGTTTAGAATAGTTAAACTGAACACAACTCCATTAACTCCTCAATCAACTCCACCAAACTCTGTCACATGATTTCTAAATGAAGTATCCATGCAATAGCTCCACATAACCCTCAGGAATAACGTAATTCCTTTTGTCATCTCCTATGCCACATCTGTGCACTTAACTGAAGTGCTCCAAGAGAATAAGATAATGTTTATAGTCCAAATATTATTAAGAGCTAATAATATTCGACATATCTATTTTTAGACTGGCAATCTAAAAATAGATTCCGCCCAATATGTCTAAAAATATAATTCCATCTATTTTTCCCGACTTGACCAACCATCCACAAATAGCATCCTGCAACTCATAAAACATGATCCATATGTCTAAAAATAGACATAGTCTAAAAATATAGGATTGCTACTTAAAAATAGCTTCCTATGTTACAATTCTTAAAGAAGTGGTTTCTTGACACTGGTTCATCATCTTGTTGCAATCTCAACACTCCCTCTCAACAAGATAAGGATTATTTGCCACCCCTATCCTGCCTCTGTGGTATTCAAATTTTCTCCTAGTGAGCGCCTTCGTCAAGATATCAGCATCCTGATCCTCCGTGGGAATGTATGAAAGTAACATGATCTTCCGGTGCACAAAATCTCTGATATGATGATACTGGATGTCGATATGTTTAGATCTATCATGAAATACTAGGTTAAATGAGAGTTTGATGCAACTCTGATTATCACAGTATATCACAGTAGGATCCAAGTGTGAACTGAACAACCCGACCATGATCTTCCTCATCCATATAGCCTCGCATGCAGCCAAACTCGCTGCCATATGCTCGGCCTCTACTGAACTGAGTGCCACGGATCTCTGCTTCCTACTGTACCAAGAAACTGTTGTCGACCCGATACTGAAAATCCCTCCAGATGTGCTCTTTCTCTCCATTGGGCTCCCTGCCCAATCTGCATCCGTGAAGCCACGCAGCTTCACCTCATCCGATTGTCTATACCATAATCCATATCCCGATGTACCTCTGAGATATCTCAATACATGCTTGCCTGCCTTCTAGTAGAGCTTTGTAGGCTTAACCATAGCTTGTGAAAGCTGGTTAACAGCATAGCATATGTCGGGTTGTGTATTGACCAGATACATAAGCGACCCCACTAACTGTCGATACACAGTGGCATCCACTACTTTCGTCGAAGTAGCATCCTCCTTCCTCCATCCACCAGGAAGAGGAGTATCAACAGGCTTGCAAGCATGCATGTTGAACTTCTCCAGTATCTCCCGGGCATACTTGCCTTAAGAAACAAATAGGCCATCACTGCACTGCCAAATTTCCAATCCCAAGAAATAATGAAGGAGGCCCAAGTCCTTCATCTCAAACTCTTTTTCAAGCTCATCCTTGAATGATAGTATCAACAGCTCATCACCTATCGAAATCAAATCATCTACATAAAGTACAATGATCAGCAACTTACCCTCCACCACAATCTGGTATAGGTTCGGATCCGCCTCACTCTTGGAGAATCCAAGTCCGGTGAAACAACTGTCTATCCATGTGTACCAAGCACAAGGTGCTTTTTTCAACCCATACAGCACTCTCTTGAGCCTGCACACATGTGACTCGCTGCTGAAGATCTCAAAACCTTCGGGCTGCTCTATGTACACCTCCTCCTCAATCACCCCTTTGAGGAACGTAGTCTTCACATCCATCTGATGAATGTGCCACCCTATCTATGCTGAGAGAGCAAGAATCGTCCGTATGGAAGAATACCTTGAGACAGGTGCAAAGGTTTCCTCATAATCAATCCCCTCAATCTGTGAGAAGCATCGGGTAACAAATCTTGCCTTGTACTTCTCCACACTCCCGTCAGCTATCTGCTTCACTTTGTAGATCCATCTCGAACCCACCACTAATTTCCCTTCCGGCCTTGGGACAATCTCCCATGCACTGTTTCTGACAATCGAATCATACTCTTCCACCATGGCATCTACCCATGCGGGATCCTCCACAGCTTCCTCGAAAGAGGATGGCTCTGTCACGATACACTTGCTCATAAGAGCCATGTATCCAGTATACCGATCAGGTGACTGTCTCTATCTGCGCTGGGATGTAGGTGCTCCTACAACCTTCTCTACATCTTGAGCCAGTCGCTCAGATTCTGTACAGTGCTTCTAACCTTTGATGGTTGGCGCTGCATGAGTGGTCTCTTCCACTCCATGAACTTCCTCTTGTGGTTGATCCACATCCTGAAGCTCATCCTTAGGAACTAATAGCTCCTCATCTGCATGCAAGTGTGGCTTCCTCTCAAGCGAACACTTCAAGGCTTTCTCCTCATGAAATTTGATATCTCGTCGCACAACAGTCTTGCGACTGTCTGGAAAATACACACAATAGTTGTGGGGCGTATCAGTGTACCCCAAAAATATCCCAACCTCTGCGATCGGCTCCAGCTTCTTCCTGGCATCCTTCATCACATGAATGTAAACAGGTGAACCAAAAATCCTGAAATGGGAAATATCAGGCCTCTTACCAGAAAACACCTCCTTGGGTGTACTCATGCCAAGTATCCTATGAGGACAATGGTTTTGCACATATATTGCAGTATTTCATGCCTCAGCCCACAAGTGTACGGGAAGGCCCTGATCATGCAACATCGCCCGTGCAGCACCCACGATCATTCTGTTCTTCCACTCAGCAACCCCATTCTGGTGTGGGTTATGAGGTGCTATGAGCTCTCTTCGAATTCCTTCTGTGCTGCAAAAGTCCTTGAATTCACCAGAGATGAATTCACCACCATTGTTGCTCCTAATATCCTTCACCTGCTTCCCTAATTCTTGCTCAACCAGTGCCTTGAACTCACAAAACTTTGAGTATGTCTCACTCTTCTTCTGCATGAAGAAGATCCAGCACTTCCGAGAAAAATAATCAACAAATATCACATAGTACCTGTGCTTTGCTGTCGAAGCTACTGAGAAAGGTCCACACACGTCTGTGTGAATTATCTTAAGGATCGTCGTGGCGCGAATATCCTTCTCGTGAAAGGTGGCTTTCACAAATTTTCCCAATGTACATCCCTTGCACTGATCTGACTACGCAAGAGTACCCTTAGGAATCCCAGTAGAAATCTGCTGCAATATCTTCAAAGCTCCATGGTGAAGGTGTCCCAATCTCCGGTGCCACAACTTGCCATCATCGTGGCTCACCACTCCTTCTGCCTTGCCTGTCATTGTTGTGTAGCCATCTACCTACAATTGATAAAGGTTCTTAACTCGAACCCCTATCCTCCGGGTCTCACCAGTTGCCTTACTATGCAGGAAAGCCTTTCCCTCTCTAAATACAACATCATATCCCTTGTCTTCTAACATCGCCACAGAGATAAGATTCTTCTTCAATCTTGCAACATGGATCACTTCCTTCAATATGAAGGGTTTACCAGACTCCCTCTCAAAGGAAATGGTACCGATACCGGTCACACTGTATCTACCATCATCGCCCATCTCGATGTGCACTCCAAGATCTTTCTCATGCAGATCAGTAAACAAATCTCGATCTCCTGTCATGTGAAAAGACGTACCACTGTCAAGAAACCACACTGAACCCATCACACTTGAGACCAAGCATGTGATCAGCAAAAAATCCAGCTCAAACTACAAGGTTAAGGCCTCTCCAGCTGCAGATCCAGCAGCCTGCTTATTTTTCTTCTTCTGTGGACAATTAGTGGCGTAATGTCCATGTTGGTGACAGTGAAAACACTTCAGCTTGGACATGTCCTGCTTCTTGCCTTTTGCACTGGACTGAGAAGATTTCTTGCTCTTCCCCTTCTTTGCTTTGGCAGCCAAAGATCAATTTTCTTCATCAGAGTTCTTTGATGAAAATCCGTCCCTGGTATTTCATCTTATCTCCTCTTGCACAAGATCCAACCAAAGTCGCTCCCATCCTGGAAATTTCTCCCGACCATTGACAGAGTCCTGGTAGGAATTCCAACTCTTCGAAAGCCCAAGGAGAGCCAAGCTCACCAATTCATCGTCATCAACAGTCACCCCCACACTTCCCAGCTCATCCCTGCATTGGACGAAATTCATGAGGTACTTCGGCATACTGTCACCTTTCTCCATTTTTATGTTCTTGAGTTTATCCTTGAGCGCCAACTTCCTCTGATCACTCTTTCTTTGGAATAAATCTGTCAAAGCTTTCCACATGAAGAATGGAGAAGCTTTACCATGAAGACTGGATACTATGTGATCCTTCACACCTTCCAACAGAATCCTTCGACACTTTGTTGTCTTCTTTTGCCATGCATCAAGTGCGGCAGCATCGCTAGAAGCAGGTTTTGGAATTTCTGCATCTATGAACTCCTTCAACCCATTGTCATCCAGCACCACCTCCATCCTGTCCTTCCATGCAATATAATTCAAGCTTCCCTCAAGGGCATACTCCAATCTCAATCTGTTCAAAGACATCTCAACTTCGACACCAAGAAAACATTGTTGCAAATTTGAATTCCACCAGCACAAAACTTAACCACTTCAATGTTTTGCAATTGCTCCAACGATCAATATCACTCTGATACCATGTATAAATTTGAATAAATGATATATTATTCACCGAGATTCTCCTGATCACACACTATTTTAACTTCATGCACAATACCGAATCTCTTCTACCATTGATCATTAATTGCGGAAATAAAAACAATCGCATGCACACATTAAAACCATAAACAATCACACATATGAACAAAGTATTTCATGGGAAAGCTTAAAGCTGAAAAACCCCAACTATCTATATATTATATGTCATATAGATCATGTAACAATCATTGTACAAAGCTCCTCACAAGCTCTCATCACAACCTCCAATTGCTACACACTAATCAAGCTAGATCTGGCAAAACACATGCTCCAATCTCTGCCACCTGATAGCCAATCTCTATTGCGTAATCAATGCTGAAGAATGGCTCATAAATAACTTCGAACCACCTGGATTGTACTGTGCAATCCTCATTGGCCTCTCCAATCATTGGTTGTTGCACTCATGCAACTGTATAGTCACAACTGATAGTTAACCTGCTCTTTCACCTATCTCTTCACTAGTCTCCACTGAAACTGTCCATGCACTGAAGTTAACTGATGTATTATTTATTTGATTAATGAGTTTATAATTAGTGAATTAATTATTAATTAATTCACACCACTCTTCACTATTGTATCAATAAGTTAGACTAGATACAAGTAGCTCAACTCTGTTTAGAATAGTTAAACTTAACACAACTCCATTAACTCCTCAATCAACTCCACCAAACTCTGTCACATGAGTTCTAACTGAAGTATCCATGCAATAGCTCCACATAACCCTCAGGAATAGCATAATTCCTTCTATCATCTCCCGTGCCACATCTGTGCACTTAACTGAAGTGCTCCAAGAGAATAAGATAATGTTTATAGTCCAAATATTATTAAGAGCTAATAATATTCGACATATCTATTTTTAGACTAGCAATCTAAAAATAGATTCCGCCAAATATGTATAAAAATAGAAGTCCATATTTTTTTCCCGACTTTACCAACCATCCACAAATAGCATCCTGCAACTCATAGAACATGATCCATATGTCTAAAAATAGACATAGTCTAAAAATAGACTTTGCACCAAAAATAGCTTGCGGGCCCACTTAGTGAAGGTGACTTCTTTCCACTAAGCTCATCATATTGTTGCAATCTCAACTATG